>JAXQGY010000895.1:0-323802 GCA_037040535.1 Talaromyces sp. P118-02
GATCCTCCTAATCTTTTTCTATATAGATTATATAGTAATTAGATATAGTAAGTATTATTATATATATTTATTATATCTATTAAAAGTATAGATATTATCAGTAAATCTTTATTTTAAACTTTCTAAATTTACTTAATAACTAATTAGATAGTATAGTTGGTAAAGATATTCTTATATTTATTTAAATATATTAGTAGTAATAAGCTATAAGTCTTAATTATATAGTTAAGTTATCTTATAATAATTAATTTTAAAATCTTATCTAGTATATTAAGAAATGCTACTAGTTAATATATTTTAAATATATAATAGTCTTAGTCTATACTAGCTTTATGAAGAATTATAGTTATTAAGTATTAAAAATAGATAAGATTATAGTTTATTTTTATATAAATATTAAAAATCTTATCTAAAGCTTTAAGTATTTTAAAGATATTAATTACTTTATATTATATACTATTTAGAATATTATCTTTGTCTAGAGTTTTATTTAGTAATATTATTTAGATTATAGCTATAATCTTATAAGCTTAGAATTAAAAAAACTCTAGCTAGTCTAGATAAATAATATTAAGAATGTTAGACAGATTAGTTATTAATATTATTAAGAAGAATATCTTTTAAAAGAGAATAGCTTTATTCTTTATAATAATTACTAGTTAACTATTTAGATTTTATAGTATTAAAATAATTTTTAATTTATATAAGCTTATTTAGGTATATATTTATTTTACTAATTATTATAGACTTTATAGGTCTTTCTTAATAGCTTACTAAATATATTGATAGTAGCTTTAGCATAGTATTTTATTAATAAATTATTTCTTTTTATTATATACTATTTTATATAAAGTTTAGATTCTTAAACTATAAAAATTTAAGTGCTAATGTTATAAATAGTAATAAAACTTAATTATCTATTTATATTTATTAATAAGATTAAAATTAGTCTATTAGCTAGGCTTTAACTATAATATAGATTTATTAATTATATAGTAGATAATAGATAAGAATAGAGCAATAATAAGTTTAATTTATTTTTTTAATATTTTTTAAAGTTTAAATACTGTTAGCTTATCTAATCTTTTAAAGAAAACTTTATTATCTATAGCCTTCTAATTATAATACTTTAATAGTTTGTTTAATAGTATTTTAATATCGATTAAGATTCTAATTAGATAATAGTTAAAATTATATTCTAAGTTATTAGTATATTTGTAACTAATTAGCTAGTTAATAAAATTAGTAAAAAAGAGTGTAAGATTAATAATATTTTATTAATAGCTACGCTTCTATATAGATATATTTTTTTTAATAATTAATTATAAATAGTGATAATCTATAATTTTAAAAATAAGCTTATCTTTAGAATTAATCTTTATATTTAGATTATTTTAAATAGGATAGTAAGTATTTAGATTATCTACTATTAAATACTTAGTTTATTATTATTATTATTATTATTTAATCATATTTAACGTCCGTATCCAGCCTATCGGCTATGACGGACAGCGGTTCTAACTGGGCTTATAGGGGCGTATAGGGGGGAGCCCCTATAAGGGTCCCTATAAGCTCACTAATCTATCTAAAAATATAATAAGTATCTGGCATCTTCCTCGCCCCAATCCGTTTATATGCGCAGGGCGATTCGGGGGCTTATAGTGGGTGGCATGCCCACAACCCCCTCCTTGTGGCCAATAACAATAGGGCTTTGCCACTAATAGCGGGCAGCCCAACCCCGCTATCCAAATACTTAGTTTAGAGTATAAGACTATTAATTTGATATAGTTTATTATTAATATAATAAATTATACTACTATTTAGTTTATTATATATATTATAGATAAATAAATTATTATTAGATTTTTAGTAGATATAAAGAATCTAATAATTTTTTAATATAATAGAGTAAATCTATCTTTCTAGATCTATTTATTTAAAAATGTATAGGGCTACTTGAATTAGATTATTATTATTGTCTAAGTCTTTAGTTTTAGAATAAAAAAGTTAGTAGATAGCTAAAGCTAATTAATATATTATATTACTAAATTTATTTTTTTAGGGCTTTTATACTACTATAATATTAGTTTAAAATATCTAGAAATCTTTTAGAAATAAGATTATAATTTTATCCCTAGATTTATATATATTATATTAAATAATTTAGAAGCTTCTTATTAAGAAAAGACTTTTATAAACTTTATTACTTACTTTATAGTTCTTATAAACCTAAATATTTCTTTCTTAAGCTTTTTAGACTATTTCTTAAGCTTAAACTCCTTATTTTTATCTTTAACTTTTAATTATAATACTAACATAGCTTTTAAATCTTAATCTAACTTTATTATTATAGCCTTGGTTTATTATACTATTTTAGCTACTTATTTGGCTTTTTTTATATATATAATAATAGTAGCTTTAGTTTTAGCTTCAGTATTAGAGCTATATTTAAGATTATTAGACTCTTAAATAGAGACTAAGCGTTTTTAAAAAGAATAGTGATTTATAAATTATTAAAGAAGTTTATTTATATTAATTTTAGATATAAGTCTTTTAAAGAGAAACTCTTTAAAGTTTATTTTATTATTAAATATTAGATAGCTACTAGCATTTATAGTTATTATAATTAATAGTAATAGTAACTATAATAGTAGCTCTAACTTAGTTTCTAAATTTAGTCTTAGTTTTATTATAGCTAGCTATTATAATTCTTTATTTATTATTAAGTGTATTTACTTAGATAACTTATTAAGATTAATAGAAGTTAGAATAAGAATTACTAGTTTAATAAAGTTAAGATTAGTTATTCTTAATTACTTTAATATATATTCTAGATTATTTATTATAAATATTATAATAGTTTTTTTATAAACAGAGTGTTAATAAATATATAATTTTTTTATTAATTAGCTATTAATTTAGATAATTAAAAATATTAATTTAATTTATAAAGTTATATTTAATAAAAATTTGTTTCTAAAAGACTTAGACTTTAATAGCTAGTATTAAAGATAGATAGCTTTATAAATTGTTAGAGCTAGTAGTAGTTATATCTATAGCTATATCTACAGTGGGATTGGTAGCCTGCCTTCTACCGAGGTAGAGTGGCGCATGGTTGGTGTGTTAGGTACTGCCAGCGTGGCGCCTGTGGCAGTGCTTGGAGCAGCTTGTGAAGCTGCGGGTGGTGCTTGCTTCGGCCGGAGATGTGCCGGCACGCGGTGGTGGCCGGCTACTGGGTGCGTCATCTTACTAAGGGCTTATTTGAAACAGGCCACGTTGGGACGTCGTGCAGTTTAACTTACTACACTGATTATAATGAACGTACATATGTATGCAGATAACTGTCAACTCTTGTCATCTTGTCCGTCGTATTCAACCTGTTGTCATTACTGGTCTTGTCTACTCCTATCAACCACATGTGCAATATGAGCCGATTAATACTCCCTGTGGCTGCCCTGATAGCAAGTGCTGTCTCAGCACCGCTGGCCTCGTGGTTTTGGAAAACGGACATGATCACCAATTCCGCAGATGTCTCCAACATCCTAGCGTTTGCGGAGGCCCAGGGCCTCACGCACCTCTATGCGCAGATAGACTCGAGCATTTCCAATGCCGACTGGGAGAGTTTCATCAAAAAGTTCAATGCCAGTGGCATCGTCGTGGACGCCCTTCTTGGCAATTCAAAGTGGGTGCTCGGAACGGGCGACCTCGAAACCGAGTTGCAATGGATTACACAGTACCAAAATGCCGCTTCTGCAGATTCGAAATTCACTGGCATTCACATGGATGTTGAGGTACGATCCTATTCTTTCCTGTTACGAATTCCCTAGTGCGACGTATCCTATATCACGACGTTGGTTCATATCGACTAACCCATCTATCTTTTGTGTCGCTAGCCATGGGACTATGCAGACTTCACCTCCAACGAGGCGAAATACGTCAATGGCTGGCAGAGCGTCGTCACCAAAATTGCTGACGTCGGCCAGACCCTCGGTATGCCGGTGGCGGCAGATTTGCCCTTTTGGTGTAACACGATCAACAGTCCTACGACGAGTCAGACCATGGATATCTGGATACTTGACAAACTCGACTCGGCCAACTTCATGACGTACCGCAACACCTCCGCCGCTACCGAGAGTATTGCCTCTCCAGCCTTGAAGGCTGGCGAGCAGACCGGAAAAAAGGTCTGGCTGGGCGCTGAGACAGGCGAGGTTGATGGCGCGGCTGAGACGTCTTTTTACGGCCAGACTTTTGAGGCTACGAAAAGTGCTCTGGCTGCAGTCGCCAAAGCAGAGAGCAGCAATGCTCACTTTGCCGGTATTGCCGTAGATGATCTCACCTCGTGGATGGCCATGCCGGGGTCTGGCTACTAGGCGGTCCTGCAAAACACAGGCACTGTAATGAGAATAGAGTCATGAGAAGTTGACAAATTTATCAAGTTGTGGTCTGGATACGAATGTTGCTGACAGCCATGATCAATTCCACACTACTGGGCTATTAACTCTTTGCCCGTAGTACTGACTGAGTGTCTTTGTTTATTTTCCACTGATAAACTGTATATTTTGAAATGGATTTGTGTAATATCCCCATGTTTAAACACAACACCAGGTCGACTAACCACTAACCTCACAGACTGTACCGTTCATACCCTGTGTGCAGAAAGGCATAACCACCAAAGAAGATCTGACGCCTCTGGCAACCATCGTCTCTCGGAACTGTGATAGCCGAATCGACGCATCAACTTCCGACCGGTTCTGACCTGTAGCCGGGTCGATACGGCCAGACCACAGAACCTCACCAGCAGCAGACGCGCGCGGCCAGAGCAAAGAGTCAAGGCTGACATCGTCGATGGACTCGCTCCACACGGCGACCTCGCCGCCAAGCACCAACGAGGCCTCATCTTCCGTAAGGCCGGCCGAAGGGTCATGAGAGTAAATCATAATCCAGTTCTTGAACGGGTCACACCAGCTGGGAAAGGGGTAGTTCTCCTGGTAATCCTTTCCGTTGTTGAAGTTCAGGAAGTTACCACGGCCGCAATCGAGGTACTAAGAAATGTATCAGCGCTGGTTTTGCTATTTCAAAGATAACATGTCAAGTGGACCAACCCAGTAGTTATAACCGCTGTCAATAACACGGTTACCCATGCTGGCAACAGCCTTGACCGAGTCGGCATTCAACCAGGTCTGCACAACGACATCGCTGCCAATCGATATATTGTAGTTAAGAGGGACCTCTTCCCACACCATCGGCGTCATGCCGGCGGCCCTGACGCGCGCGTGCTGTTTGTTGTAGAATCGCTGGAGCAACTCGTTGATGACCTCGGTCTTGTTTGTGCCGACAGTCGGATCCAGGGTGTAAGCGTTGTACTTAACTTCGTCACCGCCTGTGTGGAAGTATGAAGAATAAGGAGACAGTCTCGGCAGCACATCGTCCATAAGCTTGTCCAAAAAGGTGTCAACGGCCGAGTCGTTCAACCTGAGGGTGCCGCACGGTGGTTCATTGCAGTATAAGATGTATGGAGTCGCCTCGAAAGCTGCGATCAGCTCGGGGTGAGAAAAGGCAATGCTCGAGGTATGTCCAGGGGTGTCAATCTCGAAATATACTTCGACACCGCGCAAAGCGCCATACTTCTGGATGTTCTCGATGTCGGTAGGCGTATATACTGTCTCGGTGGAATATCTTCCCTCGTTCGAGAGTGACGGGATAGAAGGGATCTCCAGGGGCCACGACTGGGCGTCCGTGACGTGGACGTGGAGCCTGTTTAGCTTGTTCCAGGACATGGCGTCCAACGTCCTGTAGATCACATCCACCTTGTAGTAGCTCCGGCTGACATCCAGCATCACACCCCGATGCTTATATTTGGGCTTGTCGGAGATGTGAACAGGCGCTTGGATCGTGTAGACACCGCCCTTGCTGTGCTTGGCAAAGAACTGCGAGAAAGTCTCCAAGCCATGCAAGACACCGAACGTCGACTTGGACTCAATGGTCGCAGCTCCCTCCTCGGTGATGGTGATTTGGTAGCTCTCATCGGTATCGTCGCTGCCGCTCTGTGTGATCTTTACGTGGCTGATATAATTTCGTTTCGCGTCTACACTCGGCTCCGTTGAGTTGAGAGCATTCCTGGCATAGAATTTCCACGGTACATAGCTTTTGTAAAAGATGTTATCAAATACGCGTCGAATACTGGCATGGACGAGCTCTTGATTTGAAGAAGCGTCAGAAAAAATTTCCTCTTTCATCTAGGAAAAAGCCATGTCAGAAAGAAGCTCTATTGGAGGCGCTATGTCGTGGAGTGTCCTTTCTCATACCTGATGACCATTATAAGTGACCAGCACATTTTTCTCAAGCCATAAGGCCTTGTCTCCGGTGGTCATCGTCGCCGGCGCTGGCCAAATGGCAAGGGCCGGGGAGGAGGCCAGCAGAACAGCTGAAACATATTGCCACCACTGCATCTTGAACTGATGTCTCTCTGGTTCGCAGCAATATAATTGTGTTAATAAGCCATCAGGATGGGTTTAAACCGGGGCAAAAAAAACATGTATTTTGCGCGTTGTTATTTTGCGCGATATAGATAGACATGGCGCGGCCAAATATGGATGGTCATCCGGCGATCAGTTGAACAGCAGAAATATTGGACAATGCAACGTTAAAAAGCTAGCCAGCAATCCAACAAAGCAACCAGCTAATAAACCAATCAGGACGCCAGTTTAACAGCAGATTTACAAGCTAGTTTTTGGCAGATCAGCCAGTTGTTACTAACTTGTTAGAAATAAGGAAGGTTTTTACCCAGTAATTATTGGCAATCATAAGTTGAATTAAATTAAATGGCAAATTTAACACTATTGTAATTAGTAAAATAATCTTATACTTTTTTTGTTAAAAAGTTTATCTTTTTTTACAATGATCATAAATTCTTTTTATTTAAATATATTTTTATATAATCAATCGATTAGTTGTTAAAGCCATAGTCTTAATGAATACCAATTAGATTACTATAATATCTAATATATATTCTTAATTTAGATTTTTAAAGTCAAAGTTAGAGCCCTACCTATCAAAAAAATTAAAACTACAATAAATGACTGGTCCTAAGCCGGTTGGTGTATTGAATTCTTGTCGAATCCGGCTAGTTTTGGCTATGTAATTCTAGGAATTGGACTATATTCTCGATAGTTTATCTCTCGGGCGACCCTCGGAAGAGTCACTCGATGACTCCACCAAAGCCAACTTGATCAAGAGCCGAATCTCGATTGCACATATAAGTGAAAAGTCCGTAGGGAAGAAATGTGTTGAAGAGCCAACTGAGAGTAGAAGCCCGGCCGCGTCGAATGAAATTGCCGCGACCATTTAGAACGTCGTTGACCACGTTTTCGGCTGCTATGTCGATATTTTGTTTGTTGGGGTGTACCGTGGTCTTCTTGTGGCGATCTATCACCGCGGTTATCTTCTGGTAGTATGAGTTCGAGGGCAACTCAAGGTCTGCGATATTGGAAGGGTCGTTTCCACTTGTCTGGACGCCGCCGAGGATGACTGTGACAACTCGTACCCCGAGAGGCGCCAGCTCGAGACGCAGCGTCTCAGATATCCTCGTCCCAGCAGACCTGGAGCTGCTATATACACCTATACCAAAGTAAGTTTAACCGACCCTATGGAGATGTAAGGGTCAAGACGCACCCGCCCAGGCAAAAACCATTTCGCCGGACACCGAACTGATATTGCACATAGTCCCTTTTGCCCTGATGAGCATTGGGGCGAATGCCTGCGCCATGGCAACAACGCTCCAGACATTTGCGTCGTACACCTTCTTCGCATCGTCGAGAGATACGTCCAGAAGCGGCACTACGGCGTTGACGCCAGCATTGTTGACAAGTATGTCGAGGGCCCCGCCTGTATGTTTCGCAACAACATTTGCACATTGGCGAATTGATTCGACTGATGTGACTTCGAGCTCGATGATTTCTATCCCATCTATTTCACCTAATGACCCAGCCTTGGCCTTGTTGCGTATGGTCGCGAAGACCTGAAAGCCTTTGGCGTGGTAGACCTTTGCCATTGCTGCTCCCAGTCCTCCATTGCTGCAACCGGTGATTAGGACTGTTTTGGTCATTTTGGAAGTTTGGGGATGCTAATCGTATATATAAGTTGTCAACGTTGTGAGTTAAATGGCCAGACACCTGGGTGGGACTGCATTTATATATGTGCATGGTGGAATAATTGGACTCCGGAAATCCGGTTTATTAACAAAAATACCGAGGTATAATGACAATAATATACCCTGTTTCAAATCAAATCAGTCACACGGTATTTACCAGGCTGGACTCCTGTCTCACACGGACAAGATCCCGGCGGGATTTGCTCCGCTTCCACTGACTCGATCTGAGGACTATAAGAGTTGCTCTTCGGTAGTTCTGTGCTAGGTGAGGGGCACTTTGAGATGAAGTCTTACTGTTTTCTTCTTGTTGTAGTGTCTTGTTTGGAAGAGAAGGAAGGTGCTAGTTGTGTCTTTACTGTTGTGTGTCTCCACGTATGCTTCCCACCGTTGCTTCCAATAAAACGCATACCCTGCGACCAATCTTATCCGAGTGGAACACTGGTGATAAGAAGCTTTTTGTGAACTCTAGAGCATGTTGTATCTGTTTAAACAGGTTGTTCTACAGCCTTGGGTTCAATAGAGACGATTGATGCGATGGTTATATGTTGTCTTGGAGTAACAGTCAATATGATGTCGAAGAGTTAGATCTCCTCGCTTTGGCAGGTCTATTTGGTACACTTGTAGTAGCTGTATAATCTACTGGCTGGGTGGGAAGGTCGAGCCATTGCGTCCGAGAATACATGTATATCAATGATAGATATTTGCGGAGTGTGGTCCACCAGAGTGGTTTCCCATAGACATGGAATACACGTTGAAAGTGTACTGGACGCAGAGGCCGCAACAAGAAATGATATATTCATACCTTTCGGGAAGCTTATCATAGAAATGTTTTCCAGGATGCCCTCATCAATAACTCACTGTCAGTCAAAAGACGTGCAGGGAAGAAGTGACGGCTCCGGTTAGTCAGCAGTGGGGGAGCGGCTAAAGTTAACTAGAGATGCCGAGCGAGCCTATCGGCACGGGGGAATTGCGGATAAGTAAGCACGCCACTCCGCGTCTTTCTTCTCTCAGACCGCCGAATCAGACAAAATAATCCTACGTCCTACAGGGAAATCTGTCAATCCAGGCACAATCACCGAAAAGCAACAAAAAGAAAATGTCGTTCTCTAATCTTGTCTCGGGCATTGCCTTCAGAGACGCCAATCCCGACGACCGCGGTTCGCAGATATCTCGTGCGCGCTCACAGGTCACCGCCCGCTCGATGACCAGCACACAAGCCACGAGCGTCAGTATCTCAGGAGACATTTCCAGTCAGCTACATGCTGGATACAGCCATCCGCTGGCCAGATCGTGGCAGGCCGAAAGGCAATTGACCAAGGTAGGAAAGGAACCACCAAGCAAAGTCTTTCCTTGTTGACACCGTTCTGACCATTGTCTAGGAAATGCTCATCTACCCACTGTTCATCACAGACAACCCCGACGAAGAAACCCCAATCCCCTCCTTACCAAACCAACATCGCCGCGGCTTAAACCGCCTTGTCCCGTTCCTCACCCCGCTCATTCGCAAAGGCCTTCGGTCGGTGATACTATTCGGCGTCCCTCTCGACCCCAACGCAAAAGACGCCCTTGGGACAGCAGCAGACGATCCTAATGGCCCCGTCGTAGCAGCAATCCGATTGCTGCGGGCCCAATTCCCTCAATTATACATTGTCGTCGACGTCTGTCTGTGTGAATATACGTCTCATGGCCACTGTGGTATACTCTGCGACGACGGCAGTCTCGATAACACACAATCCGTTGATCGGATATCAGACGTGGCTCTGGCCTATGCTTTGGCAGGTGCCCACTGTGTAGCCCCCTCTGACATGAACGACGGTCGTGTCCGCGCCATAAAACTGAAATTGATCGAGGCCGGAGTCGCGCATCAAGTTCTCCTAATGTCATATAGTGCCAAGTTCAGCGGCTGTCTTTATGGTCCTTTCCGGGATGCTGCCGGTTCGACACCATCGTTTGGCGACCGAAAGTGCTATCAATTACCCCCGGGTGGCCGTGGACTCGCGCGTCGTGCTATCCAGCGTGACGTTGCCGAAGGAGCAGATATTGTCATGGTGAAGCCAGCGAGTAGCTACCTGGACATTATCAGTGACGCGAAAGAACTCGCGAAAGATATGCCTGTGGCAGCATACCAGGTCAGTGGGGAATTTGCCATGATCCATGCTGGCGCCAAAGCAGGCGTATTCGATCTCAAACAAATGGCATTTGAGAGCACAGAAGGAATTCTAAGAGCCGGTGCTGGCATCGTCGTGAGCTATTTTGTGCCAGAGTTCTTGGACTGGTTATCTTGAACAAAATCGCTCCATACTTTTTTTTGATATAATGATGACTTGTAACGTTTCATGCAATACATACATATAATTGGCCGCAATATTGAAAGAAAAGAGACAGAAACAAAAAAACAAAAAACAAAAATCTCGTCTCTCATATATACATTCCATATACCCATAAATCCAAATACTTCTTCAATATACCCTCAATATACCCATGCATCCTTCTCAAACTCCTGAATAGTTGGTTCATCTCTTTTCAAAAGAGAAGTAAAGTCCAGCCACAGCATCACATGTAACTGGGTTTAAGTCCTTGAAAGCCATATGCAACAATATCCGACTTGACTACCTCCCCTGGAGCAACATATGCGCCGCGCCGAAGTCGCACGCCGGGATATATAGTACAATTGGCACCCACGTAGCAATCTTCTTCGATCGTTACAGAACGGCCTTGGTAGCGGCTCTGAGACCCTTTGCGTTCTTGCATGTTGGCATGCGCCATCGAGCTAAGAATCGTGACGTTTGGACCGATCCACGTGTGCGCGCCAATATGGATGGGGCAGTCGTCAACCAGGGAACAGTTTTCGGATATCATCACATCTTCGCCAACGTGGATATTGAAGCCGTAATGGCAGCGGAGAGGGGCTTCAACAACTGCTCCTTGGCCGATTGACCCAGTGGGCCGAGTGGAAGGAGACCCGGAAGGTGATGGGGGTATAATCACTTCTCTAAGCAAGCGATTTTGTTCTTTCGAGCTAACTCCAGACGGTGGGTTGCAAGCATTGTTGAATCGCCACAAAGCCGTCTTGCAACGATCCCTGTCTTCGACTAACTGCATATCGAATGGCCGATAAAGCTCTCCATGAATCATCTTGTCTCTTTCGGTGTCTTCTCCAGCATTTGGGCGTGTTGATAATTGATGTTCAATGCTGAGCGCCATACGAGCCTGCGTTTGAGGACTATTTGTATCCATAGAGGGGGCATGGGGCGGTCGTTGATCCACGCTACTTTGAAAGATTGGCATGCCGGATTTTGGATGCGAGCCTTGCTGTGGAAGTTCGCGGATCGGCGGGACGACGTGATAGTCTGCCTTGGGTTGTCCTTCCCGAGAAAGCTCATGGATTGGAGGCACTTCACGAAAGTCGGACTTGGCCATATGTTCTGCCAAGTAAGATGGGTGAGTGGCACCTGGCCAGCTCCTCTTTGACCAAGATCCTCGGGGAGCGCTGACGGGGGGTGGGTTATTGATAAATTGACTTGCCGGGCGATCGGGATCCTCGACGACGAGTGATCTGACTTTGGCCATCTCAGCTTGTGGTGTTGACACAGATGATCTTTCATGACGTGGCGTGTTCACATCCTGAATGAAATGAGGGCTGGCGTCAGAGTAGCCGTCTTTAGACTGCAGAGGTATTGGGCCTTTCGTGCTGGACGGCTTCTGCCAGGTATTTCTGGAGGAATAGCCCTCGCAGACAAAACCGCCGCGAATACAGTTGTTACCTGGAAGGTACCGGTATATTAGACTGGCAGACCCCAAAAGGACTCAACGAGGATAAATCTTACATGATGGATGCTGTTCATCGCATTTCTTCTTTCTTCTTCGGCAAGTCATGCACCCGGTCTTAGTTCGATTGCTGAAGACACGTTTTCTCTTGGGCCCGACCTGAACGCCTGATTGTGGCTTTTCAGAGGCATAGGGCCCGAAAGGCTGCTGTTCGGCTTCAGCCGATTCGGAAAGTCCACCATCGCCCCATGCTCTTTGGTCAACAGACTCTGTAGTGTGGGCTTCGCGCTGCAAGGCCTCGGCAAGCTGGGCATCCGAGGTATCTATGTTCTGGGCCTTTTGGGCTTGACTGACTAGGTGGGAGTCATAATCTTGCCATGGACCAGTATTGCTAGCGTTGCCATGCTCGTCGTGAGCGTCTACGCGAGTGTATTCCGAAACAGGCCGACTGGGATGCTCATGAATCGTGTGGATCGAATTCGTTTCGGTTGTTGGTTGTAAGGAGATGTCAATGGCGCTTTCTGATCGCCGATGAGTATGCAAGTCTTGACGCAATGACGCTTGGTCGCTGGATTCCGATCGTTTCCGTTTGTTCTTACTTGCTCCGTTATACGACTGGGATGAGGAGCGGTGGGAACGGTTGTCGTCTTGATCTCCCGCCGAATAGAGGCCGTCGGGAGGGCGCTGGGTGAAGCCATTAGCATTCCGACTGCCCTCGACGGGATCGCTGTGCTCGTGGGTCAGATTGGTGGCTGGAACAGCAGTCGCCGGGGTGTGTGAGGAAGTTTCCTTCCCGTTGACAGCAGTAAAGCGCGGAGGGCCGTGTTCAGAGTGTTGCTGGGCGCTTTCCGCGCTGTAGGCGCCATTACTGACCGAAGTCAGCGGTGCGACTGCAGCCATAGGTGAAATAGGTCTCGCTTAGCACGGGTTGCGCGTCTCGTGGGGAACCGGCCACTCGTGGATTGGGACGACGTCTCGTATGCTCGTCCAATGTGTTGCTTAACGACGGCGCAAACTTGGACGGTGTCTTATATGCGGATGGTGGATAGTATGATAACTTGGACGCAGTCTTAGGATCTGTATAATGCGGGACAATGCATTGAACTGAGCTCACTCTTTTATTGATCGATCGGCTGGCAGACAAGTAATCAAGTTGGCGCAATGATATATTTTTTTTTTCTTTTCGCCGGTATGAATGCAATCCCGGGGTATTCGACTGGCTGGCGGCGAGAATAAAGTATCGATGCGATAGATAGATGCGTGGGTGGGTGGGCGGATAGGTACAGCAGGCAGGTCAGTAGTAAGAGAGAATGAGGCTGAGAGTCGGCCTGGTCTGATCGGAATGGGCGCTGAAGCAGCAGCAGCAGCAGCAGCACCAACAACAGCAACAGCAACAGCCAGCTAGAGCTGTAGACTGGCAGCTTCCTGGAGGATGGCGGAAGGCAGGAGGGGAGAGCAGGCAGCGGCAATGGCAAGGCAGGCAGGCGGTCCTGCGTGCCTGTCGGCCGGCATATGAGTTATAATAAGGCAGGCAGGCGCTGGGGGAGGCAGCTGCAACAGTGCGAGCAGGCTAGCGCTGGGAAGGAGGGGAGGGGCGGGCCGGCGGGCGCTGTGCAAGCGCGCGAAAGGGAAGTCAGTCAGGCGTGTTGGCGCGCGATCGGCGCCGCGAGTGGTGCGCTGCCCGTCCTCATTGGCCCGCCGCGTTTCACCTCGCTTGATGGCGGCCGCCCTCGCTGTGTTTCGGTATTCGCATCCCCTCCCCATAATTACACACCCGGTATCGCATATTCGTTCCTCGCTTGCCGGCGTGGCAGTAGCGTGTGCGTGCGTGCGTGCGTGCGTTTCTGCGTGTGGGTGGCCGGCTCTGCGGGAAGTCGCGGGCGGGGAAGGCAGGTGCCCTGCCTGGGCCGCGCGCCAGGGCGGCACCGGTGACCGCCGGCCGCAGTTGAGGCGCTAAAGCAACAACTCGGCGTGACTCGACTGATTCGGCCCAAAACCCCAAAAAGGCCCAGGCTAGCCCCGGGTGCGCACTGGGCGGGCCGGCCTATCGCGTTCCCGCTGCCTACATCTGCCATCGGTCAGCACGCAGACTGAGAGCTCTGCCCGTGCATTTTCCTGGTGTGTGCGCCGTGCCCAATCACCACGCGCAAGCCCAAGGTTGCATGCGACGTGCAGCTCGCCCGGTGGAGACGAATCGCTGATGTGCGGCGGCTGTGGGCGAGCGAATCGCCAGCCCCGTCCTGTCCCTCCTCGGCACCGCCAAGTCGCCGCCTCGCCAATTTATTCGCCGTTGACGCCGTCCTGGCGCGGTTAGCAGCGTTTCACCCAAATACCTCTGCCAACTTGTGGCCAAGTTTCTATTTTCATCTGCTATGCGCCCGATAAGTGCGGATGCGCACTAAGGAGTCTAATGTCAAATGATCTGCACAGTCTGCGCATCATTGATGGCCGGTCAATCTGCCTCTGCGATGCGCTATAGCCAACTCTACTACGCATTAAATAATAATATGTACCGTACACAAGGACTACTAAGAACAATCTTTCATAATATACAGTCGGCATCTAGAACTGGCTTCTGATTTGGGTTACTCCCCACATGTTCGAGCTAGCCCGAAACGGCAATCGCCTGTCACCTGCATTCTCGACCTGCGCCTTCCTCTTTTGCACTCGACTCGCCAATCCTCGGCCTGTTCGGTCTATCAGTCTCTTTGTAGTACGTAGTAGTAGTAGTACTAGTAGTACATGCAGACAGACATCCAAGAGCCTCAGACTGGGTGTCCGTGAGGCGGTACTGGGACCACTCCACATTATTCTCTGAATATAAACCAGCTGAACGAATTAAGCTAGAAATTTCTACACTCACCTAACAATTTTTATTTCGTGCACACAAGAAGACACAATATGCGCCTGGTATCATGGTGTTGAGTTGTTTGTTGCCTTTTCAGTCAGGCCGCAATGGCTGACTCAGCATGACGGTGAAGGCGGCCTTGTTGATTTGCATGCAATACTACCTTTTTTTTTTTAATTTTTTAATTTGTTGGAAGAAAAAAGCCAATGACACGTAAAGGGAAACCAGGCCTTTGCCTATACAGAGCTAAAACACACACCTTTGGTGACTCGTCGTCGCTGGAGCACTCCCTGGCTGTGTTTGTTTTGCTGTGTCGCGTTGACCGCCCCAGCTATCTCTGCCCCGCCTTCAGCCTGCCACTGGCTTTCTTCGTCTCCCTTCCGGAAACCCCACCACTTTCTGCGGCAATATCGCGAATCTTTCGCTGTTCGACCATCCTCACTGGATACACCCGCGAGTTTACAGCTTGAGTGACGCTGAAGGCGACGTCGCCCGTGCTTGGTGTGGAATGTCTACCTCCATTTCAGAGCTGGACAGTACTGTCCGCGCCTTTTACGAAGGCAAAGGCGATGTGGTGAGTGAGCTCCTGTCCATCCCGTGTCAAGCAAAAAAAAAAAAAAACCCCCAGACGCGATTTTTTTGCGGCCACTGACTCTGGAATCTATCAATTAGCAAAAACAAGCGCAGCAGAGTCTCACCGAGGTAGGGAGCCCTGTCGTCGAGCCCTCCTGTATCGCCGCTAACCCGTCCTGCCATCGATTAGTTCAAACAAAATCCTGATGCGTGGTTGCTTGTGGGCGACATCCTCCAGGAGTCGTCGTACTCTCAAACGAAATGTGAGATTTGCCGTCATTCCATAGCCTTGCTGGGCCTCACTGACCTGACTTGCAACACAGATCTCGGCCTACAGGTCCTGGACGAGGTTATTATGACAAGATGGAAAGTTTTACCACGGGATCAATGCCAAGGTGATTGATATTCCTAACGTCAACAGACCCCCCCCAAAAGTCCCCCTTCTGACCGCCCATAGGTATTCGAAACTTCGTTGTCAACCTGATCATCGAGCACTCCAAGTCGGAAGAGAAATTGAAAAGCGAACGCGCCTTCCTCAACAAGTTGAACCTGGTTCTCGTCTCCATCCTGAAGCAAGAATGGCCTCACAACTGGCCTACGTTTATCAACGAGATAATATCGTCTTGTCACACCAGCCTTTCCATCTGCGAGAACAATATGGTCATTCTCCGCTTACTGTCCGAAGAGGTCTTTGATTATTCTCAGGATCAGATGACATCAACCAAGGCCAAGAACCTAAAGACAACTATGACCCAGGAATTTTCTTCCATCTTTCAACTTTGTTCGGAGGTTTTGAATACTGCGAATCAGCCCACTTTGATCAAAGCCACCTTGGAGACCTTGTTGCGATTCCTGAACTGGATCCCTTTGGGATATATTTTTGAGACCCCCATCATCGGTACCCTCATGAACAGATTCCTTGACGCCCCGGAGACTCGCAATGTGACTCTCAAATGCCTCACCGAAATCGGAGGTTTACAGATTGGCCAGCAGTACTCATATGACGAGAAGCTTGTCCAAATGTTCACCGAGACCCTGACATGCGTGTCTAAAACCATCCCATTGTCAATGGACCTCAAGAACACTTATGCGAACAGTAACTCGAGGGATCAAGAGTTTGTACTCAACCTGGCACTATTCCTGTGCAACTTTTTTAGCGTCCACCTCAATGTGAGCCACCGCCTTTGATCATCTCTATATAGTCCGCATACCTTTTTACTGACCCATCTTTGAATAGCTGATCGAGAAACTGCCCAACCTGGACTATCTCACGCATGCACACTTTTACTTGATTCGCATCAGCCAAATCGACGACCGTGAAATTTTCAAGATTTGCTTGGAGTACTGGACCAAACTCGTGCAGGAATTGTATGAAGAAATGCAGCAGCTGCCCATTACCGACATCAATCCTCTGGTCAGTATGGGTGTCGGTGGAATCGCCAACGGTGGTGCGCCACACCCGAGCACCCTCGCCAATTATCCTCTGCGCAAGCACAAATACCAGGAAGTCTTGTCAAGTCTGCGAACCGTCATGATTGAAAAAATGGTTCGCCCGGAGGAGGTCTTGATTGTGGAAAATGACGAGGGAGAAATCGTCCGAGAGTTTGTGAAAGAAAGTGATACCATTCAGCTCTACAAGACGACGAGGGAATGCCTTGTCTACCTTACACATCTCGACGTTGTCGACACTGAAAGCATCATGGCTGACAAACTTGCCAAACAAGTCGATGGAACCGAGTGGTCGTGGGCGAACTGCAACACGTTATGCTGGGCAATTGGTTCCATTTCTGGAGCTATGAATGAAGAGACGGAAAAGCGTTTCCTCGTCACTGTGATCAAGGATCTCTTGGGTCTCACCGAGATGAAGCGCGGAAAGGACAACAAAGCTGTGGTTGCGAGCAACATCATGTACATTGTTGGTCAATACCCTCGATTCCTCAAGGCTCACTGGAAATTTTTGAAAACCGTGGTCAACAAGCTCTTTGAGTTTATGCACGAGACACACGAAGGTTTGTTGATTTGATAATAACTTTTTTTTGGAGTATGAGCTGATCGTTTTTGGCATTTAGGTGTTCAGGATATGGCTTGCGACACGTTCATCAAGATCGCGAACAAGTGTAAGAGGCACTTTGTCGCCCTTCAACCGGGCGAAAACGAGCCTTTTATCGAAGAGATTGTCCGCAACATGCGAAAGATTACATGCGACCTCTCCCCACAACAAGTACACACATTTTATGAGGCTTGCGGTTATATGATTTCTGCGCAAGGCCAAAAGGGTCTTCAGGATCGCCTGATAGAAAGCTTAATGGCACTACCCAACTCTGCATGGGATGCTATTATTGCCCAGGCTAACCAAGACCCCTCCATCCTGCAAGATTCCGAGACCATCAAAATTGTTGGCAACATCATGAAAACAAATGTCGCCGCTTGCTCCTCCGTCGGTAGCTACTTTTACTCTCAAATTGGCCGAATTTACCATGATATGCTTAATATGTACCGTGCCTCGAGCCAGCTTATATCCGACGCCGTTGCCAGTGACGGTAAGTATTCTTCTAACGATTTATTCACCCTATACTGATCAATTATCTAGGGACCATCGCAACAAAAACCCCAAGAGTGCGAGGGTTACGGACTATCAAAAAGGAAATTTTGAAACTCATTGACACTTATGTGCAAAAGGCCGACGACCTCGAAATGGTGAACCAGAGCATGGTACCTGCCCTGCTCGAAGCCGTGCTACTGGACTATAATCGCAACGTCCCAGACGCGCGCGAAGCAGAGGTCCTAAATGTCATGACGACTATCATTCATAAGCTTCATGTACGTTGGACACCCAGGACTTCACGATATTCGGTCAGAAGTAGAAGTTGTTTAGTACTGCCGTGGTGCTGACTTTTAGCAGAATCTTATGGACGACAAGGTGCCTCTCATCATGGAAAGTGTCTTTGAATGCACTCTGGAAATGATCAACAAGGATTTCCACGAATACCCGGAACATCGTGTCCAATTTTTCAAGTTGCTTCAAGCGATAAACCTTTACTGTTTCCCTGCTTTGCTCAAACTAGACGGCAATCAGTTCAAATTCGTCATCGACTCGTGCATGTGGGCGAGCAAGCACGACAATCGCGAGGTGGAGAATACGGGATTGGCCATGTGTCTTGAGCTCATGAACAACATGGCCGAAGCCGATGCTCAAACCTCGAGTATTTTCTTCCGTCAATTCTATTTGTCGATTCTTCAGGATGTATTTTTTGTGCTCACTGATACCGATCATAAAGCTGGTGAGATGAACAAATTTCACTTCTGCGTTGGGTGAAACGTTTTACTGATCTTCCTTTGCAGGTTTTAAATCGCAAGCAATGCTTTTGTCGCGCATGTTTTTCTTTATTGAATCGGGCAAAATCCAGGAACCCATATATTCAAGCGACCAGGCACCTTCAGGCACCTCCAACAAAGATTTTCTACAGCAGTATGTCGCCAACATTCTTCAAACTGCGTTCAAAAACCTTCAGGAGTAAGTTTGGATTCCCTCTAGTCTTGTGAAAGCATGAGAACAGTTGCTAAAGCCTTTTATTTAGGGCCCAAATCAAACAATTTGTCATTGGCTTGTTTGCCTTTAATGACGACTTCAATAAATTCAAGACACATCTGAGAGATTTCTTGATCTCTTTGAAGGAGTTTGCGGGAGATAATGCCGAGCTCTACGCCGAGGAACGTGAGCAGGCATTAGAAGATGCCAAAGCCGCCGAGAGGGATCGGGCGATGAAGGTTGGAGGATTGCTGAAGCCGGCAGAAATGGACCAGGATGACGATTTATGATTTGGCTAGCCTCTGCCGAATTGCTGTAGGTCGAGCGAGGTTGTTAGCATTTGGATGCAACGAAAAAACAAAAATACAGACATCCTTGAAAAAAAAAAAACGTGTTGCCATCTACGTACCACGTGCGAGCAGAACGCATCTTAGTGTTTCTTCCCTTGTTTCTTTTCTATGTCTCCTAATAGGCATTAGGCAAAGGAAAGGAAGAGAGGAAGATCAACGGTGTTTGCACGTCGGTATAAATCCGCGATGGGGTGGTCGTAGAAAGGCGCAGAACTATGTTATAACTAGGTATCGAGCTATTGCTAGCTAGAACTATTGAATGAAGTTTTTTAAACAGTGAAATATAGTCGATAGTATGGTCACTGTAGATTTAAGGTTCCGCGTCTCCATTGGTCAGCGGGAACCCCGCCCAACGAATCAACCCAAGCTTTCCGTTCCATGCTTTTAATACACAAAGTCACTTTTCATCATCATCACTTTTACTTCTTTGTCTGTTGCCACCCCAAAAAGATGTCGACGCGAAACCAGCAACATAGGCGTGGGCCTGCCTCTGCGCAAACGACGACGGAAGACGCGACTACAACCACAACGACGACTACGCTTCGGTTGCGGGGCGAGGAAGAAGATGTGGAGGAGAATGTGCAACAGCCGGCGCCTCGTCGTCGTATTCGGTGGGATGAGAGTGTTGTCAATAACGAGGGCATGGGGAGGAAGAGTTCAAAAGGTGAGAAGAGTTCATTTTATTTCACCCAGCACTGGATGAAACTATCTACTTTGTGGCAAAGGGGACTCTTTATTAACGGATGGGCAGTGTGCTGTATCTATCACAAATCTCGAGCCCTCGGCGAAAGCAGCTCCGAAGAATCCTCCAGTTCGGAGTCAAGCTCCGACGACACAGACAGTGAGGATGGGCATGGTACCGGCCGGCGACGTCGACCCTCGAACGAACATCAGCACGATGCATCCTGTTCCCAGCATCGCCACAAGGGCAAAGGGAAACGAAAACCAACAACTCGAAATGCCTACGAAAGAACTCCAAAATCCAACTTAAAAGGCAGCACAAAGAACGCATCCTGATATTGAGAACCAAAAGAATAACAAACATTGTTGGCGATGGGAATCATCGTCCACATCAGTCCTATACATAAACCTTATCGAAACATGCTTGGACGGGTATCTGTACCAACACCATTTTACCCCCTTCCTGAACTCCGGGAAAAAAAGAAATCGAAATTGAAATGTGGCCCATTTGGTCAAAGTAGTATGTTTACAGCAACATACTTCTCCTTCGCGCGGCAGCGCGCTGACTCCGTTTGGCTTGCGTTGTCTCAGTTGTTGCAAGAGCATGTGCTGATATCCGGGCGGTTTTTTTGTCATCACCGGATTCAGGACTTTCTAAACTCGTCTTTAAGTCGGAGTTCTCATTCGTCTCATCGTCGCCTAGCGAATCATCCCGTGAAAGATTGGAATATGTCTCTGCAATTGATGAATGCCGGTGTGTTGTCCGCCTTTGTGGATAAGTCGATGTATTGGTTTCGGTACTTCGATCCGGGCGATTAGACGTTGCCTGATCACTTCTGCGTTTATGTTTTGGTTCAGGCTTGGAGTCATGCTCTTGCGAACATGTGATTTCACTCGGATTCGCTGATAAGGTTCTCCGTTTTCTCTCCGTTATCATATTTCTAGGAATATCAGCCAGCTTTTGGCCGCTCTCTGACTCCGCAATCGTAGTAGCTATTCCACCGTAGGTTGATGAAGATACCAAATCCTCGTTATTCATCGGGGAGGATTTCCTTTTGGTTTTCGTAAAGTCCAGAAGATTAACATCCTCGCTGAATTT
Organism: Talaromyces sp. P118-02; assembly: GCA_037040535.1. Lineage (NCBI taxonomy): Eukaryota > Fungi > Ascomycota > Eurotiomycetes > Eurotiales > Trichocomaceae > Talaromyces > Talaromyces sp. P118-02. Next base: position 20,998 of record JAXQGY010000895.1, read on the forward strand.
TTCTGTTTGCGCGCTAGATGCACGCCTTTGGCCAGCCACCACGGCATCAGTGAGTTCATTTGTCGATCTTCGCATCTTGTGTCGCAGATTTGGTTCCGCATAGCTTACTGCCCCCCGTTGTCGTCTCGATTGTCGCCCTGTATGGCTTGCGTCTGTTGTCTCGTGCATTGTTCCAAGATCGGATGTTTTCGCTTTCTCATCGTATGATTCTAGGGGCTCTAAGTCGTCTAATACTGCGGTGGCAGACTTTCCCCCTCGGCCATTCGATTGCTTTCCTCTTTTCGGCTGAGCAGATTGGTTGTGCCGTTCGCCATCCGGTAGTTCAACGCGGTTGACAATCACTGTTTCATTTCGATGCTTTATTGGGGGTATCTCCTTATAATCTGCCTTTTGCTTTATGATGTCGCCAGCATGTTGTCTTCTCGGTGATGATGCGATCATATTCGTACTCTCTGCAATAATACTTTCGTCAGCATCTGATACGAGCATTTAAAAGATACAATTGGGACTCACTCGGCTCCAAGACCTTTCGGTTAGGGAGATTCGGTTTCTTTTTCTGCGCTTTGCTCGATCCTGCCGCGCCATGCGAATTATCCGAGGCTTCAAATGTTGTACTTGATTTTGTCTTTTGTGGACCTTTCACTGATCGCACAAATTCAAAATCGTCGTCAATTGTGATATTCTTCGATGAAAATTTCTCTTCATCATCGGTTGCGCTGAACTTCCGCTTTGACCCGGATATAACAGGGGGCATGGGTATCTCGAACGGCGTGGGAGATTTGATTGTTCGCTCTTGGTGATCGCCAAGTGCTCCCAAGGGCTGGCTGCTCGGATTTTTGGAGTCTTCAGAAACGTCGTATTTTGTAATCTCAGGATCCTCCGATCTTAGGTCCGAGAACGGGCTTTCATCGACGTCGAAATGAGCCACTGGAGGAGGTCCAATGTTGGGCGAATCTAGATCCTGTATGTCTTCTGTCATATTGTCCATATCTTCGATGCTGTACAATAAGGTTAGTTTTGAAGAGAGAAGAAAAAATCGCAAGCAAAAGGAATGATTCATACTCAAGAGTCCGTCGGGGGAAATATTTATCTTCCACAATCGTCGGCAATCGATTGTCGTCGTCTGGGCGCGTTATTGATCGCGGACCAATGTCTGCTGCCAAGTGGCCGTCCTTGGAGCTGGCAGTGTTTGCGGCATCAACTGAGTTCACAAACTTCTCAGGCAGTTTTCCGAATTCGCTGACAAGAGAGTTCAGCTCCGACAACCTCGCAGACAGCTTTTCTTTGTATTGGCGGATGTCCTTGCATAAAACTCGACCGGCCTCGTATTTTTGAGCATCGTGACTTAGCGATATAACCTGTTCTTTCAAAGCGGCATTTTCTTTCAATAGCTGGGTTACGTCGGATTCAAGACCCTGGATTCGCAGCGATTGGAGCGAGTTCACCCTAGCAATTTCTCGGTTCTGGCGCACAAAACGTCTCTTGACTGTCAATGTGTCAGCAAGAGCTAGAACTCCTCACATGTGAGATGTTTCTCTCAGAGGCCAGACTTACGAGCCTCTATGGATTCCGTCGGACCCGGCAAATCGTTCAGTCGCGCCATGTCGCAGCCCAAATATAGTGTCTCTCTCCCCAGGGCGGGGTCGGCAAGACGGTCGCTCAAGGCTCCAGTTGCTGCAATAAATTCTGGCTGCTTTCCGGGGGTTCTTATTGATATGATGCGGTGCTGCAAGAGAGTCGGGGTCGTGGGAAAACAAGCAGCCGTCTTTGTTTGGGTGTGGCCCTGGGCTTGTTGACGTTTGCCCCGAAGCGGTATAGCGCCACCGAGTGGGCTGCCCAGCTGCCCCACGGTACCGCACCTCGTGAATTCCAACACCTTCAGACTTCACTCCTCAGGAAGCCTTGTTCTACGTGGTGTGCCCTTTGCCTTCATCATGCCTCCCTTCCGCCAGACCGATGTTTACTCGGCGTCTTCGCAGCAGGCAACGATTCTGGCCTCGCGCATAGAAGCCAAAAAGGCCGAGCTGGAGAATTTGTCCCAACTGCGTGATCTTAGCAATGCGCTGGCCATGAGGATGGAAGCCCTTGAAAAACAACTGAGCACATTGAAAGATGGCACAGAAGGTGTGTCTAGTGCGGATTTCCTTATTTGGCCGTCTCTGTAGCTGACGTTTACATTAGCCATTGCCTGTGTCCTAAGTAACTGGCAAAATGTGCTGCAGGCAATCAACATGGTGTCAAGTAAGGCCTCCACCCCCATTTCCTCTCTATTTTCCACTTCTTTAGATGTCTAACAGTGTTTTGGAAAAAGAAAAAGCACTTTCTGTGCAGCCCCCCGAGGACCAGACCAAGAACACGACCGACGAATCACGACCCCCCACCCTTGTGCGTATCCCAATCACGCCAGACGACGCTTCTACCGCTTGAATGGGTTGAAATGGCTATACTGTATTGCAGTGCATACTGTACGGAATGTCGTTTGCGATACTGCTAGGCGACGCGCGAACGTAAACGTGAACCGGAAAAGGCACCCGCCAAGAACTCCAGCGACAAGGCTCTTTTCTCACTCCTCGAAAATATCAGTTGCAAAACGCAGACGGACCGTGTGTTATACAGTCTTCAGCGCTGCTATTTGTGGCCAGGGGAAACAACAAAAACAGCGCATCTCATACTGTTGTGAACGCCGTCGGCTTTTCCGACACGCGCTATATTCGATTCGGCACTCCGACCAGTGATCTCCTCATTATTGTAGTTACTGTTTGGCAGGCTCCAGGCCGCTAGCAGGGATGATCATGCCATTAATGCCGTTCTTCACTCTTCAGAGAGCAATAATAGGGTCATCAGGCGATGGTACTGCTGCAAGTAACGTCAATACCTAGCACGTCAGCACTGACCAGAATGTGGTGCCACTTGCACAGCGGATCTCCCGCATCTGATTGACCACACGATTAATATTAGAGTTGATGCAATTTTTTTTCCTCTTTTCCTCTTCTGATCGGCCCTGATCAGCTTTGCCAGCCACTCAAACTGCCACCAGGAGCCCCCTTGCTGTTAACGTCGACAACATACGTGGCTACACAGCGCCGAAGCAGAGAGGGGAACACGTGGTCTACTCAGAGACTAACACAGCAATGCTCGAGCGCAGAAGCATAGCTCGACGTATTATTTCGCTAAGCGCCGGAAGCCCAGCAAAAAAGCGGGTGGCCATTCAGCACTTGGGCGCTCCCCCACAGTCCCCTCTCGGGCTCGCTCGGGCCCCATGGCGATAGTTCCACCTGCAGCTCTGAGTCGCTCTCACCATGCAACAAAAACCTCGCTAGCTCGCGGCTTGCTGCATTAGGCAGTAATAGGCAACTAGCCTGGCTTGCTTTCCCCTCTCTGATTGACTCTGTGCGCATGTCTCCGCTCCTGCGCAGCGCGTCGCCGACAAGGATGTTTTATTGCCTGTCAGTGTCGCCTCTTAAAGGCGATCCGCGCAGCTTGCCGATGTTTTATCTGCGCTTAAGGTCGTCTTCTCGTCTTTGGGTATTGCCTGATCCGTTTATGGGATTACGATGCTCCTGTCTGCCTGCGTCTCGATAGCATAGCCCATGTTACGTCTGCATAGGAATGACTAGCCTGAGCGTGACCCTGTGATAACATGCGCGATTTCTTATCGGCTCCCAGGGCATTGCGTGTATAACGCAGTCATCATAGCCTCGCTGTTCCTGGAATTTTTCTCTCACTGCTTTGAATACGCCTTCTCCCATCGTTGCCTGTGGCCACTCTCGTTCCTACATATAAACCAGAGGCCACGCCACTCACTGCCTGCCTCGTACAACTCTCAGCAATAATTACAGCCTTGTTCTGTCTCTCGTCATCTCAGCCCAGACTTTGCACTCGACTTTGTTCATCAAGAAAAAAAAAAAAAAAAAAACAAAAAACAAAAAGAGAAAGGAGCAAACATGGCTACTGGGTGGACTCCCGATTTCTGCCTTGTCTGTGATCAACAGACCTCCGGAAATGAAGCATATTGCTCTCAAGGCTGTCGGCTGGCCGACTTAGATCAGGACTTTCCCGCATCTTCGCCCAAGCGCTCCGTGGATTCACAACACAAGTCGGTCTATCGTCGACAATCAGTCCCAGTTGACCAAGTGACGCTGGCTCCTTCCTCAAAAGTCGCTACCGGTCGACGCCAAGTGACTAGCAAAAATTCATCACGGCCTCGTTATGAATCATCAGTCCACAGCCAGACTTCGGGGTCATCTCAGAGTTCATCCCTCGAAAGTTCGTCGTCGCTACTGGCATCATCATCGTCCTCCTCATCCAATCAGATCAAGCATGACCTGCACGACTATACCGGGTACTTTGACCCCGTCCGAGATTGGAAAAGACGACAAATGTCTTCATAATGATTTGTCCCGTCAACCTACGTCATCTCTCCTGGTTTTGCAAAAGGTGGCACTTGGCCACCACGACTCTATGATACCCATTTGACATGCAAACCCTTATTATTATGCATCTCCGCTTTTTCGTGCCCACTACCACCATACAAAAACCAAATGGCCCCGACATATACTCAGTGATACCGGTTTTTATTCTTTCACAGGGTTAGGATTTACCCTACCCTTTTTAAAGAGCTATAGAGCCTGTACGAATAAACAAACCTCGTGTTTTACTCGTCCGGTTGGTTTCATATACCTAGAATGGCTGTGTTAAAATATGTAATAAACTGTTTCGAGCGTCTTGAAGATTGGCTAGCGTGGGAAAAAAAAATACTACCATGGCTTTTGATATGCATTATGACTACACTCAGAAATAAATTTGATTCGAACTCCCCCCTTGGATGCACGACTCATGCAGCTATCTGCATATACTGTGAATGAATCTGCCTCGCTTAAAATTTCAAATCCAACCCCGCGCAATACTCCTTGCTGTGGCTTGTGAAGGAGAAGCGTTCGCTGTCAGGCATTGGCGGATTCAAATAAAGTGCTTACGGCTGCTCGTTCGAGACAGGTCACAAGGTGGCTGGGTCGGTCATGCGTACCACGAGAGATACTCGAGATGCTTATCTGAGGATTGGTCTGGTTGGCTGCAGATAGTTTCGGCCAAGTCCCTTTTTCCTGCATGTTCGTCTGCATTTGGTCATTGGCGTTAACTCTGTGTTGTCTAACTTCTTGGCAACGTCTGGTTCTCTTGACAAGGTTTGGAGAAATGGTTCAGATTTCTATTTTTATCTAGCTTGCTTTTACTATGTACAGTAAATCATCTCGTGACTTTATGTGCTACGAAAGTGGTAGGTTATCATACGAGATAGCAGGACCGGCACCCCAGGACACCCAGTAACGGAATGAATAATTGGCAATTAAACCATCCAAGCCAAAAATTATGTCAAAGTCTTTATGGTGTTAAAAATTACAGAGATTAATTTAATCTTGTAATCTTAAAAATGCCATGATTATAAAGAATTGAATGTATATTATTACGCCGCGCTCTGCGCGGCAGGAACGCTTAATATGGAATAGCTTAAATACTAATGATTCGTATGGGTAAGTGTTTAGGTATCTAAATCTACTTTAAAATTAGAATCGAATATAAAATAGCCTGAATAGTGAATACTAAAGGTATGTAGTAAACGTTCATGATTATTTTAAATTTAGATGTAAATAGGAGATAGCTTACACTAAGCAGCTATATGAGGATATTTAGAACTACTTCAGAACCAGATAATAATAGGACGCCGGCAACGCCTTTCCCATCTAATTCCATGGGATGCGCATGGCCTCTATTTCCGCCACCGTTGTTCCAATTATATGTAAAATAAACACCTTCACTGTATTTTGTTGACACTTGCAGGGTACATAATGACCCTAAACGAAAATCCCCACAGCTCTTTCTTTATTTAGAATATCCCCTTTATACGGCGAAATGATCGAGTAACTTTTGCCCTACTGTTTTTCTTGATCGGGTCTTGGCTGCATGCTATATACATCTCGCGAACAGGTCAAATGCTCTATTTTATGCCAATTTCATCAATTGATGCTTGACATGCAATCAGCTCGGGTAAATGGCCTACCAGATTTTGATATAATGAAAAATCGAAATTAAGGCGTGGCATCAATGGCAGTAAGGTTCTCGAGTGTCATATCGCTATGAAGGAAGTCAATTGACCACTACGGATAAGATAGTTTATGTCCCCTATATGTAAGACATGGTTACTTTACGTTTTGGCATATCTCAAGCTTATATACGCTTAAAATCCGTGCATAAATATTTAAATGTATGTATGTATAGCATAGTAGAATGGTACGAAATTCCGGGTGGGTCGTGGAGCTCCCTGCTCCATACGTCATCGCAATCCAACGTCGCCCGCGCGTTTCCTGCCCAGCCCTTGATTGCACCTGCCTCTCTCTGTGAAACTTCGCGAGGCCATCGTCCCTTTACAACAACGGCCCCTTCAATTGCTCTCAGAATGGCCGCCCAACGCTCGCGGCGCTTGATGCGGCCGCTGTTGTATACTTCTGCCGCATTGGCAACAGGAGCCGGCCTTCTCTATATCTCGTATCGCCCGCGCACAATTCCAGGCTCTGAACCGGCCGTTGTGCCTCCTCCTGGATATAGCTCAGGAAAGCTTGTGCCGCCCAGTTTCCCCCAGATCAAATCCCGTGCCGAGCAGATCGAAGACCTCAGGCGCAGCGCTGCAGATACTACACGGGACGAAGAGCCCTATGACTTGCTCATTATCGGAGGAGGTGCGACGGGCTCAGGTATAGCTTTGGATGCGGCAACAAGAGGTCTCAAAGTTGCTGTGGTGGAGAGAGATGATTTCAGTGCAGGGACAAGCAGCAAAAGTACCAAGCTGGTCCACGGCGGTGTTCGCTATTTGGAGAAGGCTGTCTGGGAGTTTGACTATAACCAGTACGACCTAAATCAACAGCGCCAAATTCCTTTTCAATTTTTTTGCTGATAATGCCGCCAGATACTCGCTGGTCAAAGAAGCTCTTCGTGAGCGCAAATACTTCCTAAATACCGCTCCTCACCTCTCGATGTGGCTTCCAATCATGGTTCCGGTGCAAAAATGGTGGCAGGCTCCGTACTTCTGGGCCGGCTGCAAGTTCTACGATTACCTGGCTGGATCTGAAGGCATCGAAAGCTCGTATTTCCTCACACATAGCAAGGCTCTGGATGCTTTCCCGATGCTCAAAAAGGAGGACCTCTTTGGTGCCGTAGTCTACTATGGTAAGGATCCTGAATGATGACCAGTTTCCGCTTGCTGACTGACGAATGTAGATGGTGCTCATAATGACTCTCGGATGAACATTTCCCTGGCAGTAACGGCAGCTTTATATGGAAGCACCGTGGTAAATCACCTCGAGGTGACCGGCTTAACTAAAGATTCTTCCGGAAAACTCAACGGAGCCCGCGTTAAAGATCTTATTACCGAAAAGAACGGCCAAGGTGCAAGGGAATTTTATATCCGAGCAAAAGGTATTATTAATGCCACCGGACCTTTCTCCGACTCGATCAGGAAAATGGACGACGCGGATGTGAAGGAGATCGTGGCTCCGAGCTCGGGTGTCCATGTGATATTGCCCGGATACTTTAGTCCATCCAAAATGGGGCTTATCGACCCTTCTACTTCGGATGGGCGGGTGATTTTTTTCCTGCCATGGCAAGGTAACACTATCGCAGGAACAACTGACCGAGAGACGGATATCACACCCCATCCTCAGCCGAATGAGGAAGACATTGAGTGGATTCTTTCTGAGATCAGTGGCTACCTGGCCCCTGACATTAACGTGCGACGAGAAGATGTGCTTGCAGCATGGGCAGGTATTAGGCCGTTGGTTCGGGATCCCAAGGCTAAAAACACTGAATCTCTGGTGCGAAACCATCTGATTACCGTATCGGCATCCGGCCTCCTTACGTGTGCGGGAGGAAAGTGGACGACCTACCGGCAAATGGCTGAAGAAGCAGTTGATGAATCTATCAAAACTTTTGGTCTTCAACCACGAAGGGTAGAGCAACTTCCGGACGTGAGTGGTACAGGACTCAAGGCAGACAACTTCACTCTCAACGGCTTGTGCCAAACCCACCAAGTTCGCCTCGTTGGGGCGCATGGATTCTCCAAGACTCTATTCATCAACTTGATCCAGCACTTTGGCCTTGAAACGGACGTTGCAAAACACTTGACGGAATCATACGGAGACCGAGCCTGGCAAGTTGCCGCATTGTCTTCTCCGACTTTCTCTCGTTTCCCTCTTCGTGGTAAGCGGGTCTCGGCTCTCTATCCGTTTATCGACGGGGAAGTGCGCTATGCAGTGAGGCATGAGTACGCTCAAACTGCAGTTGATGTCATTGCACGCAGGATGCGTCTGGCGTTTTTGAACGCGCAAGCAGCTCTTGAGGCCTTGCCCGGCATCATCGATCTTATGTCCGAAGAACTGAACTGGGACGAGAAGAGAAAGGCGCTCGAGTGGACCGACTCGGTGCAATATTTGATATCCATGGGTCTGCCTCCGAACCGGCAGAAACTGACACGAAAGGAAGTAGAGAGTGGCAAGGCAATTTCTTTTAGCGAGCAGGAACGAACGAGGTTCGCGAGAATCGGTGAGTGTGGTCCAATCCCATAAAACCTATAGTTACATACTGACGATTCATCTAGACGGACCGGCCGATATGCTCGAGAGCGACCGTTCTGCTAAGCAGTCTACCAAGCAAGACATCGCCCTGAAGCCGGACTCGCCTGTTAACAAATAAGTTGGAAGCCTCAATTCTGTATATTCCCGAGCACTCTAGGATTGCATTACTATCAGCTCGGTACTTCAGTGCCGCAAAGGGGCTGCTACTCCATGACAGCCCGCCAGCCAGAGCCATCTTAGTATCTATAGTACTGTAGCAATACTGCAATAGACTCTTCCTGAAGCTATACTGGATGCAGACGTAGGGCAGATCGCGGCCCCCCACAAGCCGCGGGCTTCTAGTCCGCCCGCCCATTAGCTCCGAAACCTTAAACCGTGCCTGCCTTGGCCACCACCACCACCACCACTTGCTCTTTCTCTTTCTCTTCCTCTCTCTCTCTCTTCTTCTCTTCTTCTTCTTTCTCCTCTTTCTCCTCTTCTGCTCCTCTTACGTGTGTCCAGCAGACGTGTTCCTCTTGCATGCATTATTCTGGTCCTGTCTGCATCTGCAGTTTCATCCTCTGCATGACCAACTAGTAACTGCTCGAGGTGAGTGTGCCCGAGTGCCGTCCTGTGATCCATCAGCTTTTGATGCGTCTCAATGCAAACGCTCTCCGACTCTTCCGCCGCTGACAGCGATATGGACAGCCTTGGCACCATGTGAACACTTGAAAACCAGTCTTTCCAAGAACATCCTGCGCGTAAAGAGTCACCACTGGGCAGCCAGGCCCATCGTCTCATGACTCAGGAGGGGTACGTCCGACCCACCGTGCCACATGGTGTTGCATAGCCGTTGACGATCCAACGCAGGCTAAAGAAATCTCCGGTTGTTTGAGATTAATATAATGCCGAACCCAGGTTCCTGAGGGGCTGCCTAATCTGCTCTGCTCTCTCACCGGTTTTTCTACTTCTTGGATTTCCCCCCCACACCCCCCCAGCCCGCTCTTCCTTTTTTCCCTCATTTCTTGTTTAGAGCACTTGCAGGAGCATTGTCCGCCAAAACATGACACATCCTAATGCAGTACCACAGCTCTGCGATTCGTCATTATTTCTAGGGAAGCCTGCTGTGCTGGTTTCATAGGCGCTCTACTTTCGGGGACTTCGGGAAGTCTTACTACTGTGGCTGGAACTACAGGGGAATCGTTTGCATCCCAGGCTCGACTCAAAAATCCTGCCAAACCTTTTTTTTTCTTAAAAAAAATTTTTCCCCTCCCAATTCTAGTGGTCGGGTATCAAAGTGTGATACCCGATCTGAGGGGGGAATCATAATTTAACAACACGACAAAGGAGAAAAAAAAATTACCTGCAATGACTGGTGTTCGAGAGGCCTTGGACCGCGCGCGGAACAGCAACGATGGCCCCATCGATTCTCAGACAAGCGCTATACTCGAGACGGCGATCCAGGAACTCTGGAACAAGATACAGGCGCAACCCAACAGCTATGTTTTGACATCAGACGAGTTCGCGCTTTTCAACTATTTTCGAAAGCGCTTTGGCAGTTCCGCTGTGGCTAGACAGGCCGTCGAACGGTACTGGAACAGCTTTCATGGAGATGCCGGTAACATTCAAGGAAACTGCACCGCATGATTCTGAGAAATGGCCTCGAATTCTTTTTTCTCTGTGTCGCTTTAATTGATTGTTGGATGAGGCAAGGTCGAGTCACGGTCTTTGAACTCGCCGCGAAGCCACCGAGAATTCGATATTTGCCAGCCTCATCATTTACAACACCGCGAAAGGGAGATACCAAAAACTCCACAATTGTCCGGCAGGGTCGGTTCAGAACAGGATGCGCCTGCATCGAATTCTCGTTTTCATTCTCAACAACTCTACCCGTGAAATGCTTGCCATTTACGAAACCGCATACTTTCTATCTTGGGAAACCTATACTACGGATTCCTTTATACTTTCCTTTTCTTTCCTCTTCTTTTCTTTTCTCCCCCATATATCATCTACATTGCCTCTTTTGTCACCTCAAGAGGACAAAATACAGCCGTGTCATAGCGCAATCGGGATTGTGCAACGTCATGGACAACAGCAATCCGGGAATATTGCTGTTTTACAATAATTTCCCCTCCCAGGTGTAGTCAGGGTTAGAATACATAGGCTGAAGCGAGAAAAAATGTCTTCTTTTTTTGTTCAACAAACGCGCATAGCACCGATGTGACCGTAGTATTTTCTGTGTGGGAATCAAAACGCGGAAAAGCATTATGCCGCCCTCCACCGCTATAGATCATAGAACAGAACACCCTTCTGTTCTGGACCACCAGGGCGAGGAGAAATAGGGTATAAGTAGTAGTAGTACCTTCGACGCATCACAGCTTTTTTTTCTTTTTTCTTTTTTTTTTCAGCTTCATTAGCCGTTGTGTATAGCCACAATGCAAGTATGTAGTAATATACCGAACCAAAGGTGGTGTGGCCTTCCATTGGCTGATGGGAGGGATTCTGCCCCGCGCGCGCCACACGCCGCCAACAGAAACATTAAATCATTCTTGAATCCGATTGAGCAGCCTCGACTGTCCGTTGTTTTATGAATTGAATCGACCGAGAGAGCTGAGGGGGTTGCAGGGAATGCAGAGGATCACTCCAAGCTGATTGCAAAAATGGTGTACTATTTCGTGTCCAACGTGGTGACTCCGTCGGCCACCATCTACGTCGGCAAAGACAAGTTTGAGAGTCCGTCTTGCGCTCGATCGGGCTGAGCAGATGAAAGCTGACTTGTGCGTCGCTTAGATGAGGAACTGATAAAACATGGACTGGAGTCTGATGTCTGGTAAAAATCCACCAAATCACCTGGCACTTTGATATTTGGCTTGAAGAGAGAGAGAGAGAGAGAGAGACTGATTCTTTTTGTCCTCCAGGGTTCGTTTCACCCCCCTGCTGTGGTTTGTTTCGCACAACATAGCCTGACAGCTTCGGCCTAGTTCCACGTCGACAATTTGTCCAGTGCGCATGTATACCTACGTCTTCGAGAGGGCGAGACTTGGGATAACATTCCCAAAGAGCTGCTGGAGGATTGCGCGCAGTTGACCAAGGCCAACTCGATCGAAGGTAGCCATTTCTCTCTAGGAACAGAAAAAATAAGGAGGCTTATATGGTATACTACACAGGAAACAAAAAAGACAACATCACCGTCATCTACACGCCATGGGCCAACCTGATGAAGAATGCGTCCATGGCCACTGGCCAAGTGTCCTTCCACAACCCTAAATCGGTGAAAAAAGTGTTTGTCTCCGTGCGCCAAAACCCCATCGTCAACCGATTAAACAAGACGCGCGTCGAGAAATTCCCCGATCTGCAGGCCGAGAAGGAAGAGATTATGAAGGCGCAGAGACGCACCGAGCGGAAATCAAGGGAGGAAAAGAAGCTGGCGGAGAAGAAGGAGAGACAGGAGCGCGAGCAGATGAAATGGCAAAAGGAGCATGCCTACGACGACATGTTCAACGACGAGAATCTACAGCAGAGCAGCAATCAAGACCGCGATGCGGACTTTTTGGACGATTTCATGTGATGCATTTTTTGGACAATAATACTACAGTATAATCGAGACTTTTGAAAGAAGGACACCCAAGATATACCCGTAAATAATACAAGCACACACATGATGCTCCTCAGAGCACTGCGTAAGCACGTTTCAAAACAAGGCGCTGGCGGAGGGCCGAAGCCGTTCGGACGGGGCTCCGCACGCTAACGAGTTGCGCCTGCAAGTTGTTGGCTCGGCCCGCGTTGTCGAAGGGTATACGTAGTGCGTTGGCCGCTCCAACGACCAGACTTGGATCTGTCAAGGCCACGTCGAAGCTAGAATGTCTCCTGAAAAACAGGCCTCTGCGCCTCCCAGTCAGTCCAAGCCCGTATCCTCCGGACATTGGCCTTGCAACTAACGAGCTTGTCGGCGCTCCTCCAGGCTCGAAATCCAAGAAGAACAAGAAGAAGAGCAACAACAATAACAGCAACAATGCGGCCAAGCAAAGTACGGACGGCGACGAAGATGTGAACAAAACAGCTGTTGCCGACGAAGAACCGGATCAGGAATCGAAAGTATGAGTCAATCGCTGCTATTTCTTTGAGTGTCATTGCTGACCGACTGGGGGAGTAGACTGAAGCCGAAACCGCCAATGGAACGCCAACGAACGATCCCGATAATAAAGACCCAGAGACAAATGACGAAAATGAGGAGGAAGCAAGAGAAACGACAGCCTCAAAGGCCAGTGACGCGCCCGAGCCGACCGAAGCGACATCCACCTCCGCCGCTGAAACAGAGAACAAGTTCGATGCGCTGATGCAAGATCGTGACTCACTCCGGGTTGAGGTGACTGGACTACGCAAGTCTCTCGAAGAGCTCCAGCATAAGCATCAGGAAGAAATGGAAGCTCTCCAGCAGAGCCTGACTGATTCCGAGACCAAGAAAGAACAAGCCGAAACCCAATTTCAGAAACTGATGGAAAGGGTCAACACGATCAAGTCACAACTGGGGGAGAGACTTAAAGAGGATGCAGTATGGCTCTACTCAATTTTTGAGTGTCATAAGGACTTTACTCACTCTTGTTTAGGAAGAACTCGGTCGTGCGAGGACTCGCATAGAGGAGCTCGAGGACGAGAGTTCGACGCTAAAGGAAGAGCTTGACGAGAAAACGGCAAAGATAGCGGACATGAAGAAAGATGCAGCTGAAAGTTCCAACGAATTGGCCAATCTGCGTGATAGAGCAACCATTTCCCAACAAAACTGGCTCAAAGAAAAGGAAGAGTTCATCAATCAGGAATCGGATATCCGCATCGAATTCGAAGAGGCAAAACAGGCAATGCACAACTGGGAAGTTCTGGCTATGGAAGAGCGGTCGATCCGAGAAGGACTGGTCGGCAAAGTTAACGACCTAGAAGAACAGCTTTCCTCTATTCGTGACGATTATAAAGCCGCAGTTGACGAGAACAGTACGCAGTCGGTTACGATTGATGGACTGCAGCGAGCATTGCAAGAAATACAGGATGGTGAGTTTCCTTCCAACAATTTTTACCAGAGAACGCAGCTCTAACAACATACCAGCTCGGAAGCAGGAACTGCGTGAACTTGTTCAAAGCTCCGACGCACAGCTCGAAGAGCTAAAGACCTCTGTACAACAGGCTGAGGAGAGGGCCAATGGAGCCGAAACTGAACTGAAGCAAGCGCGGACGGAATTAGAGAGACTTCTTCCGTTTGAGAAAGACGTCAAAGAGAAGAATCTATTAATTGGCAAGCTGCGGCACGAGGCTGTTACACTGAACGATCACTTGACGAAAGCATTGCGATTCTTGAAGAAAGGCAAACCGGAAGATAATGTTGATAGGTGAGATTTGATTCTACAAAAACACCTATTGCTTTCTGACTCTTTCTAGGCATATTGTCACAAATCACCTTCTTCATTTTCTTGCCCTGGATCGTTCCGACCCCAAGAAATTCCAGATCTTGCAGCTCATAGCAGCTCTTTTACAGTGGAATGACGGTATGAAAAGAAGCTGTGTCAACCAGAACCGAAATCTTACTAATATATTTCTGATCAGACCAACGGGAACAAGCTGGCCTCACTCGTCCTGGAACAGCAGGTAGTGTTATTGGGCTTCAAGTGCCAACGTTTGGGGTTGGTCGAAGACCGAGCTCGCCCTCTTTGGCCGGCAGTGAATATATGGAGAACGGCGGCTCTGGCAAAGAAACACTAGCGGAGTTGTGGTCGAATTTCTTAGAACAGGAAGCCCAAACTGGCGCAAAAAGCAGAACTGGGTCTACTGCTGGTTTGAGGTCACCTCAATGAGGTGATATATATCATTTTTAAAGACTCTTATTTTGTTATTAGTGTATGTTTACCTCGGTATTCTTTCTTAACAGGTCTTGCAGACACTGGAATCTTTAACGACCAACTTCTATTTATATCGTGTACCACGAGAGTTGTAATTAAAAACCCAAACACAGTTATGTATATACTCTTTTGATCCAATCGGGTATAAGCTTTTTGACGATATGCTTCTTTTTTGGCGTAAATGTCATGACGAAATTGTTTCTTTTAGCTGCATTTATTCACTTGCGCCGAATTTACCTCCATCAACGATCCAGTCTCTGAATTCCGTGTAGGCTGTCTCAAGGTTATCGTTCACCACAATCTTGTCGTGTGCGCCCGGCTGCCTGGAATATTCGAGTTCTGCTGTGGCCTGTGCTAATCGCTTGGCCAAACTTTCTTCTGTCTCGGTGCCGCGGCCGCGCAGTCGTCGCTCGAGTTCTTCGACTGATGGTGGTGCCAAGAAGAGGAATCTCGCGTTGAGATCTGTTTGTTTGACTTGCTTCACGCCCTGCATAGTTCACAAATGTCCTGATTAGCCGTCTTTTTTCTCGAGTCACATCTCGAACAAAACATACCTCCATCTCAATGTCCAGAATGCATATTCTCTGCTTCTCAGCGATATTCTTCACGGCTTGGACGCTGGTTCCGTAGTAGTTCCCGCCGAATTGGGCGTCTGGTCGGAGGAGAAAGTTAGAAGAGATAAGTGTGTATGTAACTGTTTCGCTCACGCTCAATGAACCCTTTTGCCTCGACAAGCGCCAGGAAATCTTCCTTGGTTGTGAAGTAATAATCCTTTCCCTCGACTTCCTTATCTCTTGGGGCACGAGTCGTGTCTGCATAATCTGTTAAAAATATATCCAGCTATGCCAAAATAGTTGGGGTCACTTTCTCGAAACTGAAAACCCAAAGGTGTCGGGGAACTCGGCAAAAAGTCGCTTTAAAAGAGTGGATTTTCCGGTACCAGACGGGCCCGAGACGACTACTGGCCGGCATTTCTGAACTGTAAGAAAAAGAAGTGATTTAGTCCATGTCAAAAGTGGCTTTTCAGGGTTGGTGGTAGAAGAGTACCTGAAGCGGCCATTGCTGAAGAAGCGTGAAAGTGGCAGCGGGAAATATTCGTAGACAGCGTTGTATTCTTTAAAAGTCTAAAAGGCGCTTTTGCAATGAGGTTATAAGGCATATGCGAGGTCTCTTTTGGATTTGCGACACTGAGCGACGTTGTTTATCAAGTCGGGACGACAATATCCATGTGGGCGGTGAGAACCGGCACTAAAACTTGGTATAGAAAGGAATACATATGTAGGATTGTTTGCGTCTACGCTTTCACATGAATGCCAATAGAACCAAAGAAGATAATTAAAACCCTAGTACCAGCGACAACAAAACTTAATAATTCAAGGAGATTTAGCTAGACAAGCCGAAGTCCATCCGCACGTAGGGAGAGTAAGAGGTATGACTTGACAAAAAAAGAAGAAAGAAAAAGAGATAATGTTCCATACGAAACACAACACACAGTTAAAATGGATATCTGTAACAAAAGGAAAGGAAAAGCCACCTCAGGCCCCAAACAATAAGCTTTTGTTCACATTCTCTCTCCTTCTGGACTGCTTCGCCAGCCATGATCCGGCTGCAATATTACCGTATCCATCAAAGTCGAAATTAGTAGCCGTTCATGTTGACCCGCTGGGAGTTGCGGCTCAGTTCTCGCTCAGCAGAAGGGCTGATAGGTCTGCTGCCACCGCTGTGGCCACCGGCAGCGCTGCTCTCCTTCAAGGCCAACAGCTGCTTGGCACGGAAAGTCTCGTAGTGAATCTGGCTGGTCGTTTCGATCAGGTCCTGAAGGTGGGTACGGGTCAAGAAGTTTCGAAGATAGACGAATTCGCAGTGGTTCTCATCCTCGACGTTGATCACGCCCCAGCGGTTCTGTCGTCCCCGGACTTGCTTTCCGTTCACGACAATGTTCTTTTCGCTACCGACAACGGCAAAAGGAATTATGTCCTACTTTGATGTTAGCAGGATTCTATCGAAATTCAGCTCGTAAAGATGTAATCACCTTGATTTGAACGTTCATCACACGCTCCTCGTCATCAAGTTCGTCATTATCGTATGGGTACATCTTCAGGTTGTGGAATGTGAACTCCTCCTTGATGCGCTCCTTGAACGCTTGTCGCTCTTCCAAGGTCAGAGAGTCGGACTTGGCAATGACGGGAACAACGTTGACGACATCGGAGAGCTTCTTGAGGACGACGATATCGATTGGCTTCAGACTAGACGTTGAAGGTCAGTACCGATTTTCGGAACACCTTGTCCCAGGATGTTTTCTTTGACATACGCATGGCCGGAGGGCTGAATGAAGAACAAGCAGCAGTGGATACGAGTATCCTGGATATAACGTTCACGTTGAGCTGTAAGCTCTTTGCGAAGGTAGGCGGAGTGCTGATCTTTGATGTATTTGACAATTGGGTCCCAGCTGGTAGAAAAAGAATTAATTAGTGTGCATTCTCAATTGAAAAAGGGAACACCATACCATCGGTCATTGTTCACTTGGTCGCCGTATCCCGGGGTGTCGACGATGTTCAGCCTCAAACGAACTCCGTTTTCCTCGATGACTAGAAAAAGTGTCAACAAATGGGGTTTTTTCCATCTCAAATTTGATTCCTCGGCGTACTGTGAGAGACGGTCTGGATTTCCGTAGTAGAGCGGACGGGCTCGTTAGGGGTCAAACGACCCTTGGAATCGATCAAATGTGAGGCGAAAATAGTGTTGATCAAGGTAGACTTTCCGAGACCAGTTTGGCCTAGAGGGGACACATTATCATTAGCCTGCTGGGCAATTCAACAACGGGAGTCAATTGCACTCACCAACACACATAACGTTGAACTGGAAACCACGCTTCAAGAGCTTACGCTCGATCTGCGACGTGATGCTGTCGAAACCGACATGGCTGCGAGGAAAGACGGTGCTCGGAGGAGCGGACACATTCGCGGCGGAGGCCATGGTAGAAGGAGGCAGGTAAGAATGGCTTGAGGATGCAGAGGCGAGAGGAGTGAAGTCGGTCGAAGGTCTTGACTCAAGAGATGTCCCGCAAAGACTAGTTCTGGGGCGTTCCCAGCGGCGTGCTCGAGCAGTTTGAGTGAGGTTCGCCCCCTATTGAGCGGATCAGGGGTCGGTGCCACCACGCCCGAAGCGGGCTAGCGGCCAGCCAGCTCTTGACAACCTTTGACCACCGCCTGACTGGTCACCACTCTCTCTACCTAGTCGCCTCGGTTTACACAGGTGCTGTGTCACAGTATTATTTATTCGATAGTCGCTGCGCTCTGCTCACGTACACCCGCCTCCGTTCTGTCGACGCCTGCTACAGCTATCGCCGTCCATCATGGCATTGCAATTGACGCGAGGTTTTGCGCGCCCGTCACTGTCGCTACTGCCCATTCTACCTGCAATCCTGCGACCAAACCCCATCAGCCAGCAGTGGTCGCCCTCTACAGCGCTCTCGGTCCTCAATGGCTCCCTGACCAGCAGCTTCCCGTCGTTCCTCACCGACATCTGGGAGTCCATCCTGCGCGCCGTCCCCAAGAAAAAGACTTCGCACATGAAACGCCGGCATCGGCAAATGGCTGGCAAGGCATTGAAGGATATCAAGAACTTTAGGACGTGTCCGTCTTGCGGCCAGCCGAAGAGACCGCATGTTCTATGCTCCAACTGTGTGAAAGGTACGCGCTGGGATACTCGTGTTCCGTCCATTCGATAGCTAACCCAGTGAATAGAAATCAAGGAAAAGTGGAAGTCCCTGGACCCGTTTTGAGGGAGGAATCTATTGAGTGAGACACTTTGTGCTCTGGATATTGCCTGTGGGTTACTGCTGCAATACTCAGGGCACGCATGATGATAGGCGCAATATGGGTATCTTCTTTTTATGAGCATTGAGCATGGACTATTTCAAAGAATAAAATTTTGTACTATAGTTTTGTAGCATATCTCTCTTGACTTTTTTTTTATTTATCTATTTTATCTCGCTTCCAATTAGAATAAGAAGAAGCTCGTTTGAAAATTTTTTGATTTCGACATGCCGCCGTTTGTAGGATTAAAATAGAGTCCCGCGGGTCTTGGCAACGAAGAATCCCAACCAAACCACCACAACCTTCCCTCCTCAAGCTCTGTCAATACCGGGAGGAGGATCCAAGAGGCATGGTAAGATGATGTACGGATTTTCTTGTGAGAGAATAAAGCTCTGACGCAGGCTTCATTTACAGTCTAAGCAATATCTGTCTTGGAGTTCGGCGGACAATGGTAAGTCGTTCTCCCCGCTATACATAACTACGGGATCGGCGTTAACATAGCTGCGCACACAACAGCCCACCCAATTGATATTTTCTCGTTGGCTGTGACGTCCAACCAAATAATATCGGCTTCAGGAGCATCTGCTCTCAAGGTCCATTCCACCGCGGACGCTGATTTTCCGCTCGCGCAGACGATCGAGGCTGCCCACAAGATCGGATGTCATCATGTTGTCACGTCCAGGAATGGCCAAAATGCAGCCAGTATTGGATTTGACGGAGAGATCAAAGTCTGGGCGTGTGAAAATGGAACATGGTCTGAAGTGACTAAGCTGTCGAGTAAGTTTCACTACACTGTTGCTACTGGCAATATTCTCTCTAACCTGCCCCGCGCAGATGTCCTGAAACAGTCAGATGCCTGGGCAATCACATTGTCGGACGATGCCAAGTATCTCGCTGGCACGACACATGATGGTCACATCAAAGTCTGGGATCTGGCTAATAATGGAGAGCAATTCCGGAGCTACGAAACCAAAGGGACTTTTGGCTCTTGCATTGATATGGTATGCCAGATATTTGAATGCAGCCAAGGAATATTCTCAATTGACCTCTGCCCAGTCTAGTGACGGAAAATATATAGCGAGCGGCCACGAAAGCGGAAGCATCTACATTTTCAACAACGAAACTGGTCGAATGCCATTTTCATTATCTGGTAAGGCTCTCTATAACAAGTCTACCAAAGCCAAGCCAAGCTCACTATTCCATAGGACTCGTAAAACCAGTGCGCACTGTTGCATTTTCTCCTGGCGGAAAATTGCTGGCGGCAGCAGGAGATTCCAAGGTTATTGTGCTCTACGATACCGAGTCTGGTGAGCAGGTTGCCCATCTCTCTGGGCACTCAGCATGGGTTCTGTCTCTCGATTGGAGTCACACCGGCGAGTATCTTCTAAGCGGGTAAGTGTGACTACTAAATTCTCCTTCTCCTCCTTTTTTAACACCGGGTAGTTCTTTCGACGGCAAAGTCAAGGTGTGGTCAATCGAACGCAGAACATGTGTTGCAACCCATTCCGAGGCCGAAAAAGCTATTTGGAGTGTGAAGTGGCTGCCCAAATTGGGAAAGACTGAAGGGTTTGCTACTGCTGGTGCGCATCGCAGCATATGGTTTTACCGAGAGGCAACCGGTGGCTAGATTGGTCTGAATATCCAAATATCCAAGCTTGTAACTAACTGATACTGGGTGTTATGGTCATGAAATGAATGAAATGGGGAATCCTCAGAGCCTTGGTGGCGGCGTTGCATACATTATTATAGCTAGGTACAAGAAATCGGAATATCATAATCTATGGGAATCAAGAAAGCGGGTATTTGCTAGAAAAAAATAAAGAAAAAGAAAAAAAGAGTCATCATTTCATGGACTCGACGAAAAGTCGCCGCATCCTTTTCAGCAGTGCACCAAAATCTCGGTCTTCGTTGACAGCATCCAGCTCGCGCTCAACAAGAGCTCGGTCCAGCTTGGGTTTGGTGTGATAAATCTCATAGTCTCTGGACGCAGTTCCAAGTTCGAACCAGGCCTCTTTGTCCCAGTCTCTCTCGAGAATATGGCTATATACGATCTTGAGACGATCTTCTCTGCCGGCGCCTTCAATCCGCATGCAAAGATAATCCTGCCAGAATTCCAGTTCCGGCAGGTTAAGTCGCGATTGTGCATCCAGATAATGAGAGTGAGTCTTCTGGGCTTCGAGTTTTTGGTCGATGGCTGCTTGCGTTTCCGCTATTTGTCGCTTCAGTCTATCCCGTTTCGATAACCGGGAGTCTCGCTCAAGCGTTATAGATGAAATATGCGCGTGGATTTCGGCCGCTTCGGCCGCTTCTCTTTGAACAGTCTGAGTGTGATCCTGAGTCTTCGAAGTCAGGATTTTGATATCGTTTCGCTTCATGTCTTCGTCCTCTGTCGCGTCACCGTTAGCGAAAGCGCTGGTACCCGTAACAGGTAGGGGCTCTTACTCTGAAACTCTGCTAGATTAATGTGAAATTGATTGCGCTCCTCCAGCACTTGCTTCCGGCCTCGCTCGATGAAAGCGTCGAATTTCGCGGTGAATTGTGCCATTCTGCTGCGGAGGTCTTCGAAGCCGAAGTTGATGCTTGGGAGAGAGTCCGCCATTGACGGAGCTTCTGTAGAAGCCAGCGGAGGCCGCATGGCGCTGGTTGAGAGCGACGGCTCGAAAGAAGACATTTTGGAAGCGACAGGCGTATCTGGACGGGGGTATTCTGCTCGCGCGTGTGTTGTTGAAATCGGCCGTTGTTCGCGGGGAGCCCGAATA
Source organism: Talaromyces sp. P118-02 (assembly GCA_037040535.1). NCBI lineage: Eukaryota > Fungi > Ascomycota > Eurotiomycetes > Eurotiales > Trichocomaceae > Talaromyces > Talaromyces sp. P118-02. The sequence goes on from JAXQGY010000895.1 coordinate 42,060, forward strand.
ACGTGAAGCCGGTTCGCGCTTGGGAGGAAGCGGTTAGGCCGAAGCAGTTGCGGAGGCAACCGCCAGGGAGACCCGCTCGCTCCTGCCCGCCAACGCTCGATCGAGTAATAAGTGGGAATTGCGCTGGAAACTTTTCTCCAGTCACCTCGAAAAGTCCCCAGCTTCACACAAAGAACTTGTCGAGATCGCAAGGCCAGCAGGGCGTTTCGGAGCTATCAGCGGGGGCCTTCAGCACCACAGGGGCCCATGATCACCCTTCGCGATGAGTGAATCGTTGAATGAAGTAACGGATACGCCAGCGACTGCCGCCACACATCCAAATGGATGATAATCACATCGATGTCCTGCAATATGGAAATCCAGGTCCAATTTCTTACAGCTCCGTCTCTCAGATTTGGAACTTCTCACGCGATTTCAGTCGCAGTATGTCTTGGTTAAGATCTGAAACGGATGTGCGAGCTAATAACGCATAGGATATGTCCTCTCATACACCGGGTTACAGCGAATAGCAGTCCCCCCTCAGTCGACCACCTCGTTGGGCTTGGAAAGAGACAAAAAAACGGAACGAACGCTTTTGAAAGCTCATCCCGAGCTACTTGGGATAACTTCGTCTTTCAAACGAATCGAAGAAACCTCTCACACGACATATGCGGCCACTTCTTTTTTCGACCCCTACGAATCTTCCTTGCTTGATTTCGGGCATGCTTTGCCGGCGGAGAAAGACCGATCTGGGAGATTTAAAGGCGTCCCCATTGCGGCGTTTGTCTCTGGGAGGAACAGAAATGCGCTTTCGCTGAGAGTGATTGATGATGAGACGATCAGCACCAACCAAGAGATGCAACAGTCTCTGCGTGTTCCTACCATCGGCGGTGCAGAAATTTTTGAAGCACCCTGTGACGAAAATCCAATTCGACAAATTCGGTTTGCCCACGGTCTAGAAGGGTTCGCGAACCTCTTGGCAATTCGACTTCAATCATCCACACTCATTTGTCGACCTTTGTATCACAAAAAGCCATCGCCTACTAAACCGATCGCAAAATTTGCCTTTAAAAATGCCCATACTAAGCGTCGCTCCCGCATTGATGCCAATCCTCTCGTTGAAATTTCTACGTCCGAGACCGGCGGTTTTACTCAAGTTGATGTGGTTTTTAACCCCTGGTCCCAGAAACAGCTCGGCATCATCGATGAGAGAGGGAACTGGAGTATTTGGGATTTATCTGATATCCTTAAAAATAAAAACAGCGATCATAAAACTCTAAAGTGTCTCCAAACTGGCTCACTGCTTCGATCTTCAGATGGGTCAATGGATGATGGCAAACACGTCCAGCATGACGGATGGGGCAAGATTGAATGGACCGGCGATGTAAATACGTTTATTGCATGCAATCGACGTGAAGCCGTGCTGTTTAATATGGAGAATGGTGATGCTACGTCTTATAACGTAGAATTCAACTGGAGCTCTTCATCTGAGTGGATATTGGATGTGAAAGCTTGCTTTTCAGGGGCATCACAACTATTCATTCTAACCACGTTGAGAATTTTGTGTCTAGATATTAGCAATCACAAACGACAGTCTTCGTCACCACAAGTTCCACAATTATCGTGGCAGCATCACCGCGATCCAGATGATTTAACTTTACGACTGACATCGCTTTCTGTTGGTGAAGGTATGAGACCGCTTCGCACATGCAGTTGAGATCCTATTAACTGGATTTAGACTACTATCTAATTCTCTGCTCTCACCTTGATGCTTGCGTTCTGGCCTTTCGAGTTCCATCCGTGGACATTGATGTTGACATGCGGACATATCTGACTGACCCCTTTCGTATTCATCTTCCTGGGACTTTTACGGACAAAGGCTTGGCGAGTACTCGACACAAGGCTCCATTGAAAACACTCCTGTTTAGGGAACTCGAGCAAACTGCTTCGACTGGTCAAACCGAGTTTACGCCGTCTGCTCGGCTCATTAAACTGTTTGTGCTAGATGATAAGTTGTCTATCCGTGAACACTTATTTTCCATGCCTCATAATCAAGAACTTGTGCCGGGAATGGACTTATCATTTAGTCGGGAAGCATTGCCACTCGTGAAGAGAAGCGCAAATCCGCGGAAAAAAGAGTTATCTGCCACAGTCCTATCAGACTCTAATGATTCAGATCTATATGAACTGGCTCGCCAAAGGAAGCTTCCGCAAATAAGACCACAAGTTACCTCTTTGTCAAAGTCGTACTCTATCCAAGGGGTTGTTGATTTCACGTTACTTTACGCCACTCTCGCCGGATATCGCGTCCCGTATATGAGAGATACGACGACATTGATTCGAAATCACCAAGGCCTCAGGCAAGGCTTGGAGGAATTGCTGCCCTTACTCGCAAACCCAGCTGAGAACTTCTCCATGACCGGCCGAACTATGTAAGAGCTGTTTCACCATTGTTATAGATGCGACTAATCACCTATACATAGGCTAGAAATAATGAACTCTCTGCCAATATCTTCTGATATAGATGATACCATTCAAGACTTGTCATGGTTCAGATTGCAGTCAACAGAGGCAGGCCAAGCTGCAGGATTTATGGTTTATAACTTACCCCTGGAGGTGTTGTCCAAATCGTCTGACCGACTACCAAACTCTCTCGACTCATTTGAATACTTCGATGTGTCGGGGTTGTACGATGAATTGATCCGCGATTGGCTGTCTGCCTTGTCTGAAGAAATACCAGCCTGGACCCGCCTTTCAAAGGAGAAATCTATACGGAACTTGTCTACAGAACTATCATTGGCAAGCATGGCTTACGTCGGAATGCAACCCTCGAACGGCCAGACCACGCCCCAACGATCCGTATCGAGATTGAGCTGGAGTCAAGATTCTCAGCCTTTGCCAAGTCAAGATGACGGACGAGAGACATATGATATGCTTGGACTCGGCATGCTGGCCCAGCAAGTTACCAACAATGCGCTCTCGGATGCTACGGAAAACATTCTTTCCCAGTGGAACATTGGAGAAGACCCAGATTCGGTCGACTGGAAAAAGTTCGCGTCTCAGGAGACAGCGGCATCTCAAGCCACAACCCCAAAACGCACACCCAGTCGGTCGCGGTCAAGGTCAAGGGGTCTCGCGGAAATTCCAAAACCTAGACGATCTTCGCCGATTGTGCCCATCATTCAAGCACCTGGTGGGAGCCAGCCTCAGCAAGACTTCAGATATAACATCCAAAGTAGTCAGCTCACCGAAGACAACCTGCCTATGACTCAAATCGAGCGCGGCATCTTTGGCGGCAGACAGGCTGGGCAGCAAAAGACTGTCAGGGCAAGGAAAAAGAGAGCAGCAGGGTTCTGATCTAGAAATAGATAGTCGATGTCTAAATAATGGGGTATCATAATCATAATCTGTGTATCATTGTATACTCATGCAGACGAAGAGGGGCATGCGGGGGGGTGCACATGAAACACAAATAAGACACTTGAAAATTCTCCGGTGCGCAACCATCAGACACGAATGAATCCGCGCGTAACATGTACGTATCAATGTAAAACATTGCATGAGTAATAATCACCCGCGGTGTCGACATCGATGTCGGCGATCATTAATCAGGCGAAGTTGCCTGTTCGGCGGGCCGGCGCCACGCATTTGTAATAATGAGCGTTCAGTCAGCATTCTTGTACAGCAGCCTATAAAGGCATCTCACCGGCCCCTTCTTTTTCTTGTTTGTCATCTTTCAAACTACACCACTGACACCAAGAACATACTCACAACTTTACTCGCCAGGAACCCATCCGTTCCGATTTACCAACCCCGCCGACCGGTTTCGACTTACCCCGCAACAATCCAACTATCACTGCCAGTAACAATGGCTGAACATCAATACAAGTTCAACGTCTCCATGAGCTGCGGAGGATGCTCTGGTGCCGTGGAGAGAGTGCTGAAGAAGCTGGACGGTAAGTCACACTGCCTTTTTTTCCTCGTCATACCCAGTCAAACAGCGCCCCGCGAAGGAGAGAGAGAGAGAGACTGCTTGACTTCAACACATGCTCCAGTCCAAAAAAGAAAAAACACCGAGCGAGACCACAAGCTAATTTCTCTCGCTCCTCTAGGTGTCAAGTCATATGATGTCAGCCTGGACTCGCAGACCGCCACCGTTGTCACCGAACTCCCTTACGACACCGTTCTGGCCACCATCAAGAAGACCGGCAAGGCCGTGAACAGCGGAGAGGCAGACGGAATCTCTCAGCCGGTGTAAGAGAGAAGGAGATAAATTAAATGGGAAATTATAATCATTTGGTGGCCTCGTCAAATGAACTGAATTAGTCGTGCTCCTCCAGCCAGTCAGCATACCAACCTCACGCAAATGTCACGAATCTAAATACCACGTCATACGAGCGCTGTGATAGAAATGGCCATGAATTACTTGCTTTATACCTTTTATTGAAAGGTTTATACCTATTCACAGAAATAGCTTTGATGCTGATATGGGAGTAAAGCGTCTTCTAAAACTCAAAATGCCTGGGGTATCTTTGATACGTGTCTTAACAAGAAAATCTACCCCTATGCGCCAGACAAATAACTGCATACTCTTCTCTATATCCCTGAAAAAGGGTATAATGCACTCTGCGTCCCATGATCCGTATATAGTCGGATACATAAACAAAACCGGAATATCATGCGTAGCTCGTTACTCAATAATCTCCTTCTACTGATGAGGCTCCCATTAAAAGTTCCTCGATTTCTCTAGTTGCACCTCGTATCTTCTGATCGCTGAGACAGGAAGAGTGTCTTTCTTCTTTTGGGGGACAAAGACCGAATTCTGCGAAGCAGGTCGGAGACCGTGTAATTGATGAGAGGCTGGAGGGGTCCAATCTCTAGTTCCAGGTTCTTTGGAGGACCGAGAAGTTGATCTTAGATCTATTTGGTTATGCGGAACACCCAGCTGATGTCGTTCGCTTGGTTGTGACCAAATAGTGTGTATCTGGGAGCTGTGTGCGCTACCAGCTCGCGAAGGGTCTTCGCTATTGATAATCTCTCTTTGCATTTCGTACGAGTTAGCTTTGGCTCGCCATCCCGCACCATCTGAGCCATGCCCAGGGCTTGATCTGTATAATCTATGAGTTTCTCGATTAGTTGTGCTCCGTGAAGGCTCAATCACGTAATTCTTGTCCCTGGGCAATAGAACTGTATTCGGTCTGAGTGGATCAAGACGTGGGTTCACAATGTAAGGGCCGTCTTCTCTGTGGAAATTTGCGGATGGCTCCCGAATAACTTGGAGAGAAGGTCTCGAACGGGATATTGTATGCACTGTTTGTTCCGAATGACCCCTTGGTAGAGGTTTTGCATCCCGATTTGTGGCCGGCACTCTATACATCGCATTTTCATCCAGAATTCGCCCTACGTATCGACGAGAGTCTGGCTGTGGTTTTTCAATACTTTGAAAGAGGCCATCATTTCCACAAGATGAGGGGCGATGAAGACTGGAGAGAGAATGCTGAGGTTCCAAGCGTCTTCGCTTTGGGTGGTCACTGCTGTCATCATCATCAAGGTTGATCACATCAATTCGCCTCGAGAGGTCTTCGACTGGTCGTTCACGTGCCGTTGTAGTATTGTCGTAGACTCCTCTTTGAGCATGCGTATAATCGCCGGCCCTGGTCCTTATTGGCAGTCGTGTAGTATTGATGAAGTCTGGATGCTCGATTGAGGGAAGAATTATATTATCCTGGAAAGATGAATTGTCTCGGTCGTAGTTTGTGACTAGAATTCCTGAAGGGTGAATGCGTTTTCGGGGATTTTCATCACGTCGATGAGATGGAAAGCTGGGACCGGCCACAAACAAGGGTTTCGGCGGAAAGTTTGCCGGATGCGATGCTCTTTCTTCGGGAATATTGGAGGGAATCTTACTGAATATAGACCCGTCGGGAAAATGAAGGATGTCGGGGGCTTGATGTCGAGAAATAGACTAGCTTGTTGTCAGACCAGAGTAAATTACCCAGAAAATCGAAACTCACGGAGGATTCCATCGGGATGGGATGGCGCTTCAGACGCTGATCGACTTTATCATTCAGAGGTCGCTGGCTAGTATTATCTTCTTGAGACACGTCGTGATTGACAAAGGGGTCATGCTGGCGGCTTTGCATTGACTGCCTCTCCCGGTAACGACCCATGGCCCGATCCCAGGCTTGATAGCGGTTGAAGCCACGGCGATCAACTTTTGATTTGTTGAATTTCTGAGCCGGAACTCTCTGTACAATGTTATACCTTCCTGTGAATTCTTCAGTACTCGTGTTCTCTAGAGAACTTGTCACTAAATTGTTGTCTTTCTCGGCCGCCGTTTCGAGTCTGTCGGTAATAACATTGCTGGATAGTATTTCAACACTAGGGTCGCGATTGACGATCTCGAATTCTGAGGAATGGCTCGAATGGCTTCCGTCGTCATCCTCATCCTCGTCATCTGAAATAATAATGACCTCGCGAAAAACGTCTTCAAGCTCCGGCATGCCATTCTCGTCTTCGCCTCGCCACTGAACCAGCCTTTCTAGGGTAGAATCCTCAACCTTCCGTCTTGCTTCCTGGAATGACGTCTTCTTGAGGAGTTGGTCGTATTCAGTATAGACATGTCGTATATGGGCCACCACCGCTAACTGTGCCCTGCGTGCGAGTGGTAGCTCAGCTGCCGTGCCGACCTTACGTTCCCCCTTTTGGAAAGCAGTTTTGATGATCTGGCCCATATCATCGTCGGGAATGTTGGGGAACAGATCCCGAATGACATCTCTTGCCTCTTTGTCAATGACGGTTTGTGAAGATTCCGCGCCAGATCGTCCACTAGCTGATGCTGTGTTGAAATTGTCCATTGACAATACATTTCCTTTCTCTGTGACATGAAAGCCTAGCTCCGTACAGGCCGTAGCCACGACTCTACTAGGAAAGTGGTACCCCACACGATGGACTTGCTGGGATAAGCCATGTGTTTTTTGATGGGGAGTTGTCTGCGCAGAGGCTGTGTTAAAAAAAACCCCCCCCCCCGACACTGTAGAGTTTCTTTCAAGCATGATAGTGACTTACAGTGACCGCAAAAACCTGGAGGCTATGCTTCCGACATATCTCCTTACAAACAGACGTAAACTTGGGATTACCTGCAGAGATAAAGGTGTACCCCGGAGGGGCTTCGGCTTCGAAGTATATAATGCATCGAAGCTTCTTCCTCTTCTGTGTGATGCTCTCCATAATGACCTTGTGCTTTCGAACCTTGGCTCTGGCAAAGCCATTGTGAGCGCGGGCAGCACTAGGCTGCCTTTGGATGCGCGTCATGGGTTTCTGCGAACGGGGTTCAGCATGTAGAAGATACCCTGCTCAGACAATAACGCCACCACGATCAGACATCAAAATCGAGAGCGCCACTGGCCGCAAGCCGATGATGCATGTAACGAGGTCGAGAGAAACTGCATGCAGGACAGCATGGTATATCGAGCAGCACGATCCCAGAAAAGCAACAGCTCATGAGGCTGACGAGAGAGACGAGAAGTGCGATCAGTGCCTGTTGTCAGGCGGTTGGGCAGGGCGCTGTATGAGGGGAGAGCGGCTGCCCTATTGGCTGCGGGCCGCCGCTATGCCTTGTCGGGCCGGTCCTGCCTTACCGCGATTTTTCAAGCTTCAACTACCATCATCACTTCACCACCTTACCACTTCATGGTCTTGTCTGGCCTCGCGCTGCTGCTGGATTCATGGCCCAGCCAGCCATCCCCACGGCCTATCGCCAGCTGTACCGCGCGGGCCTCAAGGCTGTGAGGTACTCGGCACCGCAGCGCCATGTCCTCCGCTGGAATCTGCGGTCCGCCTTCAGGTCGGGCAGCCCAGGCGACTTCGACAGCAACAAGATAGCGCAGACCGTCCTGTTCCTTGAACGAGCCGCCGCGTCGTCTGCCAGCATGGAGCATAAGATCGTGAAGAATCTGCTGCATGTCCGATTCTGGGAGCAGTCGGCCCACAAACCCAGTTCCCCCAAACCATCGTAAGTGTCGGTCGATCTTCACATGTATGCGCAACGGGGATCTAACCCTCTTTCAACAGTAATGATGCTGCACAGCGCTATCTTGGGTGGTCGGCAAATGCACATTTCAATTCCACCTTGATGCTCTTGAATGAGAGCCTCGGTACTTGCTTAAGATGAAGCCAGCTCAACCGTTATAAGCCGGATGTCCGATTTACAAAACGTGCCACGTTCACCCATCTATCTGTATCATGGGCATGAGTGACGCCTACAATCCCATATACTCGATTCGTCTGCGACACGTATCTCGAGTTCATAACGAACCTTGCCGTCGCAGACCTGTACTATAACATATTCACCGCCGAAAATGACGTAGACAAAATTTAATACATGTACAACTACGTATCTACAAGTTTTTCCTCCCACTTTTCTTGTACGAAGGGGGGGTTCCCAAGTTTGATATACTAGCATCTAATAACTATCTACTGAGTTTAAATTCTATTATTGACTTGACTTGTCTGCCCCCCCTGTGTTCGACTGCGTACCAGCCTGTGACGGGACCTGATGCATGTCCTTGCATCCCGCATGGTCACATGTGCGCCACCCAAAAAATCCTGCAAAACAAGTTTTACTCTTGAAAAACACACCTGTGTTGGGCAAAATACCAAATGAATGAATTATTTTCGTCAAATCCCGTGTCAGAGCATTCCAATGGGCGAGTATATCCTGTCTTCCCTCATCGAACCTATATTTAGACACGCTCGTCCGTTGTCTTTAGCCTCCACCGTCCCCGAACCGTCGCCACCCGGACCCAACCTCGGCCACGACAAGCCCGATCAACCTAATCCCAACCACGTCCTTCAGATTAATTCGACCCAGAACGATCGAGCTGCGTCTAGTACTTCACCAAAGACAACAGAGGCATCATCCGACCAAGGTCTCGACACTACAAGGCCTCTTGCGGCAGACGGGTCGAGCAATGACGTGGTTCAGCCGGGAAATATGAACGATCAAGACAGCCATCGCATCCACCACGACGATGGCGATGGGCAACTTGAATCTCTCACAGCAAACCTATCCCTACACAGTTCTGCCAACGACACCCAATCCGCCATGACGGTGCCTCCCCTAGACCGGTATGACCGGAAACTGCACGAATTGCCAGAAGACGATGGGATGAGGGTTTTGCGGAGGAAGATCCACGCGATCAGAGACAACCCCGGGACCAGTTCTGAAAAAGCACGGCTGATACACACCCTGATGACCGAGAGCTACGATTCCGCACGCAAGCACTATTTCCGAGAGAGACAGACCTCTCTGTCTCAATTCCCATCCAGCTTGCCGAGTCTAGAACAATCCACCACTACTCCTTCGTCGCTTGGACTACGTCGATCTTTTGACCAGCTTTCTCTCGAAAATACATTTTCAGCGACAACTGCGTCCATCAGTAACGACTATAACCTCACGCCCGCAGATTTAGAGCCCACTTACGCTCCTCGCGATATTGTCCCCACTACAAATAACCCTACCGAAGAACCGACCTTTGAATCACCCCCGATTGATATTGGTGACGACAATAGTGATTACTCCGACGAAAATGTTATGATTTTAGGCTGTCAACATTACAAACGCAATGTGAAATTGCAATGCTTCACATGCAAGAAATGGTATACCTGCCGTTTTTGTCACGACGAAGTCGAGGACCACGCCCTTGTACGACGAAAAACAGAGAACATGCTGTGTATGCTATGTTGTCTTCCTCAGCCGGCAGCCCAGTATTGCAGAGGTTGTGATGAACGAGCCGCTTCGTACTACTGTGAAGTGTGTAAGTTATGGGACAATGACAGCTCGAAAAGTATCTACCACTGCAATGATTGCGGAATCTGCCGTATAGGTGAGGGTATTGGGAAAGATTTTTATCACTGCAAGGTATGTTGATCTATTTCACAGCTCCAGACCAATGCTGATTCATATTCGAATAGACTTGTAGCGTATGCATACCTATCTCGATCGAGAACACACATCGTTGTATCGAGCGCTCCACTCAATGCGACTGCCCAATCTGCGGGGAGTATATGTTTACTTCTCCCGACACTGTCGTTTTCATGAGATGCGGACATAGTATTCACAAGAAATGCTATTCTGACCACGCAAAAACTTCATATCGATGTCCGATTTGCAGTAAAAGTATCATGAATATGGAAGCCCGTTTTCGAAATCTGGATCGAACGATTGAGAGCCAGCCCATGCCAAGTGAATTCAAGGACACCAGAGCAATGGTATATTGCAACGACTGTGGCGCAAAGTCGGATGTACCATATCATTGGCTTGGTCTAAAATGCGATTTGTAAGTGATCATGCTTGTTACTTGCATAAAAGTATTGGTACTAACCTATTTAGATGCGAATCTTATAACACAGCACAAATTACCATGCGGAGCGGCACCCTTGAAACCGATGGTGAGGATAATGAAGTGTCGCGAGACCGAGCCGTCTCGTACAACTTGGCCGATCATACCTGTGAATCCATGGCGAACCCCGGTTTGGTTGCGGACCCATTGAATGGGGAGAACGATCTCTGGCGACCTTCTACCTCCAATTCTTCTGATGGGCGCTCTTCTCGTGGTATACCGCGGTCTCGTCCACAGCAAATGTCACCGACGGTTGGAAACTACTTTGACTTGTCTAGAGACTCGGGGTGGACGCCTTCAATCTTCTCTAGTCGTCGCAGTGAAGAGGGAAGTGATGCTGAGGAGCCAGGCTTCTGGGCCACGTCGCCTCTTCGTAAATACGCTCTTTTCCGAAACCGCGGGCTCTCAAGTGAAGACGAAGGCGAGAGCGAAAGCGAAAGCGACAGTGCATCCAATGAAGAGGAGGAAGAGGATGGTATAGAAGAAGATGATGACGATGATATCGACCCAATTGAATTATTTGGACATCGTTGAGATTAATACATTATTGTATCTGTTATATCTCGACTCCCAAACCGAAATCTCCATTTTGCCTCCAAATGGCATCGACCTGAAGCCCTCCCATTCAACGACGTGGTGATTTTCGAGGAATGTTCGAAAATACTTTTATCTTGCTCAGCAAATGACACCACTCTGACGAGTATTCTTTTTGGCCGGCATCGCAGCGCGGGCACATTGAGCTTATTCATACACCCAGCGGAGGCTATGCAATTCTTGTGCCATGCCCTGATGCTCTGGACCGGCATATACAACCAGATCCACGTCTCTCCCCGGTTTTAAAAAAGATTCTTTCTATCTCATGTTCGCCTGGATATTGTTGGACTGGTTCTACATGAGCCTGGGATAAACAGAGGAAAACCAGTGGTTCCAACTGTCTTGCGGAAGATGACACCCGTGCTATTATAGCAATATTTTGCGGCTTTGCAACGCGACCAAGTACAGTTTCTATTTTATGAAGCCGATGAACCCGCATTGGAGGATACTTGGGCTCTTATCTGATGTATAAAAGCAATTTTAGCCGTAGTCAAACGTTGGACATTATGTTTCAACTATTTTTTTTTAAAAAATAGTATCAGGCTAAATGTTGAGCCAAGCTATTGTGAGCACAATTTCATTACACACACCGCCTTAAGGTGGAAGAAAATATGTAGGATTTATCACGCAGACTGAATATGATTTTATGCATGGTGCCAAGAAAAGACCCTGAAGTGGAGATTCTTGTTAACAATTATATATTCAGTCGATTAGGCACCTATATTAATATTATTGCGTCTCTCTCTCTCTCTCTCTCTATCTCTCTCTCTCTCTCTGCGCGCTAGTCCGGAAGCGGCCAAGTCGCGGAACGCATCACATGAGGATTAATAAGCAAGATTATCTAGAGTCAAGCAAATTGCACATCGAACTGCTGAAATCTAGGAAGTATACTATTCTGCTTTATACAATGGATATAATAATTTCTTAATAATCTGATTAATCCAGTAATATTACAGAGACTAGTGGTGGCTGTGACACGCCGAGGCTTAAGTAAGCTGTCACCGAAAACGTCACGTTTTGTCGATAACGCGCGATTGATAGCAACACAGCGAGGGGTTCCGCAACCATCCTTCTAGAATCATCAGTCATCATTTGTGTCTGTCAGCCGAGCCTTGTTTCTCGTCGTTCGCAGCGCTGTTCCCTCAACCTGGGCTTTTTGCCTCCTTCGCCACGATCACCATCCCTTTCCCCCCATATCTGAAACGAGCACGAGCACGGATGTCCTCATAGTCGCCGATCGCTCGCCGGCAATGATCCTGTGTTTGCATTAATCCCACCAGTTCCGCTCGTTGCATTCTCGATTTTCCCTTCTTTCTTGCTTTATAGCCATTATATTGTGACGATTTCCAGCCGTCCCCCATCTTATGGACCGCGTCGCAATGATCCGTCGCAATTCCGACATTGAAATCCACCTGCCAGATGCGGGTTCGCCAACCGCAGACATCACCGATTCTTCAGACGTCGAGATGCTTTCTCCAGATAACCAAGAGCATATGATGGCGCTGCCTCCTCATATCGCCGCTCGTTTCTATCGACGTTCCTCGAGCGCCCGCCGGGCATCCGACAAATCCTCCCGCCGAAGTTCGATGTCGTCATTGCATTCTCATCACTCGAGTACGACTACACATGGAAGCCCGCAAAGCAACTATATTGCTCAGCAACTTCGACGTACCTCCATCTTGGAAAACCGCAAGGCCCGACTGGCCGATCGAGCTGCACATGCCGAAAAAGTGAGACTTCGTGCGACCGTCGCCAAAGCCGCTACGCGAAATTTACAGAGAGAAGAGAGAGCTTTGGCAGCCCAGCAGGCCCGGGAACGACTGTTAGCTGAGATCACCGCCAAATGCGAGGATGAGGTTCGTCGAGCGAAGAAGAAGGCTGAGGATACCCGAGAAATGAAAGCCGCCAAGTACGCTCGCCTTCGATTAGAGATGGCTGAGAAATTCGCCGAAGCCGAGAAAAGGCGGCTCGACTATCAGCAAAAACACAGACGGCAAAGAACAAATAGTTCCCATTCCGAGGGAGAAGTTCGCGCCGAGAAACCTGTGCTAGAATCCCTGACACGTGATGCTGCTGCTCAGCTTATCCAAAGAGCTTGGAGGAATCACCACTCCAAAGCTGTTATGAATTCTTTCCGTGCCCTGGATCTATCTGTACAGAGGATTCGCAACATGTCCTTTGACGACTTGGGTGCTCTCCTCTCTGAAGAAGACGTCTTGAGCACAATGGCTAAAGTGCTTCGCCTTTGTGGACTCCAAGACATGGAAGGCGGCGACATGGCAGAGCGAGGAGCTGTCCGGACCTTCTTAAGCAGTTATCTGATCCTTACCCATCCTTCTGAAGTAATGAGCAGAGATGGCGAACAAGAGCAGGATCTGATTGAGAAGGCACGCGATTTGATAGTGGTATTTGAGCAGGTTGCCGCTCAGCTTTCGATCGACTACCTGAGCACAGCTGCATCGAATGACCTGCAAACTCTACGAGAAGCATACGGAGTTTTCTTTTCTGCTTTCCATGCGTGGAAATCTCATGATTCTACAGTATTGGTTGAGATTATGCTGGCTCAATTTGTTGAGCTGGAACTAATCTGGCAAACTGTAAAGGATGATCGGGAGGGCGGCGTCGCTGACGATTACAACCAGGGGATTAGACACAACCAAATCCTGCTCCTGGCAAAGCTGAAACGGCTTGCTGGCGCTGAAAAGGCTATGGACTTGGTGAAGAAGGCTATCAGAAAAGCTAAGCGCGAAAAGAAGCGCTCGACGTCTTCAAAGCAAGCTATTCCTCGATCAGCTACAGTTACAACATCTGCTGAGAACAACCCCGAGAGTGTTTCCTCTCCTATCAGTGAGACTTTCAATAGTGTTGAGAGCGTCATTCTTCGGGAACTAGATAAGCAGAGGCTGTCACCGCATGAGAGCTTTGTCAAGGTTTTAACCGCGCTTCCTGAGAATCGGGTTTTGGTGCATGAACTGCTTCTCAACAAAGAATATCGAATTGAACAATCCTCATACACAGCTCCGCGACAGCGGATAATCAAGCATATGACCGAGATGATGAGAAGAGACGTCGAAGCCGGCCTCGGCACAAAGTGGATAGTTGCAATGGCCACTGTTATACAAGACCGACTTTTGAGATCGCTCAGACCTGGGAATTCGCTGCACGTTCTTATCAGTGAGGTGCTGGACCCAAAGGTAATTGAGGCGCAATGCAATTCCGGCGTATTCTCCTACGACCGCTTCTTCGATTTTATGAGTGGCATTCTTCCCAAGCTTTGTGCTCCGTTCCGAGACCCAGAAGTGAAAGCCTTTTCCGAAGACGTTTCTGGCGATGCCATTGATCGGCTGTCTAGACTGATGGCTATCATTGACTTGCTGTCTTTAGACCACACGAATTTCATGATCCATATGGCAGCTCCTCAGCTCATACAAGAAGCACCAGGCTATGAGCAGAGGACGTTTGAAAAAGGCCTTGCGGATGGGTCGATTGTTTTGGAAAAAGCCAAACGATTTTGGCGAGTGAACCGCGGTGTGGTGATGGATGAAATGAGGCGGCGTGATCCGGAGAATGTTAATTCTCATGTTCAGCCCTCGGTTTCGAAAATATATGCCCAAGGATTGGTAAACATTGTGCTCGGGAACTCTCCGGTCTCCGAGGATATTATTCCAGAGACACTTGAACTCGATTACAATCGACTTGCACGACTGCACATGAAGGCCTTCAGTATTGTCGCAACGGCATCCATTCTTTTGACTGCAAAGAATTTACTGAGAAGAGATGTAAGATCGCACTGGAAAGCCGAAGCAGACCGTATTGTTTCTTTAGACTTTACCGAGACCAGACCCGAAAGGGTCTTGTCGATCATTGAATCGACGCATCCGATGCCATCCACTGCTAGATCGCAGCTTCTGTCGACTATCAAGCGTGTTGTTGGACCAGTCGTTACTGCCTCTGTTTCGGCAGAGCTTTCGCAGAGCCCCCAGGTCGAGGTTGTTTCAGGAGGTACCTTGCCCACGCAGAATGACTCTGGGGTGAACGAACTATCGTCACCTAGTTTTACGGACCCGGTTGGAAAACTTCTTCTATCCCGACTTCGCACCCATGTCTTATCTCGCCTGAACGCTGCAAGCGCCAGCGAGAGGGTCCGCGCTACCACGACAGCAAGTCAAAGTCTGGCTGCTGCTGGAATGCCCGAGTTTGTGAATGAAGTAGGGAAACTCGTCGATGACCTCTCCAAGGTTAGAGAGGTTGATTGGACCGGCCATGGTTCTGTATACGAGGGTATTTTGAGGGGTGACATACCTTTAACCACCTCGACGTGATTTCATGTGACACAGTTATAACTTGCATTAATGTTGTATTATTTCTTGCTCTTCCTGCATTGATATTTGGTATTTGCCATTAGAAGAGACTATTTGACTTGCTTATGAATTGCTTAATCAATATACCTGAGTTACCAGTTAACGTCATATCCTCTACACAGTGACGGTTCCACTAACCTTTAAAGCCACGCATATTTTATAGCCCTAGTTCGAACTGGAATGATCATACCAGCTTAGTGATTACCTATAAAAATAAGTCAATGGATTTAGACATTGAGATTAATAAATGATTCCAAATTCTAATTTCAATCCTTTCGGAAACTCTAATATTTGGTTGTCAAATCTAAGGTTGTAGAATCGACAACACCTACCTACGCGCCTGTACCCAATATTTCCTTTGCTACACGCTCGCCTGATCTCACAGCCCCATCCATGTATCCGGTCCAGAATTCTGCGGTCTCAGTGCCAGCAAAATGGATCCCTCCTACTGAAGTCCTCAAAGCCGGACCATACTGAGTGAGCAAGCCCGGAGGGGCATATGCCACAGGACCCCCGCGAGAAAACTCCTCCAGGTCCCAGCGCTGAAAAACGCAAGAAGTGACATTTGCAGCTTGCGGCCCGAAATAGCGGACCAAGTCCTTGGTAATCATATCTTGCATCTCGGCCTCGGAGAGTGTATCAAGCAAGCGCATTTCATCAGCTTCAATGAAGCCCATGAGAACTCCAATTGTACCATTAGGGGGAGAACTATCGAAAATACTGCGGATGGTGCCGCTGTCACTGAGAACTTGGCCATTAAGGCCCATTGGACGCCAAAAGGGAGAGTCGTAGATTGCGTGCACCTTTCCCAGGGCTCCCATGGGCATTCGTTGAGTGAGTTGGTCTCGGTGAGCTGGTAAAAGAGGTTCATATAGTATTCGGGAGGCCATCGGAGGAGACATAGCCACAACCACATCCTGAGCAGTGAAGGAAGAATGGTTGTCAGCAGTCACAGTATATCGGTTGTCATCGTTCTTTTGTATACGACGAACAGGGGCGTTCAAAACGACCACACTGTCACCAAGTCGTTCTGCTAACTTGGTTGCAAGTAACTGCGTGCCACCAACAACTCTTTTCTCTTGTGCTGCTCCTTGGACACCGACAAGCCTTTCAAGACTTCCCTTAGTAGTTTGATTTCCAGCCGCAGCTACGTACGCAAGAGTATAAAGCAAAGATGGCTCGATCCATTCTGTGGAAAGAATGGTTGTCCATGCTAGTTGCAATACGAATTGAGCATCCGGATGAGGGGCCAATGGAGCTGCCCACGATGCAAAAGTGTGACTATCCCAAACACTCGCGTTGGGGTGATCCCAAGGAGTATTAGGATCCAACTCACCGGCCATTGAGTCTACGGCCTGCATGATTGACACCAACTGCGACAGAGCTTCGTCGTTGATGGGTGGAAGAGCGCCAGCATTAATGTCTCCGGTGTAAGTATACCTCGTGTTGTTGCGATAGAAGGTATTGTTCCCTTTATCATAGGTTGGAAAGAGTGAAATCCCTAGGTCATCGGCCAAAGCAATGACCCTGTCCTGGGTTGGCCCAATGAATTCCGCACCCATCTCAACAATATCACCGTTTGGAAGCTGGTGGTTAAGGACGCGGCCACCGACTCGGTCTCGTGCTTCGAGCACAACGACGCTTTTACCGGCGTCAACAAGATCTCTCGCAGCGCTGAGACCTGAAAGACCACCGCCAATGATTGCCACATCAACATTGTGAGGGTGTTGTGCCGCAGTGGAGAAAGCCAACAAAGGCGTCATAGAGAAAAGATAAGAAGGATGCATTGTTGTTTTTCGCGGATTAAATTGTGCTTGAGAATATTCCAAGAGACTAGGAGTTATTCTGAGGCTTTATATGGATACAATTTGTTAGACAGTACATGTAAATTAGTAAGTTATAATACTGAATACATATGTATGTTCCGGGCTGAGCCACGGTCATTTGCTTACATTGCTTCTTTTCCTCGCAAGCTTCACTCGTAACTCCATTTTGACCGTTGTTGCCTTGGATGTATAGATGAGAATTTAGTATTATGGGTTGTTAGGTAAAAATCCGATGTTGCGATTGGCTATAGTTTGAAGTTGACTGCGGATGATCTCTCGGAGGAGATGCGAGATGCGAAACCCGAGATGCGAAATACGCCGAATGTAGCGCGAGGTTGGTCAGAATGCGAGAGACCTATTATCTTACAGAATGATCTTTCAATACGTTGCAAAAACAGGGAAATCAGTGCAATAGCATTGAATTTTCGGTGTTTCAATGACAAAATAGTAGATTCATCGAGTTAAGAAATACATGTAACCTCCATCGGCCAAGCAATCAATGGATGCCAGTTCTCAGTTAAAGACAATCGAATGACATTGATGATATATTGAGCATATCCATGAAGAAACCAGGTGCTGCTTTCGGGCCCCCGATTTAGAAGGACACAGTAATGTGCCATTATTACCAAGCTTTCCGGATTTCCTTCTCTCAAAAGATTGAGAAACTTGACAGAAAGACGAACAGGCCATGTCATGTTGGTAACAAAGGTTGTCTTGCCTAGTCTCTTCCTCGTATTTGTCTGCACAAATACATTCACAAGGTCGTGGGTGGCAAGACCACAGATTTGTGAAGTCTCCTCGTCTTCAATAGTAGATGCAAATTTCAAAAGAGACAGCATATGTTCACCCCCCTCTATTTCATCTATAGATCCCATTTCGGTAGAAAACACTGGGCGCAAAAGGGGCTCTAAGAAACTGTTCTCTAACTCGACTCTGTATTGCTTGAGAATACCGTAACCGCCTTGACACAGCCCGATCCAGTCAAACAACTCGGCTGGAGACTCGGACATATCGGACATATTTGACTCTCTAATCTTGCTCACAAAGATAATAGGAACCAATAAACAGGAGAATGTAAACAAAGCGCAGCAATTCGATGAGTCCATAGCTGCCAGAGCTTTCTGAAACGATTTTAAAGCTTCTTGTTTGTGAAGCGATCCTTTTAAGTAAAGCTCCGTTCTGCGAGAAGGCGATATATGAGCTAGGTGCAATGCGGCTATTGATAATATACCGTGCAAGAGAAATTCATGCTTAAATGCGAGTTTGGGGACTTGGTACTGCCATAATTGATTCAGGGAAGACTCATCATAGTTGTCACCCAGCGTAATTGATGTGAATAGGGCATAGTGGTACATGAGCTCAGCGTCTGCTAATCCCATGTTCGATTCCAAATTTGGGTAGCCTGTCTGCTTCAGTGACTGTGTCTCATTCGACTGTTCTTCTGCAGTAGCCGCATTGCGTGGCCCATGGCCGGCCAAAGCCACATGTTCTGTTTCGGCGAGTTCGGAATGGCTTGATTTGTTTATTGGGTTGGAGCCTGTGGAGACAGGGCTAGGAAATCTGCAGGAAAGTTCATGTCGAATGCAGTTGTAACAAGACGGCCGTTGCTCGTTGCACTTGATTCGACGTTGCTTGCATTGGAAGCAACCCTGTCGAGATTTCCTATGGGCCTTTCGCGGGTTTCTGTGTGATTTGCCTCCTATCTCAGTGTTGGCATCCATGGCGCAACAAACAGGAATCTCAGGTTGAAAGAGCGTGAATGTAAATGCAGGATTAGCATATCGCTAGGTAAACGAAATACGGAACTTTCGTGCTCATTATGAGCTCCCAGTCCCGTTCGGAAGGATCGGTGTATTATCACTAGATGGCGTCTCTTTAGGACTGTGATCTTCAGGGGCTCCGTTCAGTTAGCTTCATTTGAACATGTATGGCGCAGTTTTCGTCGTTTGACGCTTGTTGATTCGATGTGGATGTTTCTTGAAGGATGATGATGAGGGAAGTATTATTGGGGGTCTCCGGAGAGCGAAATACGAAATACGGGATACGGGATACGGGATACGGAGCATGGGCTGAGTATACCGACATGCACTTGAATCCAAGCCCTAAATAGTCACCACTTGCTTAGCATATCATGGTACATGTATATTCCAGAATACATTCTATTTCTTCAAGAAAAATCTAATATTTCACTGCTTGCTAGAGTTTATATAGATCGATACGCTGTTCCCCTTTCTGGTATAGCGTGGTGTATCCGGCATCGGCATGACGCCGAGCGCCCCGCTTAGATAATTTCTCTCTGCACTGCGAGCAACCTTCCAGACCACTCATTGAACAACTATACGCACCGAAATCAAAAGACTACTGCAGCTATGATTTGACCTTGGATTGAGATTCACAATTTTATTTCTGCCGAGGACTTGAGAGACGGGTCACCTACATTTTACGGATCCGCTGCCGAATTAAAAAAATACCCCTCACATGAAAACCCGTCCAGAAGATAACTGAACAAGGAGAATTATACAACAACAATGGCCGAAACAACATCACCGACTATATCACACATCTCAGACCTGACACCGCCGTCCATCGAGCGAACATGGCTCACTGCCCCGCATCCTGATCTTCCCTTTGCAGCTACCTGCAGCGCCGACAAGACAGTGCGCGTCTATTCCCTGCGCAATTTCAAGCTGCTGTCAACAATAACGGGTGGACACAAACGCAGTGTCCGAAGCTGTGCGTGGAAGCCATCAGTAAAGGGCGAGAGTGTTCTCGCTACGGGCAGTTTCGATGCAACTGTGGGCATCTGGAGACGGTGGAACAACTACGGACAAGATGATGGGGACAGGCCGTGGGCATTGGATGATAACAACAATAAGCCAGAAAAACTGGAAGAAGAAATTACCAGCCACAAGCTAAGACATGATGCTGACGATGCGGGGTCCGATGAAGACGAAGAATGGCGATTTGCTGTTTTACTGGATGGCCACGATAGCGAAGTAAAGTCGGTATCTTGGTCGCCATCGGGGATCTTTTTGGCAACATGCGCGCGCGATAAATCGATTTGGATCTGGGAGGACCTAGACGATGGGGACAACAATTTCGAAACTGTGGCTGTGCTGCAAGAGCATTCTGGCGATGTCAAGTCTGTCTCGTGGCACCCAACAGAAGATTGCCTGGCAAGCGGTAGTTATGACGATACAATAAGGATATGGCGAGAAGATATCGACGATTGGGGCCAGGTGGCCTGCCTCAAAGGCCACACGGGGACCGTCTGGTTCGTGGACTGGGAGCCTGTTGGCAATGTCCCGTCCACGGTGAAATCTCCTGAGCTCAGAGAACAATGGAAAGAGAACAACGCTCTCTCAGGGCCGAGATTAGTATCTGGCTCGGCAGATGGAACTGTGCGAGTGTGGCGGCGACAGGCAAAACAAGCATCTACAGCGAACACGGGTATTCCCAGTATTATTCGTCCCGCCGGGATCGACGAGACCTGGAATGAAGAAGCCACTTTGCCTCCTCGCCATGCCCTTGCTATCTACTCGGTTGCTTGGAGCAAACGTACGGGGCTCATTGCATCTACCGGCGCCGATGGGAGGATAGTTGTTTACGAGGAGCGACTTTTAGACACACCAGCAGAGACTACTACCAGTGACAAAGACGCAATGGACGTTGACTCGTCTTCTGCCGATAAAAGTGATGTTTCTGGTCCTCGGACGAGTTGGGTTATTCTTGCTTCTATAGATGCTGCGCATGGAATATACGAAGTGAATCATGTCACTTGGGCAAAGCGTGCAGATAGGGCCCGGAAAGAAGAATCCTCGAGTACTGAATTAGAAGAGGTACTTATTAGCACTGCTGATGATGGCAGCGTCAAGGTTTGGTCCCTGGAAGGATTGCAGAGTCAAAACAGCTAGAATATGAGAATACCAATTTATGACCCTCCTCGGGTTTACGAACAGTGAAACATATGAAGTAAATGAAACATTACCTCAGGCTAAGTAGATAAAATAATCCTGGAAAGCCCCAAGCTAGTCAACTATAGTATCCTGAAAGCATTGCATCCTCTTGTAATAGCAATTATTTGTATAAAGCCAGGAATCTACATGTAGTTTGACCTCGACGCCTGATGCTATCCGTTCTGCTCTAATATCAGGGCGTAATTGCCACAAACCTTCCTATTCCGGTATACTCAGCTCCCATATCAAGTGCCTCTTTCCAATGGTCCAAAGAGAAGCTCTTGACATCCACAAAATCGTTTCCTCTCGGGAACAAGCCCCTCTCTAGCATCTTGACGAGTTGCTGCATATCCTCCCTCTCGTACATGAACTTGCCCTTTATCATGATATCCTTGGCAATGATCTGGAAGCTCGGTATAGGACCATCAGGAAAGCCCCCCATCAGACTAATGCGGCCCTTACGCCGAAGCGCCAAGATAGCGCTGTTCAAGTGCGGCGACTTACTCGCAGAGCGCGGCGACAGGTCTAGTACGGCATCAATCGTTCCGAATGTCTGCAATGTAGCTGCATCCTTCTCCTCATCTCCAGTGATCCGGACTGTTTCAATATTGGCACCGGGCGTGCCCTTCACCACATGTGTCTTCAGTCTTGCCAGTTCGGCTTCGTTTCGGCCCATAGCAATGACCCTGGCGCCCATGGCAATAGCGACTTGCACGCCTGCGCCTCCAAATCCACCGGTTGCTGGACAGATGACGATAGTCTCACCCGGCTCGACCCGAATGTCTCGAAGGCCGCCGTAAGCCACGAGCAGGTAGCTGATATATGTCAGGTCACTGACACTATAACCCAAACCCTGACACAATCTCGCTTCATCCAGAGGCACACAGTTTTCCAACGGGAACCTGGCGAATTCGGCAAACACTCCATCGCGCCAGACGTCTTTCATCAGCCTATTGGCCGGCGCATTGAACCCGTCTGAGTTTGCGGAAAGGATGATAGCATCCAAGTCGTCGCGTCCGCGGATAACGCAGTCGACGTACACCAGTTTCCCTGGCTGCAGAGTCACTGCATCATGTCCTACTGCCACCACTCGTCCAATAGCACTCATACCGCCCACCAGTGGCTTGGGGATATAATAGTCGCGGGTTCCATCGTAAATATCGCGCTGGTAAGACAGCACACTGGCAGCAAGAACATGAACTAGAGCGCTGCCCGTCTCAACTTGGGGCGTAGGAAGCGTTTTGATATGAACACCGCTAAGGTCCTTCTCAACTGATTCGAGGACCAGCCCACGGTGATGAGCTGGGATTTCAAGGGCCATGTTTTGTGGAGAAGGATAAAAACTAGGAATTTTTCACAGAAAAGATGTTAGGATCTCTGAGCCTGTTTGCAGTGAATAAATTCCAGCAAGTTGGGGTGATTTATATCAAGTAGATGAATTCTCCGAAGAAAAGGCCGAGCCCGTGGCTTTAACGGGTTATTGATATTCTTAGGTCCTATTATAATTATTAATTATTATTAAAATAAAAAATGTTAATTGTTTAATTTAATCAAGAATAAAATAGTTACATTTGAAATTATTTACTGGGTACGTATAAGACTTAGTATTGATAGAATCTTTGTTTGCTAGTAAATTGTATGGGAGCATGGACGTAACAAGGTATGGCCAAGTTGGCAGTAATAAGGGCAAAAAGCCCCTCATTATGGGATAGCGTGTGGATATCCCAGATCCTATTCTTGGGCCCCGTATCTCGCGTCTGGAAGTCATCATTTTCATGCACAACAATCCCACCATCTGAATATAGTAGCTCGTAGTTGGTCTCACCCTTCAGATTCTAAGGAGGTAGTTCTTCATTCCGAGAACTTTCCATGTCGTTCAAACTTCTTAAATATTTCAAGTCTACTTCAATCAAATCAGCCCATTCACGCCAAAATCAACCGTTCCAAAGAGTTCATCCAAATCCTGGCCAACCGAAAAGTCAAGGTCTTGCGGATCATAGTCCTGGGGCACAAATGTTTCCACATTTTGATGCTGGCCTGTGGTCATTGCCTCCAAACGAGCCTTTATTGTAGTATATGACATCTCCAGGCTCTCTTTCGCGGCCTGCATCATCCGCTGTTGTCGAGCAATGCCGGATTCAGGGCATTCGGCCCGACACAGTACCACGGCCAATTTCATGTGCATGTGTACGTTTGTTTCGCCGAGTTGGATACGCCCGGCTGTCTGCCTGAGAGACTCCTGGATTGCATCAATGAGCATTCTACGGTAGTTTGACAACCATTGTGCCGATGCATTTTCATCTAGATCAATGAGCAGCTCTGAACTTAGAGCCAGAGAAGCATGGATGATACGATTTCTAAAAATAGCACCACCGAGCAGGCAAAGATGAAAAAAGTCCGCGTTTGGCGGTGGTGAGAGCAAAGCTGTTGCAGAGTCAAGACAGACCTTTCTTGAAAAGTAGAATTCCGGGTGGTCTATGTGAGCAGCACTGGCTAATGGGCGATGAACGGTTAGTAGAAAGCGGCGAAGAAAAAGATCCACCATGTTGCGTTTGAAGATGTTGACTTCATTTTCATTGCCAGCCTGCAAAATACCATCACACCCGTGGCAGGCATTGTTGAGTTGCGACGTTATAGACTGAATTTCGCCTTGCAAGAAGTCGGAGCCAAAACCGTTCACCCGGCGAATTACTTCCATCCGCACGCGTAAGTATTTTAGTAGAAGGCTCTGCAATGAAGTGTCCGTTACTGCCTCATGAGGATATTGTGGG
Source organism: Talaromyces sp. P118-02 (assembly GCA_037040535.1). Classification (NCBI taxonomy): domain Eukaryota; kingdom Fungi; phylum Ascomycota; class Eurotiomycetes; order Eurotiales; family Trichocomaceae; genus Talaromyces; species Talaromyces sp. P118-02. The sequence goes on from JAXQGY010000895.1 coordinate 65,950, forward strand.
AGAATCTTGGTGTGTTCGTCAATGTCTTCATCGTTGATGTTCCCAGGGCTTTGGGTGTCAAAATCATCGTAGGACAAGGCAAGGGGCGTTCCCGAGTCCAGTGATGCCTGTACGTTCATTTCCAAGATCGTAGCCCATAGGCGTCTCCGAATTTCTGCATCTCTAATTAAGGGTCAGAATCAGTCGGCCAAATTGTTCTTTAAGCTATAATTATAGCCAAATGCCCGTCAAAAGAACCGTGACTTACAGAATGTTCATTCTCCCAAAGTGCCGCGGATCACGATGCAATCCCATCTGCATTGCTGTACGAAGCAGTGTGCCAACTGCTATCCAGACGAGGTCTCCACTGATAGATAGGACTTGACGAGCAAGAATCAATAAACATTGTATTTGCAAACCATCAAGACTTATCCGGTTCTTTTCCATCGGGGCAGAGATCCATGATTGTGTCTCATGCACCCATTGAGATGATCTCCGCCGGACCATGTCAACATCAGGGTTATCTCGATATAGACTAGATCCGATAGCTATCACAAGTTTGACCTTGAATTGAATGACGGCAGATGCTTGTTCCGGGCTTCTCCAGTACTGTTCATACTCGGTCCAGAAAGAAGGAACGTGAAGGATCCGGAAAGCTGATTCAAAATGGGAAACATATAGCCGTGCCATTCGATCAGCAAAGCCCCTATCAACCGCGCAAGGCGATGATTCTGCCCACGAGATGGATCTGCCAGGACTTGACGCTTTTATGTTTTGAGCTAGAAGCTTGCATTTGTGAATGAGTATTTGAAGTTCTGACCGCAGTTGCTTAATTGTTTCGACTTCAGCTGAACGATCGGTGTCACCATTTAACACAGCAACTCTTTTGAACTGGTACGGTTAGTAACAGCAATCGAAACCCAAAGCTGAGATTCTTGCCCACCTCCTTTCCACCATGTGACCAATGGCTAGGCCCGTAAAGCCTTGACTTGTTTAGCATTAATTGCCGCGAAGAAGGTAGTCCTTGGGCGACATCCGAGAGCCGTCCATAATGTTGCGAGCCTTGCCTGTCATGCAGCCCGTTATTTGCTGTAATTGGCTCATACTGTTGGCCTGTTTGCTTCGACTGTGTTGCTTGAGATGTTTCCGCTATAGAACCAGAGGTAGAGGCAGCTATGTATTCTTCAAGAACGGAAACTCGACGTCTAAGCACTTCCAACTCCTGCTCTTTGTCCCCTTTCGAAGTAGGAGCACTCTGGTTATTAGGATTAGATGGGATTACTGCCACCGAGCTCTGAAATGGCTCAGATCTGGTGGGATTAGGAGGACTTGGGCTCCTCTCCAACGATTGTAGCTGTACGGCGTTGGCAGCTGTGCCCAGGACCGGTGCCTTGCTGACATTGTACAAACACGAGCACCTGGACGCTATACAATGGCTGCAAGGCTGCTTTAGGTCACACTTGATCTTTCGCCCTGTACGTAAACAGTTAGCTGAATATACTACTCCAAACACGCCCTCGGTGATTCTTACGACGGCATTCTTGGCATGAGCGAGCGGGTCGCCGGCGTTTGCGTGGAGATTGTACAGGGTGTTCAGTGCTGTGAGGTGTCATTGAGAGTTTTCCGACCACACGGAGTTCTTCTCTGAGAGAATACATGTAACTGTTCCTGTGAGGAAAGAGCGAGGAGGAGAGTCGACGATAAAGCCGAGGGACCCACTTATGCCCGCTCTGGCCACTCGTAATTCAAAGCCAGCGAGCTCCATCCTCGGGAAATTCTTCATTAGCCGCTAAGCTTAAATCAATCACCAATTAACAATCAAGCACAATCTCAGTATTGCTGTAATATATAGCCAATATGCATTCAATTCTAAATAAGACATAAGAAGATAAAAGCCATCTTATTTACGCTCGTGAGAGCCCGAAGCCTCCTCATCATCGTCAATAATGTAGTGTTCCGGCTCCATGTTCGGTGTTCTATCCAACCGGTCCAGCTCGGCCTCATCAAAATCAGTTGCCTCTAGATCTCGATCGCCCGACTGTTCCTTCTTGCGGAAGCGATTGAGAATAGATGAGCTGCCATCGGGCGATGTGGCATCCCTATACACGGACCTGTAGCCATGGCGTTGACGTCGGCTACGATAAATAAAATATCCCCAGACAGACACACCGATTATGACCACAATTAGTGCCGCTTCCCCTGATTTCGTGTATGCCTTCCATTCGGCATCCTTCAGCTTCTCATCTTCATGTTCGGTAGATGCTGTTTCATTTTGATGGCCACCAACAGTAGTCTCGGGCAATTTTTCTCCATCAAGCCGTGAGTCGCCCGGGGAGCCGCCGATGCTTGTGATGTTCACATTGATGAACCGATCCAACATATCGCGGCTACGACGAGGCCAATCAAACGGTACCATATGGCTGGCATTATAGAACAAGATGTAGGTCAAATTGCGAGCTTGCTGGTAATACCCAGCCGGTTCGCCATCAAAGGTCCAACCACGGCGAGGCGCCCAGATGCCCGGTGAAGTTTCGAAACCGGTTCCACCGTTGAATTTCATGTTATGGATCAGTTGTTCTGTGCCGAGGTGATTACAAATCAGGTCCTTGTCACCGCTGAAAAGCAGGACGCGGACGTCCGATTCGATTACTTCCGGGAGAATCTGAATCGAGGGTACCGAATGCGTGGCGCGAAAGTTGACGCCCACTTTGTCGGCACACTCTTGCCAGCCAGTAGATTTATCATGTTTGAGATTGAGCGCCTCTGCTACATCCGGTCTTCGCAGGTATGGGGTCATGCTGGCAAGGTCTGGGGGCCACGATGACCCACAAGTATCATCCTCGCGCAATCGTACGTCGTACATATTAGTGCACTTGCCCTCTGAACTGGTCAAAGCGAGAAGTTGCGAGAGGATTCCTTCACACTCGGGAATATCCACCCTGTTTTTGGCATCGTCGGCAGACATCAGCTCCGAGCAGCGATTTTGTAGTTCTTCAAGACGAGTCGAAATTTCGCCACCCTTCTCAATCAGGTCTTCTTCATAGGCGAATTTTAAGTAGGATGGGTATTGGTCAAGAGGTGAAATCCATCCATTGCCGATCATAATACCCTCCAGGTTCCATTTTGTGCCTGTTCCTTGTTTATTTCGATCGATGATGGCCTTGGCAATGTAAGGAATGTATTGACCGGCGTATGATTCTCCTGCGATATACAACTAATCGTAGATTGCGTTAGCTCACTCAAGTCAGTTTAAAAAGTGCGGCTTCACATACGTCATCGCTTTGATACTCTGGGAAAAGGGCGAACCACTTCTCCAAGAAAGTAATCATATGGTTGGCCATCTGATCCAAGTCGTGGATATAACTGTTTGTATTCACGTAGCTGAAGCCAGTTCCGACCGGCTGGTCGACGAAAAGGAGGTTTGCAAATTCATTCCAGGATCCGTTGTTGTTTATCAACGTGTGGTCGTCTTGCAATCTATATGGCCCGATTTCCATCAAGGCTCCGTCCATTGAGCTGCATCCTGGCCCGCCGTTCAGCCAGAGAACGGTGCGTTGTCTATTTGCGATGTGGCGATTCTCGAAATGCCAAAAGAAGAGGTTGCCGTTCGTTTCGGGATCAACTTCGACATGACTGTGAATTATCTTGATTTAGTGAAAAGTTTTCGATGAAAGGGGAACAAGGAAGCTCACCCAGCATGCATCTTCAAAAATGGGCCATCAGGCTGGCCCGGGAGAGACTTGACATAGTAGTCGGCGGCAGACTGAGCAACGGCACAGATTGGGCTGCTTAAAAGCAGCAGAAGGAGTTTTTGCAGCATGGCGTACAGGATGCTAGAATAGAATAGATGTGATCGTTGAATAGAATGTGGCCAGGCCCTGAGGCGTCCAGGTTTGACGGCCGCCTAGAGGCGATCCCCGGTAGTTCCGGCGGTATAACCCTTTTGACAGATATCAAACAAAGAAAGAAGAGGGCGTGAAAGGCAGCTAGCCAAACACTAGAAGACTTGTTCAAGAAAAATACTTTATCAGATGAGGCGTGACAGCAAACCAACCTCGCCCGCGGAGGTTGTTGAGGTTCGGACGGAGTTAGGAGAGCGTGGCCTTTGGCGATTGCCTGGTGGGACCAGCCACACCGCCCGCGCCCTTGCCGCTATCACCGTATCACGTCTTCGACTCTACGCAACTAGTGTTTGGTCTTCGTCTCTGATACAAATTATACCAGCCAGTACCATAATATGTGTGGTGTCATGTCTCTATGCTAGTAAGAGAAATTGATATTGAAGCTCTTATTTCTGTCCATATTACGTTTCCACCACAATGCACCCGCATCAGATCACATCAAATCATCGACGGCCTTGTCAGCGTCGCTCTTGATCAGCTCAACCATTCCCTGTCAGAGAGTCAGTGGCCATTCCGAAGACGATTCCGATAAGCTCTTACCTCTGGCATAATCGGTTTGCCCTCGCTGTCGGTGACATATCGAAACGGCATCTCTGTGCTTTCGTATTCATTGATGCGCAACTCAGGCGTGTCCACGTATGGGATCTTGTCTAGCGGAACTATGGTATATCGATTAATCAATTTTCCAAGAGAACCCGTGCTTTGACCAGCGCTTACTCCGTTCTTGCGCAATCATACGCGTCACTCGGACTGCAGTATCGGTAGTCATTTGCTTTGGGCCAAGTCGTCGCCCAGTATACCCTTTGCGGCGAAGCTCAGATGTACGATCTATAGCTGTCAGCTATGGCCCAGTTGATTAAAAAAAGAAGTGCAGATGCATACCTCGAGGAGGATCGTCTCCTTTGTAGAGACACGGCCAGTCAGCAAACCATCACATCTCAAATGAGCCAAGGATCAATAAGTTAGACATGCATACCCAGAATACCACCGAATAAGAAGACATCAAAGTCGTCTCCATCAGCAGGGCTCAGTTCCGTCGTAGCAGCTGGATCGAGTAGACAAACTCTCGACTTGCGGTCGGCGAATATCTCTTCCACGCTGCGTCTCTCCACCTGGAGTTCTTCCATCCGTGCTAGATTGTCGGGCATTTGCAGGGACTCCGGGACTGAAGTCAGGAGAAACTGTGAGCCCGCCTGTTTACACTCTTTTGCAATACAGGCATATTCCAGGGCTGACCAGGGACCCAACTCGGGGTCGAGGTGCTCGACCACGAAGGCCGACTGCTTAGCATCTGCCATGTTCACCAAGTCTTTTCGTTCCTCTTTGCAACGAAATCCGATCAACCACTCCCCAATATCGGGTTTGCACTTCCACCGGGCAAGTCAAAGACGTCACTGGGTCAGGTGGTGCTGTTGATCGAGAAGCGGATCGCGGACCAAAAGTCAATCGCGCAGCTTGTGGGCTGTGAAACTAGCTTTATCTTTTTATTTTTCCCTTATCTGCTTCGTTTTTGTTCCTCGGTTTATGGTAGACGACGTATTTGGAAGCGGAAGTGTGTAGAAAGACTTTTGGACAGCAAGCTGATTGGTGCTGATTGCTGGATTTTTTTTGGGAATTTTTTTACCGGAGTCGTGGTGGGGATTCTTAGAGGTTGAACCGCAGAGGCTCGTTTTCTCGATCAGCGTTTGTATTGCAGTTGACAAGTCTTGGATTTGTTCTACTACTGTGATTCGGAAGAAAATACTTGCAGAAAAATAACGCAGACTCGCTTTTTGCAAGTGGAATCGAGCATCAATGATCTATATCTCGACTGGTAATTACGCGGTTATGAAGCTGCGCGAACATACAATTTTCTATATCATGAATTACAGTCAGGGATAGCTGCCATTTTTAAATTAAATTCAAATAAATTATTTTATTATTTTGTTCTATTTCATTTCATTTCAGAGGGATTTCTGTCGCAGGCGGGGTGAGGTGAGGGCGGTCCGGCTCGTCTGACGTATCCCCTCATTGTTCTGCCCCAACTAAAAGCTGGCGATCGACCTCCTCCTGATACTGGACCACGCTCATCTTCCACCCCCCTAGCGCTCACTAAACTTTCGCCCTACACCTCCAACCTAGCCTGCAATAGTACTCGGCGACAAAGAGCCCACTTACCACTGCTCCCCGCCCAGCCCTCGACAAATCCGCGACTGGATCACTTGCGACCGCCGCCTCGCCGCCCGGACCAGCCCCTCCTCGCTATTATTCACCAGACAGTCGACTCGTCTCACACGTTCCTCCCCCCCAGAGCTACTCGTCTTTCCCCGTTGGTGAGCTTCTTTTTTTGAAACACTGTTTCTGCATAACAAAACGCAATTTATATCTCCTAGGGCCTGTGCTCGCCCTGTCGTGCGTGTTACTCGGGCATTGGGCTGCCACTCCCCATACTTCTGGTCTCGACTCTGGGCGTGCCTGACCTGACGCTTTGCAAGGATACGAGCAGGCTTGAAGAAAAGCCCGCCAGTCTCCAGTCTTCTCCTAGCTGCGAGTGAACAGCGCTCTTTTTTATTCTTCGTATTCAGTCCAGACAGAAATCAACACCGGTGATACGGCACTCAAAACACCAAAATGAATCCACACCAGCAGAACAAGGTAGACCTCAGCGTGAGTTGGTCTTTTTCCTACATGTGAATATTCCCATTGAATCATATTACTAACAAGATTCTTCAAATTCTAGTCTCTTAGCCCCGATGAGCAGCGTTTACTCAAACTATACGGCAAGATTCCAAACAAGAGAGATCTCCTCCAGAACAAGCTCAAGGTATAACAACACCCATCGACTTATGTGATTAAGAAAGCAAACAGAACATTTACCCTGACGCTGCCTAGGAACGCAAATACTTTGATTCCGGCGACTACGCATTGAGCAAGGCCGGCAAGGCGTCCGACATTGGCGTGACCAACGTCGGTTCTCGCCACCCAGTACCCGAGAACATCCCTCATCTAACATCGACCTCACCGGGCGCCAACAACCCAGCAGGCAGCAATGGAAACAATGGCGGCGGCGGTGCCGCTGCCGCTGGTGGTGGTGCCGGTCCTGGCACTACGGCAACCCAGGCCAGTCCCATCCCCGGCACTGTGAGCGGCCATCCAGGCTCTATAAGCTTCCAGAACCGCAGTCCCGTCAAGGAAGCCAGCAGCTTCTTGCAGCGCGGAACTGGTGTCGACGATTCCGAGAAGCCGAGTGAACAAGGAGACGGCCAAAAAGAGAACAGCGTCAGCCCACCACCAGCCAAAGAAGGCGTGCCGATTCCACAATAGGATGTAACTAGGCATGTCTTTTTCTTTGTTTTTTGTTTTTCATCTTTGTTATATGGGCGTTTACCTATTCATGATCATTTCCCTGGGTTGCAAATGCGATGTTTTTTCCCTTCTTGAAATACTTCGATTCATCATGTCTTTCTCCTACTCTTTTTTTTTCTTTCTTCATAGTCAACGTGGGCATAGCATGAAAAGAATATCATAACGGGTTTTATGGACATAGGAAAAGTATTTACTTGACCGCTTCATACATAAGACTTCTTCTGTAGCTTCAGTCGGCTCTACTGTGACAATAGAAGATCCAATCCAGAATGAATTACATTCACTATTCAATATAACTGCCCAACACTCTAACCCACATTGCCAAAAAAAAAAGAAGACTAGCTGGGTTGGTCTTGTTGTCTTGTGAGAATAATATTCTAATGGCCCCAAATAGATAAGAGGAAAAAAAGGTGTAGTTCATCCTAGATAAATAGGTAAAAAGAAGAAGAAGCAAGGGAAAAAAAAGTGCAAACGTGCAGTGGTATCGTGAAAAAAATCTTTGCAGTTGGAATAAAAGCAATCAACCGATTTCATGTTGAAAATTGATATATCGCACCGTGTCATGTTAAGTGTAGCAGCGGGTCGGGGTAACATGTCTGGGGGAGGTGGGTAAAGCAAGTGTGAATAACTTGTTCGGAACTTGGCATTCAGACTCCAATGTTCCTTTACGGCTGTAGATCGAGGCAGTTTTGCTCACTAATGTGAGAGCATTTCTGGGGGGAGGGCGTGGACAAGGGAGTAAGGTAGAGAGCTCGTGTGGGTGTGGACAAGCGAAGAAAGGATGCACGGGTTTGACGACTTGTTTAGCGAAACATATTTCTCACTGGGGCGTGTATCTGTCCCGGAAGAATAAACGATTCGATCCCTTGTTCAGACCTCGCAGTCTGCTTGAGTTTGATGGAGACCCAGTGTGCAACGAACATGAGAAGCGACTGTGAACTGGTCTCTCATTCTGAATCACACTATCATAGTGAAGAACATGGGCTCTTCCATCGATCCCTGGCCGTGGAGGCTTTTCCCATCAGCCAAGGTCTTTAAAAAAAGAGAAAGATTCTTTATGGAATTCAATGGAATCAGCAACGTTCAAATCAATCCGTCTTCCAGTGACCAGTGACGCCCGTGCCGATGTCGTCCTCTTTACTGATCCACAATTCAAACGCATAGAGGGCCATTGTACACGCCAGGTTGATCCAGCGCCAAAAGTTCGAGCCCACGTCGCCTTGGCTTAGCCACCATTGCCCGCCCACTTCAGCCTGGGAATTGGCGGCGAAATGTTGCATCAATAAGCTAGTGTAGACAGCAACAAGAATGGTAGGCGAGAACCAGCTAAGAAGACCCAAGAGCTGTCCGGCACCGTCGTCGTCATCCAGGGACGCTTCTTGCGAAAGTGCTCGTGCTCCGGATTCACGCACGGCGGGAATGATTCGAGTTGAAGCGTAAAAGACAAAGAGGCGGTAGGCGAGAGTGATGAGCACTGATGGCGTGATGGCGCTGAATGCTGCCGTCACAACGTTGAAAGCAGCGTGTGTAATAGAAGGTAGCAGGGAGAGCATATGGATGAGCGTGCTATACGACGCCATGATGATAGGCGGGAGTGGAGGGAAATCTGCGGCCTGTGCGGGTGGAGCCTGCTCTACAGGCTGAGAAGGCTGATAGTCGGTGAAGATCTGATAGACGCAGAGAACAATATATGCAAACAAGAGCGAGCTCTCCACTGCGTTGCCGCGGCCGCTGCCAATACCCCATGCGCATAGTATAACAGCGCTTGTGATAGCCACACCGATCAACGCAGCATCGACGTTGGATATTTCCGGAAACTGGAGAACGCGCCACAGATAGTAAACCGAGCTGGAAATGACGGACGCGGACAAAACTAGAAGACTGATCTAGATAATAGTTAGCAAAAAAAAGCACACTCACTCAGAGACATGACAAATCATACCATCCAAGTGTCACTTCCACCACTTCTGTTCACGAGCCATCGGGTGATCTGGCCAGCCGCCTGGATGACGAGCAGACTGCAGAACCCTTCGACGAGCTGAAATACGGGCGTCGACCAACGCAACAGCTTGTCCCAGTTCCCAATCGTCACTGTTTCGACAAGACCTCCCGGTCCAAAAATCCAAGCCGCGACTGAAGCATCCCACGTGCGGGAGTCGCCGACTTTGCTATCAACCCATCGATTGCGGTTACTATCTGGGTCCACCGAGAAACGGTTGAGGGACCATATGAGCAAGGCCGGCACGATGAGCCATTGGGTCGACGCGACGAGGGTGACCAGCAGGCGGCGGAAGCGCGAGTCGTCGGGGGTGGCCAGTCGCAGGAGCGAGAGGACGAAATAGAAGCTGGCGAGCGAGAGCGAGTAGGCCAGGCCACACGTTTTGCCCCCGACGTCAAAGGCCAAGGGGATCGATAGAACAATCGCAGTCAAAAAGGCGGCGGACGAGAGGACCCGGAAGATCCACATCGCGGTGCAAGTCACTGTCCAGGGCGACAGTTGGGCCAGCACGGTAGCACCTAGGACAGCAAAAAGCAACCCTCGACCGAGCAGCTCTGAGCGGTTTAGCGAGGCCGTCCAGAGGAAACAAAAAAACGAGGGCTCGACCGACTCTTCTGTCGTGATCAAGCGAGTCGCGCGGGACGGACGCTCCAGGCCCAATCAGCGCCGCCAAGCCCGCTTTATAAGCGACAGACGGTGAGTACCGCAGCCAGCCAATAGGCAGCTGCGGCGCCCGTCATTTACAGCACGATTACAAAACCATTATTATGGCAATTATCACTACACCTCGACCCCTCTACGCCAACTTTTTCTGACAACCTCGCGGGCACAGAAACCATGGACTCGGACCTTCTAGAGAGTGTCCTTGGCTTAGAAGAAAAGTTTTACCACGAAGGGCACCAACTTGGTCTGGCCGATGGAGCCCGCGCAGGCTATACGGAAGGAAGTGTATTCGCGGTAGAGAAGGGTTTCGCTCAAGCAATAGAAGTCGGAAAGCTCTACGGAAAAGCCTTGGTCTGGAACCAGCGGTTCCTGTCACGTACACTGGATCAGAGCGGTAACAGCAACAGCAACAGTACGCTGAGCAGTGATGACTCGCCTACCGTCCACATCAATCTGTGTCATGGAATGCCGGAAATACGTGCAGAGTCTCGGGTGGCAAGGAACATTCAACTCCTTCTTGGCCTAGTCGATCCAGCAACACTCTCGTTGGAGAACACGGAAGACGCCGTGTCAGACATGGAGGAAAGGCTCAAGGGTGCTCAGTTGAAAACGAAACTGATTCAGCGATCACTCGGAGAATCGGACGAGAGCCCGGTGAGTGATGCATCGTCGAGCAACAAGGAAAGTCGGCTTCAGGGAGATGGGTCTGGAAGTATAGAAGACATCAGCTCTATGAGGATCCGCCATTGACCTGGCCTCCAAATCGACTTCCTCAAGTCTCGACACGACATCCAGTCTGTATTATACAGATAACAACAGTCTCCAGGCACCACCAGCCGCCGACCTCCTGCTCTGCCAGCTAAGGGCGAGGTTGAATATATTCTCATGTTCCGACACATGAAAAGGAAACAACCAAGAGAGCCTCCTACTCAAGTGCAGATCCAGTTCTGCTCAGGAGTTCAGCACGTTTCTACGGTCTTGCAGACACCGATTGATACTTAGTTATATACTATGGATTAACTACGGGATGGATTTTCAAAGGGTATTCCATATTTAAAACCATTAATTTCTAGCTCTCAATCAAACTATGTGGTAGCCTTTGATCAAAAGCCAGGCGTGAAACTTCTATTAAGGACGTTTCTACCAAGGCCGACAACAGAAGTATGCTCGGATATTTTGCCACAAGGAATTCCCACCCAGCACAGACCCGAAAATGGACAAATGGAAGACAGAAAAAAAAGTAGTCAAGGATATGCTTTCTGTAGTGTGAAAAGAAGAAGGAAGAAGGAATAGGCCGCGGTAGATGGTATCGTCTCGTCATTGCAGATGCTGGGCAGCACCAATTTCGCTGCCTCTCGACCGAACAGAGAAAGGTTGTACAGACAAACTCACATTGAGGGAATTTACCTCGGCTTTCTCGTGTTTGGTCGAGGCTTCACCTCTTCAGGGGCAACAGGGTGAAGCATCACTTTGTTAGGTGTTTGTGGGGTGTTTCCTGTGTATCCCTTGCTCCAATCATAACTGACAGCATACGCAAATATGTTGCCGTCCCGGTTGAATGTAGTGGTCGAGATTGTGCCTCCGACGGACGGGTAGCCTTTCAGTCTGTGCTTGGCATCTTTGTCCCAGAAGTGGAAAGTGCCGTCGCTGCCGGCGGTGCTAAAAGTGCCATGCAGAGGGTGGAATGAAATGGAGTTTACGGCGTAGATGTTGCTGATGTCCCTTGTGTTGGGAGGGGTCTCACGGTGACACTTGAAACTGAAGTTGGAGGACGAGTCCTTCTCTTCCACATACTGGATAGCACAGCGGCCCTCGATACTTCCGACGGCAAAGCCGGTGGCGTCTGCAAAACAACTGACAACCCTAGTTTGCCATTTCAGTGGAGACTGCATTGTCTTGTAGAAGGTAGTCGGGTTGTCCAGGTTAACAATGTTGATATAGCGGTCGGCCGTGCCAATGACGAGAAGTTTGTTCTTGACATCCATTGTGTATACGCGCTCCTGGCATTCTATCTGGGCGATTGGAGTTTGCTGTCGAATGTCCCAGTATTTCACTTTTTTGTCCCAAGAGCCCGTGATTATCAGAGGCTGTGATGAGTTGGTGGGATTCGTGATCATTTCGCAGCAGCGGATGGGACCATCGTGGGCAGCCACCTGAGTAGCGGCGGCTCCATTCGCGCCTAGGTCGAGCATTCGAGCAGCCTTGTCGGCTCCGACGCCGACCACCTTGGTTCCGTCCTAGTTTGGTTTGACATGTTAGATTTAGTACATTATTAGGGGCGGATTGCACGTACCGGAGACCAGCAGCAGTTCAGGACGGGGGCTTCATGTTCAAACAAGGCTTTGCCTTCGCTTTGTCCCTGGTCGTTGATCTCGTAGATGCGGACTTTTTTATCCCACGACGCGACGGCGAGGTGGTTGCTGACGGGGGAGAAAGCCAGGTCTGAGATGCTGTCCTCTGGGGGCGAGTTCAAGGCGACATCTTTGGAGATGTCGCCCGTGGTGTTGGGTTGAGCGGCAGCCGGGGCGGCGCCCACATTGCCAAAGAGCGACGACATTCAGAGGTATTGGTGCGTTTCTCTGAGGTTTTATTTTGTCAACAGGCGCAGTCTGTGGGAAGGTGGTTTGAAATCGGGGTTCAAACGTGTCGAGTGAAGCAAAAAGCCCAGTGGCGGGTTTTTTTTGCCAGGGCGATGGATGGGATGGTTTCTTAAATGCTGAGCGCGTAGATTATTCGAGGTGTCGCGGCAGAATTTGCGTCCGATTTCACCGCCTTTGCGACGGGGGCGCTGGTTGGCCGCCAGCTTTCTGCGTATTCGGGCGATTGCCTCCCGTAGGCAGTAATTACTCTCAAGTTCATCACGGAGGGATAGAGACCGTCTGAATGAAGCCTATATTACCGGAAGGGGTATTTGTACTTGTTCTGTGATGTTTAATATGTGCGATCTATATATGTATACAATCACATAGTTTGGTTTGCTTTGGGTTATCATCGATCGATTTATATGTTAACATTGATGTTGAAACTCTACGAATCACACAGGTGTCGACTGGTAAACACAGGTAGTAATTTCCTAAAATACTACAATGATATGTTCAAAATTTTGCCAAGGCATACCAATTGATACCAACAGCACAATATCACATACATAACTCTTCTCAACAAGAAAAGACTCTAAAAAAGAGAGATAGAGATAGAGATAGAACTAAAACGAGAAAGGAAACTAGTATTCGATTAGCTCATTACTGGCAACGAGAATAAACGACATCCCATCACTACCTATGGTCAACAGGGGCAGGTACAGGCCTATAGTATGCATTATATCAATCTGCTGAACTGTTAGTACATGTGAGCCCCTGGATTCCTGACTCGGACAAATCGGCGCCGCCAGCAACAATGGGCAGGAAATAATCTCCTGTTGCGGCTGTGAAGTAATCATGTCACGCGATGCTCAGGTGATTCGGGTTGCCGTGATCGCCGCTCGCTGGGATTGGCCGGCGAGCTGCCACCCTCGCCGGCATCAGGCTTGCCATCCTTGCCGTGCTGGGAAGACTGCTGCTGGGGAGATGATCTCATATTTTCTGTGGTCTGATGAATCACACGCCGTTCCATGCTGTGTGGCATGGCCAGCCGGGGCCCTGATCAGCCACTTCACACTTCCCCCCTGCACCTCTGCACCTTGCAACTCTGCCAGTGTCACAGCGCATTAATTAATCGCCTCCATCCCAAGACTATGCTCGACCAACATGCATTGATCGGCTAGATATACACAGCATTTAATAATAATCTGATCAGCATAATCGCAGGCGATTCCCCAATTTCCAGGCCATAGGTCCCAATTAGGTGTACCCCACATACGGTGGGCGGGTCCAAGTGGAGCGGGTATGGGGGTTCCGGGAATGCGGGGTGCAGCTCTAGCCTGGGAGTGTCGCATGTCTGGCTCTGGGTGTGGTGCTAGCGTTGCTTCTGGTACATGACGCAGACTATCCATCACCCCATCCGATTGTCCCGGTGGCAACGTCCCTGGAATGTTGTTGTTGTTTGGGACGACTGGGAGAGAGAGGGATAGTGATGGTCAAGAGAGTCAGCGAGGTACAGCTAGAGTCACAGACAGAGCCGTCAATGTAGTTGCGTCAAGGCATGCACAAAGAACAGCCAAGATGCGCGTTTCAGACATGCCTGAGACGGGCCAGCGTCACCTGACGGGCGCGGCCCAATCGAGACGCGCCTGAGGTCATCGCTGAAGTCTAACCAAGACTTGCCTGATCGGGCAACCAGGGAGGGCGGGCAGCCATTCACGGCGAGGCCAACCGGGGACAGCACGACAGGCGGGTTAGCGCCTTCCCCCTCCCTCCTCCTCTCCCATAACTGCCTTGTCCCTCCCCTTCTCGCTCTCGCTTTCCCTCCAATCTGCCAGGAAACCTGCTCCTTAACAACTTTACTGCTCCATCACTTGCTTGATCTCTGTCGTCAGCTACGTAGCCGTGCTATCTCAGTTGGTGTGTACCTGTCTATCTACCCCCCTTAGTAGTTACGTATACTGTACCTTCCTGGGTGGCTGTACTGACTCGGCACTCTCAACGGGTAGACACCCAATCCACCCATCATGACGGAAGAACTGACCAGAATCGATTCCGCCGTTGCCGGTCTCTCGATATCCCCCAAGGACGAGAAGACAGAAAAGAAGACCGAGAAGAAGGAGAAGAAGTCCCATCGCCGTCTCTCGTCGTCTGTCTCGACGTCGGCAACGGGCGTGAGGAACATCAAGGATTTGGGTAAGACCCTTCTTGATATTGCTGTCTTGATCATACTGATATTGTTGTAGAGAAGGAACAGATACCCATTGAGATTGCAATTGAGACGCAAAAGACGAATTGGTATGGACCTTTATACTACAAGCTATAAGACACAACACCTGGCTAACAAGAACCAGGAAGCTGAACACGGCTCCATCATTACTGGAAGACAAAGAGCCCCTGAGCAAGTTCCTAGTGACGCCTCCGGTCAAGAAGATCGACCTCCACTTCCCACTTGGCCTTGAGGTCACCGCACGGAATCTCAAGGGTGTCACCATCAAGGATGCCCTAGACGCAATCTACAAACAATACAAGAAGAAGGTAACCACACCCTCCCCTTTCTATCAGTCTTGGGCTGCTGCTAACATCACACCCCAGGCTGACGATGAACTCGATGGCAAACCCATTCTCGCTGGTTTCGAGTGGGACCCAGAGGAGTTCTGGACAAAACTCATTGTGCACCAAAAGAAGGAAGCTGCCCCGCAGCCCACTGGCAAGAAGTCGAAGAAGAAGAACAACGATGCCGCCTAATGAAATGAATTCACTACTATCAGTGAACACTGAACGGTGACCAAAGATGGATCACCCAGAATCGGTTCTCTGCGCGTAAAGCCGTGACCCGTCCGTGTCTTGTATCTTTATTTCAACGGTTGCTGGTGCAGCCATGGAACTTTACCACTTCAACCATGTCATTCATTTTTTAGGGGCAATAATGTCCAGCAATGATAATCTATTCAAACATAAATCATTCGTCTTGATCGTAGACTTAGGAACATAACATTAAGTTAATATTCACTATTATTTTTAAGGTAATAATAATATTTATCTAAATGTAACAAGGGTATTTATAAAATCAATATGCTCACAGATAATGTAAAAAGACTCCTGTCTGGAGGAAGAAAAAGAGAGAAAAGAGTATTACGCAGCGAGTATAGACCGAGACGAATGATGGGTAATGGTCGTGCGACGATGTCGCTTCCCCTGCACAACCGTCGTCCAGTCCTCCCACTCCTTGGCCATTTCACTCAGCACGTTGCTCATGACAATCGCCGAGGCCATCAATCCGTGACCCTCGTCTTCGAGCACGCGGACTTCGCAGCGCCGCATTGTCTTGCCCAGCCAGCGCACATTATCGACGGGAACTCGCGTGTCTTTGTTCCCGTGGTGGATCACCACCTCGCGGTTGATATCCACGTACCGGAACCCAATCGTCTGCCGGCGCTCCAAACAGACCAGCAAATCAACGGCCGGGTTGGCGTTTGTTGTGGCCAGTTCCCAGATTCGATAAGTCAGCCGTGTGTCGTACTCCGATTGCCGTTCTTTTTGTTGCTCTGCCGAGAGTGCGAATTCTTCGGTCCCTCTCAGTGAAGGGGACTGTGTACTCGCGGAGCGGCGGATATCGTTGGCCGAATGCCGTTCTTTCGCCTGCGCATTCTTTGCGCCACCGGCCCGTTGTGATGGTGATGGTGTGAGGTCAGACACATTCGGCGCTGGCGTTTCTTTACCGAAGCTTTTTCGCTTGTTGCGTCGAGGCGACTTGGGCAGGCTGGTTGTTATGCTACTGCTCGTGGCACTCATGAAACTCGAATTGGCAACTTTGAGGATAGGAGTTGGTAGTGCTCGCAGAATCCTCTGTGAATACGGAACCGCATTGTTGGGAAGTGGCTCCTTGTGTGTCCCCAGGTTGGTCATCTGCGACGGAGGTATCCAAGGAGCCAAGAGATGAATCCGGCCCCGAACATGTTGCGGAATCCGCAGAGCAGTTGCCAGAGCATAGATGGCACCAGCAGAGTGAGCTAAAATCGAGAACTTGGTGATCTTGAGGTGATTGCAAACTATGGCAACATCGTCTAAATCAGGTTAGTAAGCTACTTCGAGAAAGAGAAGAATAGATCCTTACCAGGCCAACTAAGAGGGGTCCCTTCTCCTTCCATGGAGGGATCGCTTTCTCCCACGCCGGGCCGGTCCAGAGTCACCAATCGCAATTTGAGCGTGCGCGCTAATTCATCGTAAAATGCCATCAGATATCTGGTAAGCCCCATACCCAAACAGCAGAATACCACGTGCCCTTTCGGATCTCCAACCTCGGAAAACGCAATCAACCGCCCTGATTGTGGATGGGGGACCTTTTGGGTTAACCGCGGCGAAGCAACATAAGACTCGACAGCGAGATCGATCGAGTCGGCACTGGAAGGCCGTTCTTCAGTAATCGATTGACGGGGGAATGCTCCGGACGATTGTCGTTTATGAGATCTCGAAGCAGGGCTGGTCGGGCCTTCGAACTTGTCTTGCGAATTCCGTTTCTTGTCTCGTGTTCTCCCAGTCTGAATCGCTGGGGATGGGGCACTTTCTTCGAATGGGTCTTCTTCGGTCCGATTTGTGCTTTTCGGAACGGTAGCCTTTTCTCTAGACCGTTGATTCGGAATAGGCTCAGTAGTGGACCGGGGTATCGTTGGCCGGCTCTTAGAGGCGTTGTAGGGCCGCGGCGATTCCTCTGCTTCCTTCATCTCAGACTTGATTCTTTGATGTTGCTCCTTAACCTGTTGGATCCGCCTTGTGGTCTGCTCGGTTGCATCCTTTGCATCGGCCTTGGCCATTTTGGGAGTCTGCGTGGATTCTTTGCCATTTGCTTGAGAATTTTCGCTAGATCGCCCCGGACGTTGACTCTTGTTGAAGCTGTGTCGAAGCGAAGATTCGCGCGTGGGGATCATTCGTCTGCTTCCAATGCCACCGGGACTAGCTAGCATCGGAGATCGTGGAGATCCTGGTAAGCTGGCGTCATTCCTGGAACCAAGACCAATTGGAGCCTTGACATCTCCTTCCTCCACCACATCTGCCATTGAGTGTTTCGATTTCAAGCTACGAGCGGACAAAGGCATGAAGCCGTCCTCGTAGCTCGGTGATCTCATACCGCGTTCAATTTCCTTGTCTCGGTTTGATTCCCGCGAGGACCGTTTGAACAAGCCTAGTCCGTTCCTTAAACTTCTCCTGCCGGAACTTGAAGACGCTATACTGGCGGCGCGCGAATTCCTGGAGGCAGGTTCGGTTGAAATGATCCCAAACCCAGACAGAGGTTGATCTTCAACAGCGGCGCGCGAAGAAGTATAGGAGCCTCTGGAACTTGGTCGTAAAGGTGAAGCGTCCCGCCCAAACTTCATCTTCGGAGAGCGGGGAGAACGCGGAGAACGAGGCGAGCGAGGTGACGCGGGCGCCGGGGCTGGGGCCATGCGAACCACAGGCGAGATGGCGGCATCGTCAGGATGTAAGAACGGGCTGTCTGCGGACTCAGCGGGGGGGTTGTATGCTCCGTAGTCCATGCCGAATCCATTATCCGGCGTGTTCTGCTGGCCGATGAATTGGGTGAACTCGGTCTGTAAAAAGCTGGGCGATGAAGGAACTGTCCGGGAGCCTATTTTGGAGGAGCCTATATGCGGAAGACTGTCGAAATGAGTCTGAGCAGGCGTCGAGATGGTAGACAGCGACGATATCAAAGACGAAATGAGCTCCGGAGAGGTTGTCGGCATCGGCGGCGGCTGGTTGTTGGACGATCGGTGCCGTGGTACACTGGCAGAGCGCAGGCTCGACGAGCGACCGGGCATCGACTTGTGACGCCTTGACGTGGTTGCATCCTGCGTCGCCGAACTACTTGGCATGTTTTCGCCCTCGTGCCGAACCATCTTGGAGTGGACTTGTACGAATTGCCCCGCGTGTGGTCAATGTGCAGAGTATGCGACTATTGAAAATTGCAAGGGACTGAGCGAAGGCTAGCAGAGTGGATTTGCCTGCAGTTCTCCAGCAAAATCATGTCGTGAACAGTTCGCAGATACAGTCGGATTTGCCTGTCAGTTGGGACAGAGAGTGGGCGAACTTGTGAACCTTCTTGCCCCTTAAGCAATCAGAATCCACCCAGGGGTAGAGAAAAAAGCGGGTTGGAGTGGACGCCTGACGACCACGAGTAAGGGATTATATTCCCGCGCACAGACAGCGCTTGCGAGCGCTTGCAAGCGAGATGTGCCGTGGTGACAAGACGAAGTCACAGCCAGGCGAGGTTGCGCGCAGGAAGAGAAAAGATGAAGACGCACGATGTGAGGGAAACCGCAACCGCTCCGGCGGGAGGCAGGCACATGGAGCTGCCCACTAGTTGGTGCTAGCAGGACCCAGCGTTCCCAGCGCTGGACTGACATTAATTAATTAGTTAGCTAGTTACGTAGCTAGTTACTTATACGGTACGGAAATTAATTATCATGTCAATCGAGTAGAATTACTCTACGGAGTATTATTATGGGGAGAGGCCCACCAGATCGCGATTTGCACCTTGCGGAAGATAACCCTTGCAGCCGATTCAATGCATGATGGCGCAAGGAGAGGGGAAGAAGTGATATAATAATTGATATATCAAGTGCATATCTGTAACAATACGTTATTACAACGGTATGATCGCCATCACATGATCACATATAGAGTTTGTTACCCTGTGGTAATAACCCGTAACAATAGTAATACGTAGTAGCATCATAGCATGGAAACAATGATTACCGTACTATACGGTAATATTACATGTTGACAGTCAGCAGCAGCCCCCCGAAACCCCACGGCAGCCAAAGCTTGGTTGGAGCTTCCGCGAGTTTACCAGCCTCAACAACCCCAATTTCGCAGACACTATCGGAGCCAACGCGCAGGGCGAGAGCACACCGGCCCTGCCCTTGCGACACTGCTTCATTGGCCATTGCCGAATCATGTCATGACCTGTTCCCCACGGCACCGCCGCACGCCACGCAATGGAGGCCTACCCCGACGATTATATCGCACACAATCTACCTCTGATTCTCGTGTCCGGCCTCGCCAACAACGACAATAACGACGATCAACTCCAATCCGAATACCCACTTCTTGAGCAGACAGGAACCCTGGTCGAGTCCGACTTTCCGCTGCTGGACAGTTCGCCTGCCAACGACCTGCGGGATGCCTTTCTGGACTATGATGCGTACGGCGCACGTTGGAGGGCATCGGCTGATGCTGGCCGTTCCAACAGTATTGCCTCGAGGATCAAGATGACTGGGCGGGTGAGTGAAGCAATTTCAATTGTGTAGACATTGAAAAAACTGCGGCCATTGTGGAAGTCCGTTGTTGCTAATCGTTTTATATCTGACAGACTTATCGTCTCCCTCCTCGAAAAGCAGCCTTCCCCTCTGATGCAGAACTCAGCGCCTCTTCTGGAATCCCCGTTGTACATTCTCCTATCTCGCCCTTGACGCCTGGCTCACTCACATTCCCCGATGGCTTGATTACACCTTTGTGGGTGTACAAGCATCAGGGTTTGATCCCGGCCGCCGTTATAAACACCTTGTCCCTTACATCCGACCCCAGTATGAGCACGCTGCGGGACAATCAATTGAAGATTGAAATCAGGGGGCTGAAAGAATCCTGGGCTGCCTCGGGGTATAAGTCTCGTTTTATCGTGATCTTGGTGGCAGAAGACGGCATCAACTCTCAAGAGCTGGATGAACGACTATCGAATATCCGAAGAGCTACAAACTTGGACCCCAGATCTGTTCATGTACTATACCCGGATCTATCGCCAGTTGAAGTGAAGGACTTTGTGCGATCATTGTTGTCGTCCCTCCAGCCTTCTTTGGTGGATTACTATCGAGATCTGTCTAAACATGCCCGAAGAAAGCGCAATCGAGGGACAATTCCCCCGCCAACTGCTCCGCCAACAAGTGGAACCTCTCAGACACTGTCTTCCCAAGGCTGGAACGTTCGCTATGAATTCAAACTCGGCGTTTTTGCTGAATTCCGGCAAGAGATGGAAGCTGCTCAGCGTAATTTCGAGGCCGCATACGAAATATTATTTGGACAGGAAGTTTTCGAGTCAATTGCAGCCTGGCATCCAAGATTCAACGAAGCTCGGCTCCTGGGCGACATTTTAGCCATTCGCATTATTCGATGTTTGCTGTGGACCAGCCAGACGACGGCAGCAGTGCGATTTTGGTTAAGTCACAGAGCCAATACCGAGGATATTGTTCACCGCAAAGGCAAAGGGACAAAGAACTACGGATGGGAGGCCTGGGATTCACGGTGGTCAACCGTTATGTCCCAGTTGATCTCACGAGCCGAGCTCCCTGCATTTTCAGCAGCCTTGCTCCAGGATCCTACACGAGTCCATGAAACGATAATTCACCCTCCTGAAAAAGGGCTGTTAAGCAATGAAGTTTCCCCTCCGTGGGAACTCCTCCACCATCAGGGTTATTGGCTTGATCGATCCGCAAAACACTTGGTTCAGCGCCATGCACTTGCGGAAGCAATCCCAGAGGAGCACCGCAGCTCAACAAACCAATCCCCGGCGTCGCAAGTTGTAGCCAAGTTACAATTTTATGATGTCTACTTGGTTCCTGAACCACACGTGGAGGCCCCACACTCAACAAACTCTGGCGTGGATCATTTCTCTTCTATAATAGATACGTTGCAAGCTTCTGTGGAACACTTCACCGCCAGAGGGCAAATAAGAAAAGTTGAAAGTTTAAGCTTGGAAGTCGCAAAATTTCAGATGAAGAAAGGACAATGGGCAGACGCTTACGAGACTTTGAAGCCCCTCTGGCCGACTTTGACCTGGAGGAAAAGTGGCTGGTGGGACCTTATGAGCGAATTTGCCTGGACACTTAGAAACTGTGCCCTCGAACTCAATGACAGCAATGCCTTGGTCTCGATTCATTGGGAACTTTTAAGTAAAGGTTAGTATGTTTCTTTCTCAGGACCGAACCTGACATTAACTCTCGATAAACTTTGCAGTCATACAACCGCTGCCAGCTTGGAACTATGATTTCCATCGTTGCTTAGACGAAGTTGCTGCTGGCGACTCTAAATCCACAGTGGTTCTCAATGCCGAGGACGTAATATCATGTTGTATGTTGATGCCGACTCCCTTTGGTCTTTAGCCAGCTTCTAACGAATTTAGTGTCTGCCTCGTTGGTTTTTGAGAAGTCAGAGGGCAATGTTGGCGAACCCTTGCAAGCCCAATTGACCATTGTTTCTCTTGCGCAACCCGATTCCGCTCCTATAAAGCTTTCGGAAGTCAAGCTTGATTTTAACGGCAGCTTACGTCCGATCAGGTTGCGAGCAGACGATGCAGATCAAGAGGGAGATGCTCCACAGTGTCAGATTTCTAATATAACCTTGCGCGATGAAACAGACCCGGCCGATTCGACCCCTGCAGGTACGACATCGATGGTAGGCAAGGCAGACCTGACTTTGAGGCCATCCCACACTAGAGTATATAATTTAACAGCAATTCCGCGCGAGGCAGGAGAAGCTAAGATTGCATCCGTCACCCTTGTCATTGAAGAGGAGAAATTCAGCTTCTCATACGTGACAACCAAACGCCAGCAAAGCATGGCCTTTTGGTGGATGAACAGCTCGCAAGGGCCGCGGAAAAAGCGAATTGGCAAAGGACGGGACATCAGTACCTGCAAAATTCTCCCAAAACCTCCCAAGATTCACATATCTACCCCGAACTTGGAGAAGCACTACTACACCAATGAGCGTGTAGCACTACCCGTGGCCATGAAAAACAATGAAGACGATGTTGCTGAAGTAACCATGCAAGTCAAATTATTTGGACAGCCTGGGTCGAGCGTTGAACTCTCATGGTCGGACAATGCAGACGCAAACATCGATTCCGCAACTGATGCCGCTGTCGAAAATACCGCTCATTCGATATCACGTCGTATCGGAAGTTTGTCCCCAGCTTCCACCTCAGAGGTACAGGTCATCCTGTCTAATACAGTTGATGCCTTCAAGTATGAGCTTGAAATATCTGTCCAATACACTCTATCTTCAGACCCACAGACGCTTATTTCCAAATCTGTCACCGTGGACTTGGAAGTTGTGAGACCGTTTGAAGCAAATTACGAATTCCTTCCACGGCTTCATTCTCAGCCATGGCCTAATTTATTCAACTTTAACGGAGATCTGACAACTCCTGACACGACGAAACCAGAAGGCATACAACAGAAATGGGCAGTCAACTCAAAGCTGGTCTCTTTCGCTTCTGAACCGCTTCATATTGAAAAGATCAGCCTTGTCCTTATCGACACCCACGGCGGAGCAGTCTGTGAGTTGGGCACGGAGACTGTGGTGATGCCCCAAAGCACGCAGATATTGCCCGGGGATCTTCGTGAATCTGAGTTTTCGGTCAATGTACAGAAACTGAGCCTCGACGATCGGCAATCTGTAACGCTCGACCTTTCCTTGGATGTACATTGGAAGAGAGTATCTTCAGACAGCGATGTAACCACCACAGTTTCTTCGTTGGCTATGCCCCGATTCCTGATCCCGATGGGCGAGCCTCGTATTCTCGCCTCATCGGTATCATCCGAGAAACTCCCCGGCTTGGTGCATCTTGACTATACCCTTGAAAACCCGTCGATACACTGTTTGGTTTTCAACTTGACAATGGAAGCCAGCGAGCACTTTGCATTCAGTGGGGCCAAGACAAGAGTCCTTCAAATGGTCCCTCTTAGTCGACACACTGTGCGATACACACTTTTTGCATTCAAAACAGGCATGTGGATCCAACCGAACCTTGTTGTGGTTGACACATACTTTAACAAGACTCTCCGAGTCCTCCCAACTGAGGGCATGCAGTCCGACCGAAAGGGTATATTGGTCTGGGTTGATGCTGATGGCTCATGAATGATAGACTTGATGTTAATGCTGTTTGATTCTTATGTTTTTTATATCCAACCACATATGCAAATTAGAGAATAGATATGGTATTCGGCACTATACTTTCAAATGTTCATGAGCAGATAGATTGACATACATGTAGTTGAACATTAATATTCATATACTGGTCTGACCATATTCTTTTCGAAGCGGCAGTGATTTAGTTAAAAAAAACAAAACAATACTACTCAATTATTCATGTTTGTTAATAATAAAGTAGCCAAGCAGAACCAGAAGCGGATCTGGGGCCGGGCGGTCTCCGAAGGCGGTGAACCGCGTCGATGCGCGCAGTCATTAGCCCGATGGAGAAGTTGGAGAGGTGAGGCAATCAGCCCGCTCGACTGTTTCATGCCTCCTCTCACTCTGCAGCCAGCGGTGATGATCCCAATGTTCTTTTCAGACCTGTGACTCTTGTGCAATACGCTCTTCTTCTCTCTCTCTCTTTCCTGCTTGATTTCCCACATGCTTGCTAGTCAAGATCGGTAGACTAATAACTAGCTTGCCTCTGCGTCCAGCCTGTCCCCCTCCTCCTCTTGAGTTTCGCGACAATTCTCAGCCAGGAAATACAAAATGTCGACACAAGCTGCCCTGATCGCCGAGACGATCGTTGGCATGAAAAAGGCGTTGCGCCGAGAAAGTGAATGTGAGCCGTGCATACGCATTGCTTTATCGCTCTAATTGAATCCTGACTGACTGCCTGGGCTTGTTTGCTTAGATACACCACCCGACGAACCCATCACGCAACCGACCAACCGTGGAAATAAGCTGAAGGTGAATGCGAAGCATGTTCACGAGGGTGCGCTTGGCTATTCAAACCCGCATGAGCTCTACAAAGAGGCAAGTGATTTCTTTTTCTTGGTTCCGCCTCACAGCGGTGTCGCAAGCAGAGGCCATCTTGGCTAACTGGTCCTATTGGAAACGAACAGAAAGTTGATCACGCCGGGTATACTCGTTACATCCTACGCCGAAATCCTCCACGATATGACTCCGAAGGCGAGGAAATAGACGACGAAGAGACGGATTCTGAAGCGGATGCCACTGCGGCGGAGGCGAACCCTTTTTCAGAAATCATCCTCGAGGGTATGTGTGACACTGAAGCAAACATTTGACATCATTGTGTAATCTGACAACGGAATGCCGAATAGAAATCCTATGTCCGCTCAAGCAGGCCTCGGAACTCCCGGACCATCCTACAATGTCCCAACCGTACAGATCAAAAGCGCTTTCGACAATGATCGAGGCTGTGAAGGAAAAACTGCGAAAAGAGCGCGCCCTCTTGGCCAACTCGCACAACTTACATCGCCAATTGCTAGGAGACTCTGTCTGGATGCCGTGTGGATATGTGGAAAGTGAAGAAGACAAGTTCATCTTTCAGCCACGCCCTGCCCAGACAGAATGGGATTCGTCAGCCAACAAGAAACAGGGAGATTGGATACAACAGGACGAAAACAATCAAATCTCACAGGGAGCTGCAAATGACTCCCCCATGGAGAACGCACCCACGATTTCGACTACCGAAGACGGAGCTGCACGAAACGGTAGCGACGTTGAAATGGGAGAAGCACCCAATCCTGAGAACCCACAAGGCCCAGAGACCAAGGGACTAAAGACGGAAGACGCCGAGCAGTCGGTTGGAGCCATTTCAGAGCACAGTGAAAACGTGGACGCTCGGTCATGGGCCAATGATTCGCAGTCGTATGGAGAACACACAAATTCTACTCGGACAGGCGAATTTGGACCGCGAGAGAATGAGAATAACGACAACACAACCACCAAGGAGTCTGCCAAAACTGGTGGAAGCGAAGGGGACGACGTCGATATGACCAACGCCGACGAAGCTGAGGATTCCAAGGGCAGCGAGGGGCAAGCTTCATCTCCCGAACCGCCGAGGAGAATGACCACGCGCGCGCAAGCGAATGCAACCACAACAAATGAAAATGGCACTGCCAGCGGATCGCGCTTTTCGTCCCCTGACACAAGCAGCATGCAGGTCCCATCTACTCATGCTCTTTTTGTGGTATCGGAAAGTATCCGTCCGGACAAAGATTTCGGACTGCCCCCCAATGAGGCAGAAGATACCAGACGCTTACTTTGGTCGTATATTCAAAAACAAGAAGAAACCGTTCGAGGCTTCACCTACATGCTCAACTCTCTTCTCCGGGCACAGCAACTGAAAGACGATGTGTTTGAATGGTGCAAGGCAGAAGGCCATGTCGGCGAGATGAGCGACGGCGAAGATTGGTATGACCGAGAGAAATGGGGGCTCGCCGAGGGAGAAGATTTGAAAAAGGGAGCCGATGAAGAAGACGCCGATAATGCAGTGGAAGAAGCACGGACAACTGCGAAGAGAGGACGAGGGAGACGCCAATAATATCCATTTGCTTTTTTTTGCTCTTCTCTTCTCTGCTCATTATATTTGCTGATATAGGCACGATGCTAAAAGGCAAGCGTCTTCTACGAAGCATGATTACGAATTCCCCATTGATATCTCATTGTCCGTGTACTTAGCTTAGATGGTGGTTGGAGTTGTTGGCGTTTCTATCTTCCTCTTTGACCTGAACAATGCCATGTTAATATGACTGTTGATATAATTGCGCGGTTGTTTTCAATAATTTGATTGAAACTGGTATATTCAGTTGTGGATCTTGAATTGTAAATATGGCAATATTGTACGCGTTATGCATACGGACTTTTTAATTGGTGGCTATAGAATCAAGTCATTTGAATCTTATAGGTCCATTGATACGTTTATATTATTCCGTGTCAGTTGATGACTTGGGGATAAATATGCTCCTTTCATAGTCATGCGAGTATGATGTGTGGTCATACTTTTGAACATGACACTTTTTATCGCTGCTCTTCGTGGTTCTCTCTCCCAAGGCGAAATTGGGGTGAAGTCATGGATCGGACGGAGCATGCGAGTGATGCTGACAGAGTTGAAACCTGAATAAGCATGCATGTATTGTCTAGGAGCTCTTTGCTCTCTTAGCTCTCTCGCGCTCGCGCTTGGCGTAGATTTCAGCGGTGAATGGGCTATTTTTTTTTTTTACAAATGTTATTAAGTTTCTTATGGCTTTTCGTGGAGCTGTAAGGTGAGTAAACTTACTCCTCCCACTTCAAGGCAAACCAGTAGAGGACAAAAACCTCGAGAGTCAAAAGCAAGCCGGCGACTTTGCCGTAGTACAACGCAGTCGCCAGGAAGCTCATCGTGCTGCCCCAGTACATGGGGGAGCCGGACACATTGAAAGGAAAGCCGGTGACGGGGGCGTCCATCAGGATACCAAAGTAGTCCCCGAGGTACGTGCCAGTGACACCGAGAGCCCACATGCTCGAGATGACAAGGGTATTTCCGACAGCGAAAAGCCCGTAGGCAATGTACGGTTGGTGCACGGGCTCGTAATATGGTTGGTCTTGCAGGGCATTGAAGTACAGATGGTCACGGAAGATTCCCAGGGAGAAGATGGTGACGGCGAGGAAATAGCAGCCATAGTAAGGGCTT
This sequence comes from Talaromyces sp. P118-02, assembly GCA_037040535.1. NCBI lineage: Eukaryota > Fungi > Ascomycota > Eurotiomycetes > Eurotiales > Trichocomaceae > Talaromyces > Talaromyces sp. P118-02. The sequence goes on from JAXQGY010000895.1 coordinate 92,857, forward strand.
CCGAATATGCGGGTTAGAAAGTGGTTGCTATATTCTAGGCGTAGTGATATGTGTGAGTTCTAGCGTCATTAAGAAAACACGGAGAATACGCGGTCTTACCCTGACGCGCTACAATGCTAAAAAGGGCCAAAACGTCAGCCACTCGGGTGATTTACTTGTGGGTCGTAGGAAGGAAACCACTGATCTGATAAGATCGGGCATCAGGCTCATCACTTACTTCCAGAAAATAGGATTGAAGGCAATGGCCAATGCGGTGGCTGGAAAGGTTCAACCTCGGGTGTCAGTGTCAGAAGAAGAATACGTCACAGGCCAAGGGGGAAGAAAACAGCTAATCAATTGGACTCACCTTGCAGGCTCGGCTGGGAAAAGTCTATGTAATCGGAAAACGACGACATGGCGGGCAGATAATCGCAAAAAAACGAGACAGAACGATGGATGAGGTGAATGAAGTTGAGAGAAGAAAAAGAATGAAGTCATCGCGACGAAGGGTCAAAACACTGCTGGACTGCGCCTAACCCGATTGGGCCAGTCGAGAGGGGCTGGCATTTGCAGCCAATAAAGAGACGCAGACAAAACCCCTCATCTTCAACACATGCAATATTAATAATAAACTAGTTACATCTGTAACTCACGAGGTGACATGTCTTGTCTCTTGCAGGGCTATGCGAGGGTTTAGGCGGTTATGTCGGTTGATAGAAAAAGCCACCGATGGAGACGTGGCGCCAAGTACTAGTATATATCGGCCGGATATTCTTCCTTTACTTGCAGTTAATATTAGATTATTTATTTTACTTTCTACTTTATTTCGCAAAAAAAGACAGTATTTTAAATGCCCGAGCATTGCCCAATAAGGTAAGGGTCCAGTATGAAGGAACCCTAGGAATCCTTTAGGGCTAATTTCCGTTTTTCCCCCCTAAATCCGACAACATCCAAATTCTGAGGATCCAGCACGATGGAATCCGAGGAATCCTCTAGTTAGGGCTAATTTCGGAATTTTTTTCTCACTCACAATCACCATTTGAACAACATTCGAATTCTCGCAAACATACTTGTAACAGCTGTGATTGTGCAGAGCCATGTTCCGCTCAGGCCGTGCCCCCTGGCTCATTGCCTTCTTGGTCTTGCCAGCAACATTCACGATAATGGGTCTACAGACATTCAACGGTACTTTCGACGTAATCGGACAGCTGGCAGCATCCCCCTCAACTACAATACGCACCGTATATACAGGTCTCGCGCCTTTAGACGAAGCGCTGACCAATATTGTGATGTTTTTTTGGAATCTCACTGACGGGACATATCCTCCAATCGCACTTTTTGCCCTATGGATGGCCGGGCAAATTGTCTGTGTCTTGGTTGTCACCATTTTGGAAGGTTCAAGGGAGGTTAATCGCAAAAAAGCCATTTCCTAGTTTGTTCCCTTTTCTTTCTTGGATAATCGCCAAAACATGGACACTGACTGACTTAGTTCTACAATCTGGGGCCTCATCTACCAGAATATTCCATGGGGAGTCATGATGCCCGTCTATTATGCCGTTCATTTGGTAACCTCGCCGACTGCTCATGCCACGCATGCCAAAAGCAAAAGACAGCTGGTGCAATTTGACAATTCAGCTCTGCGCATGCTGCCTTGGTCTGTATTGATCGGTTGCATTGTACCAACAGCTCTGATGGCTCTTCCATCGCCGCGACTTATTAGCAACGACCTACACCAAGCTTTTGTTGTTATTTGGCAACCATTTCCCCTTTGGGTTGGAGTGTGCCAATTCATTTTCACCACAGGTGCTCGACGGAGTAATCCCCCAGAAAAGGAAGCAGTGGTTACATCTCAGAAGCTAATCCACAATATCTGTACTCTCTTCCTCCGCTTCGTGCTTCTTCTCAACGTACTTTTAGGGTACTTGGTCATATTTTCAGGAAGCTACTCCTGGGGCAGCTCGTTCGGCAAAGCAAGCCTCTTACAAAAATTTACCCGAGTCTTCATCCCCGTTCCACTCGTCGACAAAGTGACTTTAGAGACTTTGCCCAAGGGATGCCTGGCGCTTCTGCAATACGATGCATATTTCGCATGCGGTGCCACGCTGATCTGGGCGTGTGTTTTGTATCGCCGGCTGGTTGGGGCCGTGACCTGGTCGGATATCACAGGGTGGATTGCGAGGTCCTTGATATACGGACCGGGAGGTGCAGCGCTCTTTGTTTTGAAGAGCAGAGACGATGTACTTTTTGATCTGGCTGCGAAAGAGGATTGAGCTGTTTAAATGTTGTTCAATGTACGAAAGGGATCAATCAATTGTCAATATTTTCTATATTCCACGACGAGAATGTCTATTGATCGGTGGTAGGGAGTCTGCGCGAGAAAACACTTATCTGACACAAATCACGTAAATATACACCATTCTCTTTGAGTATATTCACTGTTGATACTACGTAGTACTATGTAGATGATGACGTGGGTCCAATGCGGTCACGGGTTGTGGGTCCGCGGGTGGACAGTGCGGAGTCGGCTTATCGACAACATTTGCTCGTGATGATTGTTGACGGTGATCCCATTCCTCCGTCCTTTCAGCTACGTCAAGCCTCAACCACACCGCTAGCTGCAGCCTTTGTAGCTTGATGAGTCTGCTTCTATGACCCGCCATGGGTCGCCCGCACACGACTCACATCCGGGGAGAATGGCCCTCAGTCGCACGCATCTCGTACTGGCAGCGGTCAGCGGCTGCGTCTCCTGGGGTCTGTTAGTCAATTGGTTACCGTTCGCTCGATACATCGGATACGCTTTTATCACGGGGATTCTGTTCGCCAGCTTCGTTTCGGTCGGAATAGCATTGCTCACCATCAAAACAAATGCCAACGATGGCAACAAGACACGGACTGCGCCTGCTGTGGCGTTTCTGGCACCGGGCACTTGGTCCAAAGAAGTGGACGCCTACCGAAAAAATGCGACTTACGAGCCAAAGTCGCTGTATCCCGAATCTTTTGTGGTTTCCGAGGGCATCGACGAACTCCTTCAGTTGGCTTCCAGAGACTTCATCGCATCTTGGTATAAGAATATTAGCCGCAGCCCAAAGTTCGTTCATGAGGTGGACAAGGCCTTGCGTTCAGCTATCGGCAGCCTCCGAGACAGGTTGATGAGCGAGGATGTGACATCTCTTGTTGTGGCTCGTATCGTGCCCATTTTAACCGCCCATCTGAAAGACTTTGATCGCGCCGAAAGGGCTGTCCGAGGCAGGAACTTGGCACGGAGCGTGACGGAATCGGAAGAATTAGATCTGGCGATAGCGAGCAAATATCGTGAGGGCAGACTCCACCCAGCTGCGGCGGTGTCTCTCACGGATCAGAAGTCAACCCAACAGGAATACGCACGCAAGCTTGTCATTGGGCTTCTTCCACAGCTTCTTCCCGAAGATCTCTTGAAAAGCCGTGCTGTATCTGTCTTGGTGCGAGAGATTGTAGCATGTGCAGTGTTATTTCCTATTGTCACTCTACTGTCCGATCCGGATACTTGGAATCAGTTGATGGAGACCTATGGCCGTACAGCACTGCATGATCGTAAGACGGTGCGCAAGCTTCGTGCGGCGCTTGATGAACATGCTTCTCCAGTTTCAAAAACGAAGCAAGCCTCGTCTTTTCCTAGATTGTCGCCGACCGACTCGGAACGAGTATTTGAACGTTTTGTCAGGGCTATTCGACGCTGCAACAACATATCCGATGCCAGGCAGTTCCGCGCTCAGGTAGCGAGCCAAATTAAACGGGAGAGCATGGTGGAGGGGCAAGATCAAGTCTATCTCCGACGCCTCGAGACTGGCAAGAGAGTTCTTGATCAGAAAGTCGCAAAACTTGCGGCCAGTGGGAGTGTTCCTCGCCCACCGCAATTTCGCCCCGAAGTACGCCGTGAAAGCGTGCCCAACGTGCAGGATGTGTCATTGGTGAATTTGATGCATAACATTTCGGGATTATCATACTTTATGGAATTCATGGATCGCCAGCAGCGAATGTCCCTGGTACAGTTTTGGATCGTTGTTGATGGTTTTCGGACCCCTCTCGAAGATGATTTTGGTGACGACACCACTGCTTCTTCCTCATCTTCAAACACAACCTGGACATCGACGGACGTGAGTGACATGATACTTATCAATGAAAGTTATCTGTCGAAACCGGAATTGAATGTGCCAGAAGAGTCCCGCAATGCCGTGAAGACTTTTTTGAAAATGGGCAAAAAGGCTACACCTGAACAATATCGAAAGGCGCGAAGTGCTATCTTAACAACCCAATCTGTCATTCTGGAAGAGCTGGAGCACAAGTATTACCCGAAATTCAAGACCTCTGATCTTTATTACAAATACCTATCATCAGATGAAGCTGCAACAGCCGCTGTTCAACAACCCGATCCGGCACCACCAACAGCAACTGTCGCGCATGAACCTTCAGAAAGACGGCCGCTTCCACCTCTCATAACACGGACCATGTCACAACCTAGTCTGCCGAAAGCAAAAGACCTTCGCAAGGCAGTAGTATCTAGTGATTTGCGAAGCAGCGGCAGTAAACTCTTTGACGATGATGACACTTCTCCGAGGCGGTCGTTTGACTCTGAAAGATCGGCTCCGCTGTTCGACGACGATGTCGATACTGATCCTGTGAACGGCGATGGTGACGCTAGCAAAAACCAGGTTATCGAAACCATGGAGCAGGCACTCAACGATATAATCACAAGTGAGCCAAGTAATGGGAAATTTGAGGATTCCAAGCCCGCCGGTCTAATGCCCCCGTCAATGCTATTTCCTAATGATAGAGAACAAGCTTCACCACGGAGCTCTTCAGAGATTCCTCGAATGGAAATACGGGCAGGAGATAAAGGCAAGCCCAGCATATCCTCCCTTGGCCTGATTGGACCGTCTACACGCACGACTGTGTTTGAGGACGAGCTCTTCCCCGACGAGAAGAAATTTATTGAAGACGAATACGCCGACCCGGACAAGGATGAAAAGGACCCTGCAGATGAGATCCATCAAGCGGCTCCCGGAGACCTTGGACTCGCAGAAGCCATTGCAGCACTCACCGAAGATATTGAGAAATTGGCTGCACAGGAATCTGTAGTGGAAACTCTGACACGAAAAGCGGAACTGACGAATAACACGGCCGAACTACGAATATTGGGAAAGTCCAAGGCTAGCATTCATCGCGAAATTCGACGAAAGGAAATGCAAAAACAGCAATATATTATCCAGGAGAGTGACAATAGTCTGTATGGCCGGTCCACTGTGCAGATAAAATCCATCATGGTGGGTAAAGAGGAGGATGGGCACGAATTTGCACTGTGTATGTTTGAATCTTGCTTTCCTTTAAGGGGAAAAGAGCTAATTCTATTGTCTAGACGTGATTGAAGTGCGGCGAGTAGCTGGAGAACAAATGCCTGCAGCATCATGGGCTGTGCCTCGCCGATATAGCGAGTTCCATGAACTCCACCAGAAGTTACGAATGCGATATCCCTCTGTACGGCAGCTTGAGTTTCCGCGTAGGCGCATGATGATGAAACTGCAAAAGGATTTTCTGCAGAAACGACGTTCTGCGCTTGAGACGTATCTGCAACAGCTACTTTTGCTGCCAGAAGTATGTCGGAGTCGAGATTTGCGAGCATTCCTATCGCAGCAAGCTATTTTACCTCATGGCGAACCGACCACGGCAGATGGCGAGACCAAGGACATTGTGACTCGCATATATAACTCGGTCGCTGACGGCATGGATGACTTCTTGGGCAATATCGCTATGCTAGATCAGCTCTCTACGGCCGGTCAGAACCTAATCTCTGCGGCCACCAGCCAGCTTAGTGGGCCAGAACCCGCTTCTCTTGCTACGGAAGACGCGGTAACGGCAGCCGAGGCAGAAGCTGAGCTAAACGCGTTCGAAGACCGCGAGCTAGAGCCCTTTGTTACGCCTATCTGCGATCTATTCTTAGAAGCGTTCGAACTGAACCGAGGTAACAACTGGCTCCGCGGGCGCGCGGTAGTCGTGGTGCTACACCAGCTCCTGGGTAGCACGATCGAACGGAAAGTGCGTGACACAACCAAAGCCTTCATGCAGGACGAATCTCTTCTTCGCTACGTTACCCTTGCCAGAGACACGCTGTGGCCCGGAGGCTCCCTGAGGACGCCGGTAGTCCGAACGCCCTCCCAGAAGTCCAAAACACGCAACGAAGCAAGCTTCATGCTGGCCGCTCTGATCCCCGACCTGGCTGGAAACGTTGTCGGCAGAGCCAATGCCCAAGCAGCAGCTCGCCGGCTATTTGCAGCCCTGAACAACCCGCGACTGAATGCTCATTTAGTCTTTACCATTCTTGACGAAATAGTGCTTGTATTGTTTGGGGGGGCGGAGGATCGACGTCCTCGGTTGCCCCGATAGAGTAGCGTTTGATGACTAGAAGTATGTAATGTCTAACAAATGAATGACTTAGTATATGAAATTTGAGTAGATAAGTGCTACTATACTCCGTATAGTACGTAAGAAGAGTGCCGTACGCGGAGATTAGAGACAGCGTGGGCCGGGCGCGGTCTAGATCCGCGGCCAATGGAACCCCCCACCTCAGCGCCCGCCACTGACTGGCTGGCGCGCTGTACGAGCCCGGCCTGGTCTGAGACGGGCGCAACAGCAACCTCCTCAAAGCACCACGCTCGCTCCTTTTCTATCTGCGACTTTCTGCTAAATCTCAGATGACCCGTTGATCGTGTCTGCACGCCATTGCTGTTTCGACACAGCTCCCTTGTCCATACATCTATCCTCGTCACCAGAACATCGTGAGCTTCCGTGCTATCGCGGGCACGGTACGAAATCCGAAACACCACTACAACACTGCCACCGGGCCCTTTTTTTTGCTTCGCCGAAAACAGCATCACACACGTTCCTGCGAATCAAGCGAATAGATTCTGCAGCGCAATAAGGAAACAACATCCGCCTGCTCTCGTGTTATCCCAGAATCGCCATTCAAGATGAAGCCTGTTTCCGCCAGGTTGAGGGCCCAGCGCCGGCTGAAATACTACCTGATAGCCATCGTTGCGGTTCTGCTCATTTTCACGTATTTCACGGTAAGTATTCGAAGCTCAGATCTTCTCTTCATACGCAAATTTTTCTAACTCGACTCGCGAACTGCAGACCGATGCCGCAGGGGGTGTCCAGAAGCGACCCTTTTACCAGTCCACCGTCAAGGCGATGGACAATGCCAGGGCCGCGGCAATCAAGAAGAACAATGACGCCAAGGACCGCTCTCACATACAGAAGCTCGACGACATCGAAAAGGCCTCTGGGAAACAGATGCGCGAAAAGCAAGACACGGCCAAGAGCGGCAAGAGCGAAGACGTCGAGGAAATCTCTGTTGCTGGCAGAGCCAAGATGCAAGTTCCCAAGCTGAAAAATGAAGGAGAGCAGGTCCCAATGGCCAAGCAAGCACCGGCAGCAGAGCCAGCGGAGCCTGCAGAGCCCGCAGAGCCCGAAGAAGACTCAACCCAGGCGAAAGAAGCGCAAGAGGCCAGTACGGAGTTGGATTCCATCTTGAAGCGGTCACCAAGTAATTATTCTCTCACAATTCATGTCAAGTACGTGTAACTAACAAATTCACAGTCATCATATTCTCAAAGTCGTATTGTCCCTACAGCAAGAAAGCGAAGAAAGTCCTCCTTGACCGCTATTCCATTGTCCCTGCTCCTCACGTTGTCGAACTCGACATCCACCCGCAGGGATATTATATCCAGCAGCTCCTGGGTGATATAACCGGTCGCCGCACAGTTCCAAACGTCCTTGTCAATGGCAAGAGCATTGGTGGAGGAGACGACATTGTCGCTCTCGACCAGGCGGATGAGCTTGTCTCCACGATCAAGTCCGTGGCTGGTCAACGTGTCATGGAAGTGAAACGAGTGCCCGAGGCAACAAACAGCGAAAGTACATAACGTGGGTATAGACTGTCATTTGCCGTGTATTTACCACCACATCTGTGTATATTCCCGTTTACCTTCCCCTTGTTGCTTACTTTGCATGAATGGCGTTGGATCTTTGTTGATTTGAATTGGTATTGGCTGGTGTCAGGATACTTTTCGGGACAGGACAAGTCATTGATATGGCCCCTTTTTCTGTTTGTTATTTTCTGTATATTGATCTTGAGGATGTTTTCTTCAAATTGGTCGACTTCAGTTGCACATGATTCCCTATCTTATCCAAAAGGAGTTTTGATTTTCCACATATCTCGGTCATTTGATTGAATATTAAACATATGTATCTAATTTTCTTGGACGCTCCAAATGTAATCATTGACAGAATCAATTGATATCTAGAGCATTATCCGTGCGTAGTATCATTCGTAGGTTGCCAAAACGCTATTGATCGATTTCGTGACTGGCTCAGATCTGACAATCTAGCTGGCAGAAATATATTGGCTCTAGGTTCTGAAATTTTGTCGAATGAGTATTGTTCTGAACTGCTCAGTGCTCAGGGACGATCCAAAACTACTCAAACCTAATTAGGGAACGGAAGGCAAATGTAGAGTTTGCACGTGACCTAACCACAACACTAACCACATTCGGGCGCTAAGCGACGCACAACGGGCCGCTTGTAATTTCGCTCCACCAAGCGCTGCTACTCGCCGATTTTCTATCGATCTCTTTTCGCCTGAGACGACCGACCGCGCCCGCACGTCGACACTTCACGAACCTCCTCTGCCCCCCGGTCACTACGTCACGACAATCACAGAGGCAAGATGCGGTACATTCACTCCGAGGAGACGCTTCCAATCCCTGAGAATGGTAAGCTTTGATCCGCCTTTTGATCATGTTCAAAGTTCCCAATGTTCTGCCGCCGACTTGGAGGGAATGGGTACACAACTCCATGGATGTGCAGATTTGAGGGCTTTGCACTGCTGTGCTTTTTCTCTCTCTGACCATTCTTGGGCGTGTATGTTGTACGATCGGGAATTTACAAATGTTGTGCGGCCTCGTGAACTGGGACAGGACATGTTATTGTGGTTTTCTTTTGCAGAATGTCAAGGCTGACTGTATTGCAATATAGTGTCTATCAACATTCGCGCCAGGGTCATAACTGTCGAGGGACCCCGAGGCAAGCTGACCAAGGATCTGTCGCACATTGCCGTCACCTTTGGCCGTCCCAACAAGAACTCCATCTCCATTGAGCTCCACCATGGCGCTCGCAAGGGCGTTGCTACCCTCCGTACTGTCCGCACCCTCATCAACAACCTGATCATTGGTGTTACCCGCGGTTTCCTGTACAAGATGCGCTACGTCTATGCTCACTTTCCCATCAACGTCAACATCGAGAAAAACTCGGAGACCGGTCTCCAGGAAGTCGAGATCCGAAACTTCCTTGGCGAGAAGATTGTGCGCCGTATCACCGCCCAGCCTGGTGTTGAGATCATCACCTCCCCCAACGTCAAGGACGAGCTCCAGCTGTCTGGAAACTCTCTCGAGAACGTCTCCCAGAGCGCCGCCGACATTCAGCAGATCTGCCGAGTCCGCAACAAGGATATCCGAAAGGTAAGGGGAATATATTTTGTTCCAGCATCGTTTCATTTCACTAACTGTTCAAAACTAGTTCCTTGACGGTCTTTACGTGTCCGAGCGAACCAACATTATTGTCGACTAAAGGAAAATAATAACGATGATGTTGTATGCTTTATGGGGAGGGCTGGATTACAGGAGCAATGAGTGATATCAGGGAAAGACTACTTTTTTTTTTCTAAAAAGAACTTTCCTACCTCTGGTTTCGCAACCCCGCAGGTTTTGGATGTAGGAATCTGTGGCGAGACTTTATTAAAAAAAAATGCAATGGAACCCATGGAATTTTTTTTGTCATTATGGGCATGATGCACTTCGCATTATAGGCGTGCAACCAAGGAACAATTCAATTTCACTGAAGATTTAATACTGGTCCTAACTGATTGTAAAAACATTGGCACACAATGGCCCTGGTCCTATGCAGTTGGCTAGAACTCATTCACCTCCTCCATGCAACAACATAGTCTTCTTTGGGTACACCTTGCCTCTCTAAATAATAAGACAATTCACTAAAAGAACCAACAATGGTTCTTCCTGTTACATACCTGGACGTGACGATATGCTTCTCCGCAGAACAGGCCTCCCGCACCAAGCCCTAAGCCCTAAGCGTCCAAAACAGAATTAGACAATGTTGGCCGAGGTATGATTCGCCGGAGCCACCACACGTGCTGATTGGCCCTTTAGGTAGCATTACATGATCACATGTAAATCGTCATGTTGACAACTGCCGCCTGGTTCGACATAATAATATCCCTGGCACTCCAGCATCATTCGCATAGCTTCTGGAATGGGGTTGTGTGGAGCAGGTGGTTTCTTCACCTATATTCTGTCACTTTCTTGACGCGCATACCCGGTTTGGTGTGCATCATCAAGCTTATCGATTTCAAATCATCTACTACACGTCGTTTGCTCGCTCAGTCGACTAGCCCATGATACATACCGGCAATGGGACTCTGGACGGGGCTATGGGGCCTGCTGTCTGGGATTCTATCTATTCTGTATGATGTAGCATTGTTTTGGAAAGAGGTATGTTGCGTCACCTAGCGTTCCAACTGTTGAGAAACTGACACTTCTCGAGAAATGTGTTTCTTGGTGGAGATCCAGGTCTCCACGAGATCAACTTACATACGAATTGGCCAATGCAGAAACGTTTGAAGACTGGGAAGAGGCCGCATTTCGACTTGATGAACTTTTAAGTGCCGATCTATGGTAAATCAGATACCTACGTTGTTTCACACTATCCCAAGCTCTAACTCTTAGGATCTAGGCGGCAAAACCCAACAAGCCAGCAATATGACTATCGGCTTATTTTACAAAGACTGGAGTCGATCATAAGTGCCAGAGAAAATGAGGATGCCCTTACCCTGGTCAACCTCCTTCGCTCTGGATTAGTACGCAATCTTGGCAACATAACTTCCTTGAAACTCTTCAACCGGGCATATGCAGGCACAAAACTTTTGATTGACGATTATATCACTCAAGTTGCTCTCTCGATTCAGCATGTGACGGCTTTACAGACAATCCCGATGCATGCCAGCGGATTTACTTCGCAAGCAAAGCTGGAGTTACTACATGACACCAGACAGGCTTTTGGGAGAACCTCACTTGTCTTGCAAGGAGGGTCGGCTTTTGGCCTTTGTCACCTAGGCATTATAAAGGCGTTGCACCTTCGCGGCCTTTTACCTCGTATAATTACAGGCACTGCAACGGGGGCTCTAGTAGCTGCTCTCGTGGGCGTTCATACGGAAGATGAGCTTCTCGACTTTCTGAGTAGTGATAAGATCGATCTTACGGCATTCGGGCAACAAAATGATGGGCCCTCTGATGGCAAGACAAACGGTGGGAGAAGCGAAAACTGGTTTCAGACGGTTGCCAGGCTCCTGCGGCGATACTTTAAGGAGGGAAGTCTTCTCGACGTCAAAATCCTAGAAGAATGTGTGCGAGCCAATGTTGGCGACATGACTTTTGAAGAGGCTTACGCAAAATCGAAAAGGATTTTGAATATCACTGTCGCTGCTTCGGGGAAGGGAACGTTTCCCAATCTACTAAACTACCTGACGGCGCCTAATGTGGTGAGTGATATCTTAATTTTGCTGTTTGTTCCTTACTAATTGACAACACAGCTGGTTTGGTCCGCTGCGTTGGCGTCGAATGCATCATCGTCATCAGCACTGTATTCTCCTGTTACTCTATACTGCAAGGATGAGAGTGGTACAATCGTTCCATGGCCTCATACACAAGATGTTACCTTCCGCTCGTGGCACCAAGTCAATCTCAGTGGACGAGAATCACCCCTGGCACGACTTGCGGAGCTGTTCAACGTCAATCACTTCATTGTGTCGCAGACGCGGCCCTTTGCAGTTCCTTTCCTGTACTCGGAATCCAACCCTGCGCAGCGACTAAGCGGCCAGCGAAGTCTTACCAGACCACTTATGCGTCTTGTAATGTTGGAGATCCGTCACAGGCTGAAGCAACTTGATTACCTCGGCTTCTTACCAGCCAGTCTGCGACAGCTACTCGTCGATGAGAACATCCCCGGGCCGAGTCTGATTCTGATCCCAGACCTCAAAGCGAGCGACTTGCTCAGGCTCTTCCAGAACCCAACCAAGACCGGGCTGGACTACTGGATCCTCCGCGGGGAGAGAGGGGTGTGGCCCGCAGTCAGCGCGCTCAAGGTTCGATGCGCGATCGAGATCGAACTAGACCGGTGCTATCAGACTGTGCGACGGCGTCGGTCCAGTGATATCAACCAACAGACTAGTGGGACTATTGCGAGTCGTCACGGCGCAAATGAGGGAGTGCCACGCAAACGCCGGCCCAGTGGCCATGAACTAGATTAGACTAAAACATAATAACATGCATGGCGAAGGACGCAACATCAGCAATGAACATAAGACAGCCAAGCCCATAGCGTAGCTACCAATATCAGGCACCAGCGTTTTCTCCCTGCTCTCAACGGAATTTTGCCCACATCTTATCAGATTAGTACGTACTCCAGTTCCCCAACAATACGCAAGTAACCTAGTACGTATGTACTCCGTAGGGCTAGAGCTGAACGATGGTGTGGCTGAGCAACACCATTGTTCAATGATTGTGCGCCATGGAATTAATAGCGCACCGCCACATTTCATTACAGTAGCCCCACCCTGCGTAAAATAGGCACACCGCCGGCTCACCGATTGGTCTTCTGACCATGAGCGGTGGGGCGGCGATCTTGGCAGTGTGGCTGGTACGCAGGGATCCGGAAGGCTGGGAAGATGCGTCTTGCCTGTTATGGAAAGGCGCCTTTGTACTAATGCGGCAAGCCCCACGAGTGCTTGCTGCGAATCCTGTGATTCGCCTCGGTTTCGGTACAGGGGGCTTGGCATCGTCAGCGGAGCCTTGCGTGGGTGAATGGACGGATCCTCAATTCGAGTTAGTCAGCGCATGCTTCTGGGGAGGGCTCCTTCTCTTGTTTTTCTTTTCTTCGGTTGCTTCCCTACCCATCCAGTTCTTCCTCCTGCTTCCTCCTCCTCCATCCTCTTCTCTCTCCCTTGCGCTCAATTGCGACGGTGGAAGCTTTTCTTGTTCTTTTCTTGCGTCCCTTGGAAGCAATTAAAGTTAGTCATGGCTGGAGTGGTTCCTCCCCAGAGCTCCACCACGTTGGAGGAGCAGACGCGACAGAACTTCGGTAAGATTTCGACAATGACAATTGTGCTAGCTTCAACTGTATCAAGGTGCTAACAAGTACTCTGTTTCTCCTGCCAGACAATCTCGCGCTCAATGGGAATGGCAACAGCGCCGGTCGCCCCTTGGACGTGATATGCGGTCCCTTACTCAACTATTCGCGCATGAGCGTCGATAACGAATCGTCAACATGGTACGGCAGCGTCCTCGTCGTGACTGCGCCGGGCCAGGGCCAGCCGGAACTGGCTCTGCGACACGCAGGCCCTGTATCGCAAGCTGAATATGGGACGACAGCGCATCCGCCAACAACAACCCGGGCCACCAAGCTTTACGAAGACCCAGAAAAGGCCTTTTGGAGGTTTTCGCTGTCGCTTCCTTTGAGCGAGTATGAAGCGAGGTGGGAATACACAATTCCGGGACTTCAGTATGCGAACGGCTCGCAAGTCCCCAGCTCGTGGTCTTTTGCGGTGCCCGCTCGGAGCCAGTCTATGCGCATCATGTTCCATTCCTGCAACGGTTTCTCTGTCGGAACAGACACCGATAGCTGGGCTGGCCCTGCATTGTGGAATGACGTTCTCCGAGTCCACGCACAGCGACCGTTCCACGTTATGGTCGGAGGCGGTGATCAAATATACAATGACGGGATTCGCGTCGATGGACCACTCCGCCCGTGGACGGAAATTGCCAACCCTCACAAGCGCCACCATCATCATTTTGACGGCAAACTGAGAGCGGAATGCGACGAGTACTATTACAACAATTATGTGCGCTGGTACGGGCATGAACCTTTCAAGACTGCCAATGGACAAATCGCTCAGATCAATATCTGGGACGACCATGACATTATCGATGGCTTTGGGTCGTATACAGACCATTTCATGAAATGCGCCGTGTTCCGTGGCATTGGTGGTGTCGCTTTCAAGTATTATTGCTTGTTCCAGCACCATATTCCTCCCCCAAAGTCGACTTTCACCACGGACTACCCCGGGGTTGATCCTCGTCAGTTAGAAAACACATTTGTTCTTGAGGAAAACGAGGACTCGAGATGGATTATGGGCAAGAACCCTGGCCCATATGTTGAAGAAAAAAGCCGTAGTCTGTACATGCGCCTGGGAAAACGCATCGCCTTTGCAGGTATTGACGCGCGCACTGAGCGCACTCGCCACCAGGTCAATTACCCAGAGACATATGATCTTATTTTTGACCGCCTTGACCGAGAAGTGGCCGAGACAAACGGGGACATCAAGCACCTAATTTTACTACTCGGTGTCCCCATCGCGTACCCGCGTCTCGCATGGCTGGAGAACATCTTGACGTCTCCTTTGATTGCTCCAGTTCGCTTGTTGAATAAGCGATTTGGTGTAGCCGGCGGCTTGTTCAACAAGTTTGACGGACAAGTCGACCTCTTGGATGATCTTGACGACCACTATACCGCGCGGCAACACAAGACGGAGCGCCGGGAGCTCATTCAACGTCTACAACAGTTCTCGAAGCGCCATGGAGTGCGCGTGACCATTCTCGGTGGGGACGTTCATTTGGCTGCGCTGGGTCGGTTCTATTCGAAAGTCAGCTTGAACATCCCAACTGAAAACGACCATCGCTATATACCGAACATTGTCAGTAGCGCCATTACAAACAAGCCGCCCCCGAAGGCAGTTGCCAATCTCCTCGCACGAAGGAACAAGATTCATCATCTAGACCGCGACACTGACGAGACCCTCATGCCTTTGTTCGACAAGCAGCCCGGCGGTGTGGAGAAGAGCGCTTCTTGGAACGACGTTACCATGCCCTCGCGAAACTATGCTTGCATTACCGAAATCGAGTCGCATGCCGCCAACGGTTCCACGGGACAGTCACCTTCTTTGGCGCCAAGCCACGCTCCAAAGGATGGCCATTCACCGCTACATCTGGGAGAAGAACATGTTGGCACAGTGCATCCAGCTGCGGATGGTGTCAGCAACAGCAGTCAATTGGCCGGTGGCTTGGATGTTGCGATCCGAGTAGAAATCGAGCAAGGAAACAGAGACGGTAATACAGAGGGCTACGGTTTAAGCAGTAAGTGTTTCTTCTGTTTAACGCAAATTCACAGTACTAACCTATATGCAGTTCCTGCGCTATTCGCTCCACTACACACTCCTATGCCGCCTGGTTCTGCTGCTGGCTCAGTTCCCAGCTCTGGTCCTCGATCTGCTATTTATGCCGGAAATGACCACGAAGCTTGATTGCTGCGTCCGTCCTCTGTCGAGGGAAAGTGACTTTTTAATCTTCTTGAACCCCGATATATGCATATAATTATATATACCAACTCATTTCTTTCAATTTTCTTCCCCTTTTTTTGTTTTGTGTTCAGTGCCACCCATACCCCTGTTGTATTGCAGTCCATAGCTCTACTCCATGCAGCTGCAATCAAAATATGACTTCATGTGCGAACTTACTTACTACCCACGCAAAGTAGAGCCTCATCCGGCCGGATTAATTCCACAGACCAAGACTTTTACCCTAAGATAATTCATCCATGTTGATGCATCATGGGTGATGGTCGAGAATAGCCCACGTGACGCCGGGTGGGGTATCCGGCCGGTATTTAGTGTTTCCTTAGTCCCGACTAACGCTTCCAGACTGATGTCGCTGGATGGGCAGCCTGGTGACCGATTGTTCGTTGTCGCCTCGCCATATCATATCGGGGGACAGCCTCGTCTGTATTCTTGGTTTCTGTGGCCTTTCATGGGGAAGCGTGTGTAACAATCGCTTATCACGAGACCCCCGCCTCCAGACTCCACGGTATCTATATCTATCTTGCCTTATCATCTGAACATTCATTCGGGCTTGACAAGTTCAGGAGAGAAATTGTCAATGAGCAGAGCCCGACGGGGAAGCAAGAAGAATAGCTTATAACAACAACGCAAAAGAGTCCTTGAGACAGAGCCACCGGCTCATGGGTTGACAAAGCATATGCCTTTGCTGAAGAAGCACATGCCCTTTCCATGACACCCAAGCGAATAAGAACCGTCGAGGGCTCATGCTGGCTATGCAAAGGCCGCCGGGTTCTATGCGACTTGCAGCAGCCTCGTTGTTCCCGATGCGTGTCCAAAGGTGAACCATGTGAATACGGCGAGGTTCGCCTGCGCTGGTGTAATGGCGTGGCAGCTCGAGGCCGATATGCTGGTCAGAATGTACCAGTGTCAAAAATGCCTGCCAGGAGGAATTCCAGAGGTTCACGCGGAAAGACACCGCCGTCGAAATCGAAGGAGATCCCAGGAAAGCAGCAAGGTGATGGGGAGATTTTTGAATCGCCAATAAACAGTAACGCGCTGCAAATACCCGGGCTTTCATCTCATGTGACGTCAGAGCAGCTATTACTCTATTTTGCCAACGTCGTGGTCGACCGCTTCAGCCTTTCCACGGATCAGATATCGATTAATCTCCCGTCAGTATACGAAGAACCTGCTCTTCGTGACTCGGTGAGCGCCGTTGCAAATGCACATCATGTTCTTTCCCTATACCCCGGCCGTCCAGGTGTAGGGCTCGCCAAGAAGAGAGCTCGTTGGAGCGCTATTCACAATTTCCGTGCTCGGCTGGAATGCCCGAGTATGGAGTCGAGAACGCCCGGCCTCGACCTGTTCATGGCCAACGTCCTGCTCTGTATACTGGACGGAGTTATTGACCCGCATGACGAGAGTGCAGCTACCCACATGCATTATCGCGGCGGACGAGCAATTCTCAGTCAATGGAAGAAGCTTCAGAAGCAGCTGTGTCAGGAGAAACGCGGCTTGCCAGCTTTGATGTTGTCTGTCTTTGCAACCATGGATTTGACATATTCGATGCTTAGCGGCGAAGAACAGTACTTTCAGCATACTATCTGGAATAGCTTTGCCGAGAGCGATGGCTGGTGGGGGATTCTTCCTCAGGATGATCCCTTTTTGGAAGTTATGAGTACTCTGTCGCGTCTGACTCGGTTGGGGTCTCTCGTAAGTAAGGGCCTTGGTCCTCCTGAGGATGTCCTCAACAAGGACGTGAGTACTCTTTTGATGGCTCTGCAGGGTCCTCCGCAGATGCCGTATGATATTTCTTGTCTCGAAGAAATGGACTTGGCCGACCAATCGGCTTCTCCTTTGTCGCTGTTCTTCGCCTCGCCAGGCGACTATTTGGATCGCAATCAGTCGTGGATTGTCTTTTGCAATGCATACCGGATTACCGGCCTAATATACGCGTACCGCGTCTTTTATCGACTGAATGTTGGCGATCCCTTGGTACAGCAAGCCGTAAACATGGGTATACAAGCCGTCTGCAAAACACGGCTCACGGGCAAACTGTCACACTGCTTGCTCTTCCCAGCGCTCGTAATCGGAAGCCATTGCCGGACCAAGGAAGATCAAACAGCGATGCTCGCGACGATCCAATCCACGGCGGCATTTCTGCAGTTTGGCTCGCTTCGAGTGATGGAGAGCTTTTTGCATCGAGTGTGGGAGCGAGACCCAGCAGCGGAGACTTGGTGGCAATTTTTTGAGCCGATTTCCAAAAAGGCCTTTTTATTTTGAAAGAAGAAAAAAAATAGGAGGAACAAAGCTGGTATTCTTGAAATTTTCTCACTGAACGCAAGTTACACAAACACCGGATGCATCAGTATTGCCTGTATTGGGCGATCTGACATGCACGTTTTTGGAGGAGCCGATGGCTTGTTCATGTTTATGACGCTATTGATTTTTCTTTTCTTCTTTAACTGACACACATTATCTGCAACGTATTCCTGAGCCTTAAATCTTCTAATTAATTCGCCAACGTTGAAATTGACCTAGTGAACGTTTTACATGTGCGGGGAGCATCAGTTGACGATCTATCAATCTAAACAACTTTCAAGCCCTCAAGCTTTCACGCTTGTCGATTCTTGCCTAATCCGATCTATCTCCAAGGTGATCAATCAAGAATAACTAGTTGAGAAGATAGAGATATCTCATGCCAAGCCCAGTGTCAACCTTAAGCCCAGAAAGGCAACTTTTTCCACAAGGGAGTTTTCACCTCATTCAGCCGTCTACAACCAAGTCCTGTCTAATCAATTAGTCTTCTATCCTTAATGTCTGGCAGTCATAGCAATGATCTCTCACTGTGCAATACTGACGAGCGTGGCCTATCTAACTACCCGATTCGGCTAAGGCTCATGCATGCGCCTCCCAGCATTAACATCGGATATGCGGGGGGGCCTTACAGATAATACCTTAACACACACTACGTGGTACTCGCCCAACTCTGGCAAATTCTTATCTCGTTGTGCGGGGAACAAGAAGACAGGGCCAATTGACTGCTGTCTGAGCGTGAAGCATGTTGCTGCACTACATATACATGCATCGAGTACATGAGGACGCATCGGCGCCTCAATCAGGGCGCGATCATGCTTGCAGGAGCTGCACTCACCTGTAAGCCCACACGTCAACAACAACTCTCTTCTGCCCATTCAAGGGGGCCAATGCTACTTTGATTTTCCTTGCGTGGCACTCATTGAGGAAACTCCGGGCTTGACGCATTCTTGGTAAGGTTACACAGAAACCTCATCTCCTGCTGCAGGATCGGTCCGCATGTCTGAGATGACGCTCTGGAAATAGGCTGTTCATAGCACCTGGAGACTGTGTATCATAGTCCATCTGAAGACGCCAATACACCTTTACTGCTATTCGACATAGTCTTTAGGATCTTAATGCCAGACACCAAAGAATCTCTGCCCGTCGTCGGGCCCTCTCCCTCTAGCGAAGAGAAGCTAGAGACCAAGGAGGAAGGGCTCGAGCAATTGGGCTACACGCAGGAGCTGGCGCGCAATCGATCTCTCATCACCCTACTTTTCCAGACGCTTGCCATTGCCGCCATTCCTTATGGTGAGGGCGGTCCTCTGATCAGTGCCATCTACGGTGGCGGGCCATTGTCGCTCTTCGTCGGCTGGATCGTTGTTTGTGTCTTGGACGAATGTGTTGCCCTTTCTCTTGCTGAGCTGGCATCGCGCTGGCCTACCTCGGCCGGTCCGTACTACTGGGCTTTCCAAATTGCGCCGCAGAGAGCTAAAACAGCGTTGTCGTTTGTGAATGGCTGGGTATGGCTGATTGGAAACTGGACTATCACCTTGTCGGTGAACTTTGGGTTTGCTTCTCTGCTGTCGGGGACCATTTCCATGTATCATCCGGACTGGACGGCCAATGCCTGGCAGTTGCTTTTGATTTTCTACGCCATCTGCTTGACATCCCTGGTCATTTGCACTTTTGGGAACCGCTTTTTGCCAATGGTTGATACCATCTGCGCGGCTTGGACGGCTGTCAGCATTCTGATTATTCTGATTGCACTGTCAGTCAGGGCCGACGTTGGCCGTCACGATGCTTCCTACTCTCTAGGGCACTACGACACCAGCCTGTCCGGATGGGGAGGATTCACTTTCTTTATCGGGTTGCTACCAGCCGCATATTGCTTCTCAGCCATCGGTATGATCTCCTCCATGGCCGAAGAGTGCGCCAATGCAGTCGTCAAAGTACCACAAGCCATCGCCCTGTGTATTCCAGTTGGAGGCATTGCCGGCCTATTCTTCGTCATCCCCATCTGCGTCACCATGCCTCCGCTCGCCGACATTTTGGACGCGCCTGCAGCTCAAGCTCTGCCATACATCTTCCACGTCGTAATGGGCTCTCCCGGTGGCGGACTAGGCCTGATATTCCTGGTCCTCGCCATCACGCTCTTCTGCTCTATCAGCATCACCGTCGCCGCATCCCGGTCCACATGGGCATTTGCTCGTGACGACGCTATCCCGCTATCCAAAGTGTGGGCGCGTGTCAACCAGCGACTCGGCGTGCCCGTGTGGTCTCTCGTGCTGCTCACCGTGATACAGATGCTCCTCGGTTTAATCAATCTCGGCAGCTCCAGCGCATTCACTGCATTCGTCTCTGTCGGCGTTGTGGCGCTGGCTGTCAGCTACGCGATCCCCATCGGCGCGAGCCTGTTCCACAAACGTACTGAAGTCAACAAGGCTCGTTTCACGTGCGGGCCAGTCATTGGCACGGTGGTGAATGTGGTGGCTCTGGTGTGGATTGCCTTTGAGCTTGTTCTTTTCTGTATGCCTACTGCTCTGCCTGTTACCAAGGTCACTATGAATTACGCCTCGGTGGTCTTTGTCGGGTTTATGGCTATTTCGGGAGTATGGTATCTAGTGTATGCGCGAAAGTGTGAGTGTCCCTGGCTCTGTATATCTCTTTGTGTTTCTGGCTAATGTTTTCATAGCATACAAGGGGCCTCCCGAATCTGATGGCCTGTGAGAGACCAGGTAACTAAAGGAAAAAGGCTATGCATGAAGTAGTCAAAATCATTTGGCGAGATTTTGTAACATTGAATCATTAATTTTTATTTGGCCATCGTTTCAACATGTCTGAGATCAGTGTAATATCAAGAATTCAAATAGCTACATCAATTGATGCCGCAAATTCAATCCTGGATGAGATATACCATAGTTCAAATTTTATTGATATAATACATATTTACACATACGCCCAATCAATCCTCCAACTCACCATATCGCAATGCAAAACCCACAAAGAAAAATGTTGATGCTAAGAACCCGACACAAACCGATCAATCCACCCACGCTCCTCTCGACGCTTTCTTTCCAGCTTCGGCTTGTACACTGTCGCCCACACGGCACCTGCAAAATAACCGCCCAGATGCGCAAAGTGATCTAGTTTGGCAACTTTGAACGGGGAAACCAGGTTGAAGAGCTCAAAGAGGACGATTGCGGCGAGCACGGTGGAGCCATTTGCGGCAACGGATTCGCGCCAGTCGTGTGGGAGGAAGCTGGGGACGAGTTTGTCGCTAGTAATAGGGTTTAGTATAAATTACAAAAGAGAGAGGGAGAGAAAAGGAAAGCGTACTTTGAGTGGAGCATGCACCAGGCTGCTACGAGCCCGGAAATGGCGCCGCTTGCGCCAAGTGATGTGATGGTTAGTCTGCCCAGCAAGACGTGGGCTGTCAACGAGGTGATGGATCCAAACACGCCTGATGAAAGGTAGACGGCCATAAAATCGCCGCGTCCGATTTCATCGTGGACTATACGCACGGTCAAGTGTTAGTAGTGAGAAGAAGTTCATATGAAAACACAATGATAACATACGTCTTGTTCCAATGAGCCATAAGATAAGCGTGTTGGTGGCCAAATGTCGCAGCTGCTGATGGCTGAAGATACTGCCAACGACACTCATCGCGTAGGGGTATAGTGGAACGCTGATGAAATATCGATTGAGCATTCGCCATGCCGGAGGTGCTTTCCATAGCAGGTATACAGCTACATTAACGCCCATGATTCCAAAGACTGTAGCTGCAGCCGGGGGAACATCGCGCCACATTCGCTTGTATTCCTTGGGAGGCTCGTATGACTCCGCATAGACGTAACATAAACCAAGTGTGAGCAGCGTGACGCCGAGGGCTGGCAAAAGTCGACCGGCCTAAGGAAATAAGCTTCTATATCCAAGAACACTCGGGATGGAAACATACAGTAGACATCTTGCTAAAATCAGTATCAGTATTTTCGGCTCGAATATAGTGTTTTTGAGCCCATGCCAGGAACGGCCGTTCTTTTGGATCGGCACGCGGACGAGCTATACAAGGTCAGTAATTCTTGATGTCAAAGCCGGCTGGAGATTAAAACATGCCTTCGACAACTGCGCCCTCTTCATATTTCTGCAGCTGTGTGTTCTTCTTCAGATGGCTCTGCATCTTGGCCAGCTCTGCTGCTTCACCTTCCAACCACTCTTTGCGTTCTTTCTCATCCCTCGCAGCATTTTTCGCCTCGTTCTTCTCGCGAATTTTCTTAAACACACTTTCACCGCGGATATCCTTTCCATCGCCAAGGCGCGCACCCCAATGCCCACTCTGAGGCTGATGTAAACCCTGCTCTTTGACATGCCGGTACAGCGCCTCTTCTTCTTCCCGCTCCTCGCGCTCAATCCGAGCCATGATCGCCGCATCCTCGTCCATAGGATATTGTTTCCGTAGCCAGTGCAGACCATTCTCAATCGTCCTAGGTCGAGCCGCGCTTGTGATATCGGAGGGAAACGGCATGTCCAAGGTCCCGGCCTCTCTGCGTCCCTGCAGGACAGACACGATCCGATTTCCCATTTCAGGTGTAACTTTTGCGGAACCAAATATAGCCTTTATCTGGGCGGCTGGAAGTGGCTGGGTATCGAGCCTGACGCCGGGTTCGCTAGGGACATCGGGTTGGGCGGTTGTCTTTGCGGTTCGTCGAAATATCGTGCTTGGTAACCCAGTTGCGAGGCCAGCAGGGCGTGACAAGGAAGGGGTTTGACGCCATGATATCTTCGAGGACTGTGTTCGGTGCGTAGGGAACGAAAATGTGCTAAATGTGTCTCTCTGTGATACGATCGACCTCCGTAGACTCGTGGCACCGAGCGACTTCGCGGATGCTCGCAAGCCTAATGGGCATGAGCCGCGCCATACTATCGGAAGCGCATTGCTCATCTCCAGGCCAGCTCGAGGACGTGCTTCGTATGTGTGTGTGTCAAACTCGTGAACGGAGCTGGTTTGTTTGCAGGCGTCGGGGGAACATTGGAAGCAGCGGAGGCATTTCACACTACGCAAAAAGCTTGGGCCGAGCAAGCTCCGAGCGGAGGGAGCCAATGGCGTTGCTGGATCTTCACTCTTCAACTGTTTACATGAGTCGAGAGTGTTTTTGCTGTCAATCAGTCTATTCCAATGTTGATTGTTTTTATTGTAGTTAATATTTGAAGGTGTGCATTAAACAGTTTTGGTTTATATGTAAGTATCATCGGATATATATATCTTGCTCGCAACGAGTGACACCATCCATAGAGTCATGTATAATACCAGAAAATCAATGATATTGAATACCAAATTTAAATAAACATCTAACGTCCAATATTATTATAAAAAAACCAGGTATAATAAACTCAGCACGAACAAATTCAACATTGAACTGACACACTCTTAGAAAAAGTCGTCACGTGGTGATACGCAGCGATAAGGACAAAGCGGGACATCTTGCTCGACCACAACAACGTGAGCAGTTCAAGATCTCGAGAGATCCTGAGAAAAGAAACTCTTAGCCCAAACTACATCATTGCTGGATTGCCAGCTCTTCTGCAAGACAGCTTATATTACCATGTCATCCGAAGCGCAGCCCATCGCCCCCGAAGCGTTCGCCGAAGCCATCAAGAGCCTCCCGCTCTCGTCCCTCTATGCCAAAGTCTCCGAACTGCGCAACTCAATAGCTCACCTCAGCCGCTCCAACGAAGAGCTCAGGACGTATATCCGAGAGTCAGAAGAAGGGCCGGACTCGCCCGACAACAAGGAGCTTGAAAACTACATTTTGGAAAATGAGGCTGTGATGCAAGCCATGGCGCAACGGATAGGCTTGTTGAAAGCCGAGGTAGAGGACAGAGGCCAGCAGTGGATGGAGGAGGCTTTCGCAGATGGTGAGGCCGGCGAAGAAGAATCAACGCCCAACGGTATACGTGAGACAGACGCTGGGCATGTGAACGGAGCGCCGACTCCCTCAGACCGGAATGAAGACAGTGATCGGGATGACGAAGGCATTCATCTTTGATGGATAAATATAGCCCTTCAAATGTTACTATTATTATTTATTCCTCGGCCGCACATAGAGAGGCGGCCTGATTCTATGATACCCAGAAGCTAGCTCAGATTTAGTGTGAAATGCCCGTTTTTGACTAATATCATCTATCCGCTATCCTGATCTCATATCTAGGCCATCCCCATGTCCGGGAGCTTGGGTATTTGCAAACATGATGGAATTCGTACCGGCGTAACTCCCAGATCCTCACTATCAGAGTATAAAAAAGAAAAAGAAAAGGACAAACAAGTCACTGGAACTCTTTCCTGCAGGCAACCAGATAACACTTCAACTACGCTGAAAGGAAAAAATAAAATAAAATGATTTTCATGCATGCCTGGATACTCTCGTTCCGTCCGTAAAATATAGTCATCAACAGCTGGCGTATGTCGAGGTGCTCGCGCCAAATTCAACCACAGAGAAACATCACAATCGTTACTCAATGCTCTGAGCTATCTGCATCTGTATCAAGCGGGAGGTGGGTTAGCCGCAGGTGCTGCTGCTGCCGCTGCCGGTGTACCCACGGCCTCCTGTGAGACCCAATGACCAGCGATGGCCTCCGGGGGAATCTTCTCTTGCTTGATATACAGATCGATGAGTGGTTGCATCGGCTCCATCTCCTTCTCAGCCACGAGCTTGTAGTACTTGGCGACTGTGACAAAGTGGACGAAGCACATGTTCAACATTTCGTGGCGGTTGATGTGCCAGAACGGATCCAGCCAGTGGCCATGGTACAAGTGGGCGTAGCAGCGGAACATTTGCTTCATGATACCTTGGCAATCCTTGTAGAAGGTAGGAGGGAAACCGCTAGACTTCCCAATCCAATCCTGGCCGGCAAGGGTAGTCAGGGACGCATTCAAGTTAGTGGGACCGGCAGGGATTGGTGTGCTTGCTGGTGGAGTCGCCACATCGCCAGAAGCAAAGGTGTGCGGCGCACCCAGGATCGGTTCTGTGGGGAACATGACCGGGTCGTGGATCTTGCTGACAATCCATTTCTCAACCCGATTGATAAATTTGGGTGCTGAGATCTTGGCAGCACGCCCATCAACGAGCCAGGTGTAGGTGAGGCTGCACAAGAATCACATCAGACACGGTAAATGATAAACTAAGACTTGTGTTGTTAACATACCGTCCGGCAGACATTGTCGGGCAACTGTTTTCATTGCATAGTGGGATACCAGTCACGGTGTTTGTTTCCTGAATCACTTGCAACATGCCGTGAAGTAGACGATATTGTTCGACAACTACCCCAGCCGTCAGCGACATGTTGAACAACAGATCTTCAATGTCAACTTACTCTGGTGAGCAAGCCACTCGCCCAGCTCGACGTTTTTCGGACAGGCGCAGAGGGTCAGAAAGTTGCCCTTCACGTTTAAGGGGGCGTATTTCTCCTGGAAAAAGTACTTCGGGGAGTCTTCATTGTTAGGGACAACATCCGTGGTGAGATTAGACGCGACCGAGGACGACTGAGGAACGCCAGAGGCCGTAGCGAGGCCTTGTGGCTGGTATCCTGCAGGTGGTGTTTGAGCACCGTTGTTGGGTTTAGGTGGATTGGGCGGGTTCTTGTTATTGCCGCCTCGACCGAAGCCCTGACGCCTGGACATGACGATGGCTAGTTAGCTTACAGAAAAGGAAATGCAGGCCATAAAATGACCGAGCCCACAAATATTCGGAGACAAAGACATGCTGCCGGGGCTCCTCCTGCATGGGACAATAGGCGAAACAATGAAGCCGGCCAGTGCGGGGAAACACTCACACACTTTGAAAGAACGTAGCCATCGTGAGCGAGCCTACCTGGGCAGAGCTTCGATGGGAGAGCTGGGAATCAACAAGGGCCACTCCAAAGTGCAAAGCAGCAGGCGGGAATGGAGGGCAGCGAGGGTGATGGAGGAGTGCAGGGGGGAAAGGAGCATAGAGCGTTTTCCCTTAGGCCGACTTAGCTGTCGTTCGTCCCCCTAAGCCTTTCAGCGTGGAGCAGAGCCCACCCGCCGCGCTAGCACTAAATCGGGCATAGCTCCCCGAGCGGCATTGTTGCGCGAGCAAAGGCGTCCGTGACTTCTGTTCTGCTCTTGCGCTGCTTTTTTTCCTGGATACTCCTCGCAGTCCCTTTTACGTCTATCCCACACAATGTCTTCTTCAGAGGATGAGGATGTCCGACGGCCCGGCCGCAATGGCCGTGGTAAGCTGAGCGATGACGAAGGAAACGCAAACTTGTCTGGCTCTGAACTGGACCAGGGAAATGATGGCGACGACAAGGATGATCTCTTTGGTTCTGATAGCGAAGGGGGCCTAAACGAGTACGCGGCTACTTGATTTTCTTAATACGACTTTGAGCTGATGTTTCTTCCAGACTGCCGGACCGCACGCTGAACGACCGTGAACTGGACTCTGGCGACGATGAAGGGCGGTACGATCGCATGGATCTAGCTGAGGATGGCGACGGTGGTTACGAGGAAACCATCAAGGTCATGGATCTGAGTCTGGGTAGGGCACCGGAGCCGCAGAACACAAACCAAGAGGTTTATACAATGGAAATGCCCAACTTTCTTGCCCTCGAGACGGAGGAATTCAGACCAGAGACTTATGTTGCACCGCCTTACTCGACCGCCGCTACTTCCTTGTGTTGGAGATATGACCCCAAGGACGAATCCCAGCTTCAATCAAACGCTCGCATCGTTCAGTGGGAAGACGGTTCCCTTACATTGCAGCTTGCTTCGAATCCCAAAGAACAGTACAGAATTTCCTCTAAGCCATTGGCACCTCTCAACAAAGCAGGAAACTACGATCCTTCACTAGATACACATACATATTTGGCAGCTGCCGCCGAAACCGCCTCGGTATTCAAAATCACCTCGCATCTAACACACCAGCTGAAACCGCTGCCATCGAACGCAGTGACAGATGATGCTATACAACGGCTTCAAGAAAACCTGGCGGCGGCTTCGGGTCGCACCACGCAAACGAACGCATACGGTTCAGGGATTGCCATTATTGATATCAATGAAGATCCAGAGCTCGCTGGAAAGAGGGCCGAGGCGGCCGAGAGACTAAAGGCGAGGGAGGACCGCAAGCGACAGCAATATGCTGACCGGGAACAAAACAAAACCGCACGCCGCCCAACATACCGATCTTCTCGTGGTGGCCTGACTGCTGCGGGCTTAGAAGACGACGACGGCATGCTTGCAACACGCCCGGTCAAGAAACGTCCTCGTCCAAATCGTCGTGGAGAAATCTATTCGGACGACGAAGAAGATCATGGTCGTCATCGACAAGATTCTTACGAAGTTGACGACTTTGTGGCCGACGATGATGAAGATCTTGAAGAGGTCGACTCCGCAGACGGCTCTCTCCCAGATGACGAAGCAGACGCTGAAGGCGAGAGCGACGTAGAGGGACCTGCTCAGTCGCCTCCAAGGAGGACTGCAACGGGTGATGCCGGATCACCGCCTACCAGGAAGAAGAATCGTTACCGAGTCGAAGATGATGATGATGACGAAGAGTGATTCTGTACATATTTTAGGCAGGGTTGCCGAGGTCTTCCTCGGCAGTCCGGTTTTTCGCATTTTTGCCGCTTCATATAAACACAAGCTATAGTTGAATCAAAACAATAATAATTTGATGTGAATACTTCATGGCGAATTACAGTGGATATATATAAAGCCGAAACTAAACAATCTAGTCCTGCAAGATTGGTGGCAGTAAGAAGGTTTTATTTAATTCTCTTATCTACAAAGGCTCTACGCCCTCCGGATATTCCCAAGGCTGAAAGCCGAATCTTTCAATAACTGCCCTTGCAGCGCCAACTATTTTGAGGCACAGCATATCACTCTCCGCCATGTGCTGTTTTTCTTCGGCCGGGTCGATGCTCGGGTCACTGACAGCCGTGGAAACTGAGCATCCAAGGCTTTGTGGTGAACTAAGGCGTGAATAAGCGGTATCAGAATGGGGCGTCAAGTTGGTTGAGCGTTTTTCTGCATGCCATTTTCGTTGGCGCGCTTCCATTTCTAGAATGAGTGAGAGAATGCTCGGCGTACAGGAGCACATGACCGAGGGTGTACAATACTCCTCCTCTATGTGACCGCCGATGACCGACCAGCGAATAACCTGTCGCAGCCATTGTCGCCATGTCGCTTTTGTGCCTTGAGGGTCGTCGGTGACTGAGTTTTGGAAGGCCGCAGTAGCAACCTCCTTGCCTAAGGCTTCAGCATCGGCTTCGGATACCCTCAGCCACGCGTCTGAAACCACGCTCAGAAGAGTTCCCAGCATCATGACATTTTGCATTCCAGTGGCAAACTCTAATGGGCATATTTCGCACCGAATGACGGATTGGGCTGTCCTTGCTGTCGTATGCAGCGAGTTGAGGGTTTCTTTAGTGACGGAAAATGCATTGAGACTTGACAGTGTGCTCAAGCAAAGGTAAAGGTAAGAAAGGCAAGGACATTGGGGTTTATCTTGAACAAGTCCAGGCGATGATATCGGTTTGGAGGGCAAGCTAGGGATTCCGGGGATTCCGGAATTCATGGACAGCATGGCAGAAGCAGCAGATGCCGTTGAAAAATCCGGCCAGGGATCTGAAGTTTCAAAAACTGGTCGTAGCCGATGCGTTGGTTCTAGCGGTGTAGCTAAACTCGGCTCGCCTGGATCTGTAGGACGGTTCAAAAAGACTGGAGGACAGAGATGGAAAGTGTCCACCCCGACTTCCGCCGAAGTCCAGTCTTTCTCAAAGTCTGATAGAAGAGGAAACGAATTACCGACAATTTTTGCATCGATATCGTCGTTCTCTCGCACCCGTTTCTTGGGAGGTCTCCCCATTTGCTTCTGTATTGAATAGTGACAGGTGAGACCTTGACGGACGCATCTTCGGCATCCAACCTTTTCCCCTGAGCATTTCAACTTGCGTTTTCCTATATTCAGAATTAGCATACCGGGTATCGAGATAATTGTCAAATATGAGGAGAAGGCATACGGCATTCATCGCAGGCCGCGTGTCTCTTCGCCTCCGTGCTCGTATTCTCTTCTACAAAACAATCATTGAAAGACATTATTCATACCAGGACAAAGCCTGAAGCGGTGATCGTAAAGGAAATTCGTCAGAATCAAAATTTATACTATCGTCTCTCGGATATTGTCTTGTTAATTCCGCCTCTGGTTCATTCGCCTGTGGCTTGGGGGCGGTGATGACAAAACGGTCTATAAAAAAGAGTTTCTTCGACGGGCGTAGCCGTAGCCTATTCACCGAGACTGCTTTGTGCCGTAAAGCAGTACGTTCAACGGGGCAGATGTGATTTGGCAAGATTCAGATTCAGATTCAGCTTTGATCTAGAAGCATCAGAAGTAGTGGTGGTGGTTCGTTTAGTCATGGGTGAGGCTGCGGCGAGATGCCCTTTCAGGCGGCCAATCGTATGTCTCTATAATTCTTATATAATCACTTGCCCCACCATCTTTTCTTCGACGAGCTGATTGGTCAGCGACGATCATCGAATATCAAACAGCATGCGTTCTTATTGTTCTTCTTCTTATTGACAAAACTTCAATGTTGGACTACCGGCGACCAAAGTCGGGGTAGAAATGGGCTCCGTGTTTGCACAATGGCGCCCGTGTTTGAGCGCGAGTCACACGCTGCTTAGACCCCTGAGGTTCTCCGTGTCCAAACGGGCCTTTGGGACTGACAGCAAGCCAGACGAGGAAGAACTCAAAAAGGCCAGGGAATGGCTCAAAGACTTCTCTACAAGTTCCATTCCTCGTGATATAGGGTCTATGACATATAGCCGCTCCAGCGGCCCCGGGGGACAGAATGTAAACAAGTACGTTGATGCTACTTTTATACAGGTAAATGGAATGCTC
This sequence comes from Talaromyces sp. P118-02, assembly GCA_037040535.1. Classification (NCBI taxonomy): domain Eukaryota; kingdom Fungi; phylum Ascomycota; class Eurotiomycetes; order Eurotiales; family Trichocomaceae; genus Talaromyces; species Talaromyces sp. P118-02. The sequence goes on from JAXQGY010000895.1 coordinate 122,542, forward strand.
TCCTTTTTCTAACACAGAAAAATTCCAGACTCAATTCGAAAGCGACGCTTCAGATCCCTCTGAAAAATCTGCGTCCAATATTACCCCGAATTTTGCATCAAGAGCTGCAAAACAGTCGCTACATGGCTGAAAGAAGCAATTCTCTTGTTATCAACTCAGATGAGAGTAGAAAACGATCCGACAATATAGAATCGTGCTACGTGAAGCTCTACACTTTGATTCACTCGATTGCGAAGACTGCTATTCCTGGGGAAACCTCCCAGGATCAAATAAATCGAGTGAAAGGACTGTGAGTGTGGTATATTGAACATGCCGTCCAGCTCGTTTTCTAACAAAAATTTACAGGAAACATGCCGAAAATGAGTCTAGACTAAAACACAAGAAATTGAAGAGCCTCAAGAAAAGTAGTCGTGGAGGAAGCAAATATGACGAGTGATATACAAAAATTGGGAACAAATTTAAATCGGCATATATGAACAAATGCCATGCAATCTAGATTCATCAAGGGGGCATTATTCTTCTAAGCTATCTTTTTGTCCAAGTTCCCTCTGAACACGCTCCATGGTTAATGTAACCGCCTTCTGTAGTGCTGGATCAAGCTTCTCGTCTTCGGACAACGTGTTTAACCATTTAACCAATTCCTCGCCCAGAGCGGGTTGCATTTGATACTTTCTCATATTGCTCAGAGAGACTCCGAACGCTCGGGGAAAGTTTGGTGATGTGACCTCGATACCTGCAACAGGCGATTTGATATAGCATATCTGGATGTGGTAGTTGTCGGACAGAGTCGAGACTTGATGCGCCACAACATGATCGATGATCTTCCGCAAACACGGCAAATTTTCAAACTCAAAGACCATGTCGAAAAATTCGTGAGCCAGAATCGGGTCATTTCCTGACTGTTTCATAGCTGCGTCAAAGATAGCCATCGGTATAGCTCCTGTGAGCGCGGGTGTTGCGTCGAGCGCCACCAGTGCCTCTTCATCCAACCCGTCATTTTTGTCCGACGTGGGATCGATGTCCTCGGCGGTAATCGTAGGAAGAACGATCATATCAGCATCCTCATCATTGTTCTCTGAAGAAACCGGTTTCTTCTGCGCAGGCTGATCTAGTCCCAGTATTCGGCGACGTGTGAAAAGTTTGGCAATGTAAATGCACTCCAGTTTGCCATATTGAACCCACATTTTCCTCTGAGTTTTGCAAAAGCGTAGACCCCGTTGAAAAAAGCTCCGTGCCTGTGTCATATCTGCATGCTCCTCTAGATTGTATTTGGCCGCATATATCCATAGGTCGGCGTTGGAGGGATGCAGTCGGAGAGCGTCAGCGAACACGTCCGTCAGTCTTCTGTACATTTTCTGCTGTCGGCAGTACTCGATATACTGAATCCACAGGCCCATATCACCTGAACATTTCCTCGTGGCTCGGTCCAAAATGAACAAAATACGTCGTCCCGCATGTTGCGGCGCGGCTTTGATACCGAGTCTTTTCGAGCGCTTCTTTCGCAACGTGTCTAGGTTCATTTCGTACTCGGCATATCGCGCAAAATCGGCCGGCTTGACACCGGGAGCATTGACTTTGTGTTCGAAATCAGATCGTTTTTTCGCGATGGAACGAATCTCATCCTACAGCGCTGGGTTAGCTTGGACCAGTTTGCTGTGGCAGGAACGGGGCGATTACTGTTGTGAAGACGCCCTTCTTCTCATACTCCTTGAGCTCAGGCACGGCTTTCTCCAGATAAAAACGGGCTTTGTCGGCGGCCATGTTGAAGGGCGTGAGTTCTGGAATTGCTCCAGTCCCTCCGTATAACAAAATCGCGATTGATGGAATTAAAAAAAAAAAAAAAAAGAGGGCCGGATAGGTCGGCCACTAGTCCGTTTTGGGGCTAGAGCTCTCCGCGCCGAGAGTACAAGAATCGACAACAATGATGAATCTTATTCCTGCAACCCATCCCAGGGGCCTGTCCTCTTCAGCCCTTTATCCGTTGTTTCTTTCTTTCTTTCCGACGCTCTTTTCAGCCAGTTATCTAATTCAATTACGAATTCGTCTCTTCGTCGAACGGGCCCCCTTCATCCGGTATCCGTGCTTTCCCTCGTCATCCCGCCTCCATGGCCGCGAAGTATAGGGACGGGGACGCTGTCGCGGCGGTACGTGCCGATCCCAACGCCCAAAACTCACATCATACAAAAAACGAACACTAACTAAGCCCCTCAAACAGCTCAATGGCAAGTGGGTGGCTCACTTGCACACTCTTTTTGCGGCGTTTGCCTTTCTCGGCGCACTCATCGTCGGCGTTCAGCTTCATTACCACAAGATTGTGCAGAATGAATATTACGGCTACCCTGATGAATGGTTTCCCTCCGTGTCTGCCACCATTGGCGACCGCTACCCAGAGCGCTCCGTCTTTCAGGTTTTTATTGCGATCACTTCCGGCCCGCGATTTGCTCTCGTTTGCCTCTGGTATCTCTTGACCGCTCGCCCGAACTCGACGCTGCCAAAGATCGTTGCCGGCACTGGCATCTTCAGGACGTTGACGTGCGGCGGCTGGACATATGTGACTTCAACAGATGATCATGACTGGCACGACATCTTCATGATCTCCTACCTTGTGGCTACCTTGCCCTGGACACTCGGCTGCCTTGCTCTGAGTCCTGCCAACCAACGCGCCGTGAAGTATCGGAAAATTTTCGCCGGGCTCTTTTTTGGCTCTTTGGTTCCATTGATTTACTTTTTTATCCAGCACAAGGTGCACAAAGTTGCCGGAGGTTAATTTCCCCCCTCCTTGATAGTTTGGATCCAGCGGCTAATCTCATCCTCCAGCGTACACAAAATACGCCTTCTTCGAGTGGGCTCTTATCCTCTTTGATGTCGCATTCGATGCGGTCACAGCTCTTGACTTTGAAGGGCTTGAACTTGTTGTGAGGGATGTGAAAGGAGTCAGCAGAGGGTACGTGCAGTGGCTCCCTAAATAAACAAATGTACGATTTTTGTGGCTGTGGTTGCCGGGCTGAAACTGATTTTAATGGTATGTCAACAGGCAATTTAAAACAACCGCAGACTCGATGGTTGAGAAAGAGTATGTATATTATAAAAACAATGCAACGAGCCCCTGTGAGAAAAATGTGTGTATAACCGAACCATAGGAAAGACAAAGCCATCGGTCAAACGTTTGCTCAAGCGTTCTCTTGGTCTGCAGCCATTGACGTTGCCGCCGACATCTACAATGGAGTGAGTTGCCGGATAATCAAGGAAACTATGATCGTGTGTTGATTAGTTACAGTTCATTTTCTGGTCCAACTTTACCTCTCTCGGTGTTGTTGTCTGGTGTATGTTGAACTCGACATCTTCATTTACTCGGAAATTTCTAATCATGAATGTAGACTTTCCTCTTTGGTATATGGGAATCTCGGGATACGAAGTCGCTATGCTCTCCACCGTATCGCCGCTGATTTTGACAATCCCATCTATGCGATCTCTGGCGGTGCGCAACGCCCACGTGCTCCATTTTCTCGGGTTAGTAGGCCTCTTAGCTGCCTTTGTCCAGGAGCCTGCGAATCGCCTTTTTGCCGTTAGCTTTGGCGTTGCCATGTGCTGTCTGGCTTGGACGGCCACGTTTTATAGCGACCGTGCCCAGACCATACAATTGGAGTCTCGAATCGCCTCTTTTGCCGTGGGTCTTATCGTTTCAAGCGTTGCTAAATTTGCTTTCCAAACGAATAACCCTGTCTGGCCCATTATGAATTCCGAAAATGGTGGCTGGAACAAATTCGGTCTTTTCCTAGGCGTCCTGGCCACCATACGTACCTCGAGGCGACCAACTGCCAGTGCAACTGACTACTATTCTCCGTCTGGCAAGAAAGGTTCCGCCATTCTTAATGGGCTGGGCGTTGGGGGAGCTATCTTTGGCATGCATTCGCTTCTGTCTGATTCGAGTACAATGATCAGCTGGGTCTGGGAGGGATTCCCTGTAAGAGGTCCCATACAAGTTCCTCATGGTACTTGGACGATCTTTGTTATGAGTGCAGGTCTGCTATTCGGCTTTTCCTATCCACGTTTAGCTGGATCATGGACGGCCTTTGGCATTGGCTCCCTCGGTGCTGCTGTCCTTACCAATTACAGTCATTGGACTGGCTTCTATGGCGGCCTTACTCTCGCTTTCTACTTAATGGCTGCTACCCCAGTACTTTTCACTGGTGCCGTCCATCATTCTCCTGTGTCGACTTTCGGAGTGGCATTTTGTGTTTGGGTGTTCATGGCTCTTTTCCATGTTTGGGTTGTTGCATATGCCTTTGTTCCTGGTGGCCCCTTGGTTCGAGAGCATACGGATTGGGTCATGACAGTTCTCATGTTGCTCATTGGGGCTGGCATCTTTTCTACCTCAGTGACAAACTCTTCCTCGGGCTCTTCAAAACGACGATTCGTCAATCCAGCCAGTCGCGTACAGCGCTCTTATTATGTCTACGCTCTTGGAATCCTACAACTACTTTCAATTTCTATTGCGTATCTGCGGTTCCCAACGAACGACTATGTGCCTCACCACAAAGATGACAAAGTGGTGACGGCTGGAATCTGGACTGTTCACTTTGCCCTTGACAATGACATGTGGTCGTCCGAACAACGCATGATCAATCTGATGCGCGAGGCCGAACTCGACGTCGTTGGTCTCTTGGAGTCTGACACTCAACGTATTATCATGGGTAACCGTGATTCGACTATGTTGATTGCCGAAGAGCTTGGCATGTACGTTGATTATGGCCCTGGGCCGAACAAACATACATGGGGTGCCGCCCTTCTGTCCAAGTTCCCAATCCTTAATTCCACACATCACCTTTTACCCTCACCTGTAGGCGAACTGGCACCTGCCATTCATGCAACTCTCGACATGTACGGCGAGATGGTGGATGTGGTTGTTTTCCACTCTGGACAAGAAGAAGATCCGGAAGATCGCCGATTGCAGACTGAATATCTCTCCCAGCTGATGGGGTCCTCACCACGGCCATTAATCTTACTCAGTTATCTTGTGACAAAACCTCTTGAGGGCAACTACAACACATATGTCAGCGATGTGAGTGGTATGAAAGATATTGATTCTACGGATTGGGATCGATGGTGCGAGTATATCTTATATAAGAACTTGAAGCGCACGGGCTATGCGAGAATTTCGCGAAGCAGTATTACAGACACTGAACTTCAGGTATGATTTGACAGTTTTATGTCCTGCCTTTTCTTTATTAATAGCTGCTAATATTCTCAACACAGGTTGGAAAGTTCGTTGTCGGCCAGCCAGAGCCAGAGGGCAAGAACGAGATGCGTATTCCTGAGGAAATGGTCCCTGAGGGGCTTCGTTTCCCAGCCTTGTTCAGAGGCGAAGGAGTTCGTGGCCACCATTACCATGTCTTTGACGAGCCAAGATACTACCAATAATTGTTTTGCTATTCTGTTTTTATTGAAAAAAATGAGTCAACCGTTTTTTATTTCCCCCAAGATCATCCATAAGCGTGTGCTCTGGTGTGTTAATGTTAAATGGTGCGGCTCTTAAACGGTGGCATTTGAGCTTTTTGAAAACTGGCCAAATGGTCCATGTCCAGCGTTAATTAACATCTCTATTGATGTCGAGCATGTCTTCTAATGTTATGAAGCAATCAATTCATTCCACAGGATGGCTTATTCGAGTCATTAAAATATCCCTTGATTTAGAGCCTCCTTTTTTAGGTGACCATTTCCCGTGGTTTTTAACCACAAGGATGGAACAAACCATCACGGGACCCTTTATGGACAAAACTAGGGACTATCAATTTGAAACTTTAATATTTTATGTATGTCCTGTATCGTTATTTAAATTGTATTCCTCGGTAATTACATTCCAAACCTGATCGAGAGCCTCTTTTATTGGATGGTGTGTCATTGAGGAATGAGGTCAAAGAGACACATCGATGCACTGTTGTCTGTGCCGCAGCACATTTTGATTACTGGATCATCCTATTACATCTCAGATCATCACATTCTACATGCTAAGGTCTCCCCGGGACATCTTTCCGGTTTTTCTACCCAAGAATGTTCACGGTTCACTCCGGGCTTTCGTTCGAGCTTTTCGGTGTTTGTCTTGTCATTGGATGGGCTGACTGTATTTCCCCGGCCTCCACTTGGGATCTCCATGGGGAGGCCCGATTTTCTTCTTTAAAAAAGGGAGTTTAAGGGTTGAAGTTGGGGAATACGTATAAAATTTTGAAACTATTTTAGATCGATCGAGATGAATTAAGGAGGCATTTCTTGCGGACAAGGTACATATGTACAGACAAAGTATAAAAATACGGCACGTGTCCAAGTTTTCCAGCTAGTACGTACGAATTAGGTAATATATTTGACCTGCGCCGGTCCCATAAAATTCTTCCAGGCCCTTCAAATGTTGCTTCAGTCCTTATTTCTCGTATACACTTGTGGTACATGACTTGGTTGGAAAGACACGTACTTAACAAAGACTTGAAGTATGGGAAGAGGGAAACGGAGACGTCTACAAGGGCACCCTTTAATTCTATTTACTGTAAGTTATTTTGCTAAAGACATGATCCTTGGATTGTGCAAAACCTTCAATGCTCCAGTGTTGTTACTAACCCTTGCAACTAGTTTTCCGATTGCCTGGTTCTTCAGACGAGAGCTCGTTCTGGTGCCTAGGGTATACGCGGTTCAAATTGAGCTGGTTCAATTGTAGACGAAGAGTCAAAGGTTTCAAAGATATCGGGTGACCAAAAAGATCAACACTGTGTCACATTTCGTATATGGTAAGTCCCTGAACCCTGCTATCAAAAAAGCTCGTCTCACTGTAGTAGCAAGTTCGAGTATGGAATCATCACGAAAACGACGAAAAATAGAAGGAAGCCCATTAAATCCTTCAAAGGCTCATACATTTCCTACTGAAATTGTCAAAGCTGAAGGATTGGCGCAAAGAAGTACTCCCGCGAGTTTTCGTCCGGGACGAGTTACTACCGTGCCCTCGACAAGACATGTATCATCACCTCTAAACGCAGGGCCTTCCAAGAGCCCCTATTTGGGTTTCAGATGTAGACATGGGTCTCTAATACACGTGGTACCGCAGCCGACAGCTCCGTTCACAGAGCAGCAACTCTTTACGATTCCCTGGTTCCCCCAAGGTCGGTTTGTGGAGGAGCCGCAACAGATTGGTTCTGTTATGGGAGACTGTACTAAAAGAGGAAAACCGCTTCATTCATCTTCTGATATACAGTTACTCCCCAGAGCTCATATCCCAAGCCGCTCCGAGGCGAGCGGGTCACGTTCAACTCTGCAACCTGAGCGAGGGACCCCCAAGAATTCAATATCAACAGTTTCAATTACAAAACAAAATATGACTCTCAAAAAGATCCCACTGAGCATAACGAATAATGCCTGGAAGATGAATACTACTCAAAGATCATGCGAAGACCCCGCTGTCGATAGTCCCAATGAACGGGCCCCATTGTCCTCGAATACTGGCCAATTCACACAACAAGATGCAGTTGGTAGACCTAAACCAAGATACCCACAGAGGATTATGGAAGAAAGACACGAGATCTTTCATATTGACAAGTACAAATGTCTATGGTGTGTTGCAATATTCTTCTTTGTGGGGATATTTTTAACTCTTTTCCTCTATGCTTTTCATATCGTCAAATGATATGCTGTGCTGCCATGCGCCTAAGCAATCAGGCAGGCGGGTCACATATTATAGCATCCTATCAGATAGCTTATAAATATTTCTTTGGAAAGTTTTAAAGTGACTAAGAATACTTCACTGAGAGATTTGTGTTGTAATAGAAATAAAGAACTTGAATTTAATCCGTGATCTAGGTAAATGCCGCAGTTGCCCACCACAATCTATAGACGCAAGCCATTATTCATGTTCAACCAGGACTTGAACTACTAATCTGCAAGAAGACCATCAAGATGGCAGAGTACCTGTGAGAGATCAGTATACTAGAAGAGTAATAAATTCCATGGTCGGGCTACATACGCTGCAGTTGCTGCCAAAGACTCGTAAGGCTTCGCATTTGTCCCTAAGGATACCAAGGCCAGGAATAAAAGAATAAATATGGTTATTACCGTTAGCTTTAAAACAATTAGACGCGTGAATGTTAAGACCCAAATCGGTACAATGATCATGACCAACCCGGTAACTATTATCGTGAGTGTGACGAACTGGTCGATTCGCTTATCAGACGAATAGTGGATATGCTGTTGAACATGAAAGGGTAAATTAGAAGACGGTGCGTTTTTCTTCCAGAATCTTGATAATCGAAACCGGGAAGAGCGTTCAAATATACGTCTCAGTGGACTTCTTTCTTTCGGGATCAAAGCAAAAAGATCTCCTTGTTCGATGTATTTCTGCTCTTCGGGCATTATAGCTCCATCATGATTGTAGAACCAATTCCTCAAGCTCGTAATGTCTTTTTCTGCGGCGGATGCCCGGGCTTTCAACTGTATGTACCGAAAAATGAACCGGTCTAGCTTCACGTTGGTAGGAGCTCATGAATGCAAGCAATAGTTGGGATGTTCATACTGTATTCTTCGAGTTTTCTACGAGCTTTCCAGATAAGGTCTACTCGTAATTCTTGCTCGTCTTGTCGGAATGACCCATTATTTACATCCGGCGCTTCCCTCCTGCTACACGATCTATCGATGTCGTCTAGATCCTCTTCTATCTGTACAAGCTGGTCCTGAAGAGCTAGGATAACACGAGTATTCAGTCGTTCAAACCGGCGGAAATTACAGAAGTCGCTATCGGAGGCGAGGAACGTGGAATATCCATGGTATCCTTTAAAGGAGGAATCAGCATGTGCTTTTGTGTATGGCCACGGGAGTTGGGAGGTACGTTACCAATATATTTCCATGGCTTTTGATCTAACTCATCCTGTGTGGGGTCCCCATCTACGCATGTCGATGATACAGCGAGTGTTGACTGTGATGACACTGATGGTGCAGCGTTCGAACATTGTGGTTGGGGAACTGATGCCGACATTGTATCGCTCCTCTGTAGTAAGGTCAAATCTTCTAGGGATATATTCATTCGTAGGGATATTGCTGCTCGTATTCTATAATTCGGCAAACGAGGAGCGATTTTTCTGAAAGGCTTTGTTGTTTGGCGACGCCAGGCTGAATACTCAACTGAAGATGCCGAGTTACACAGCTTGATATTATTTGAATTAGCGCGAGGCTGCCATCTTCTTCTGGAGCTTCTGATTTGTTGAAGGCCTCAGTATGTACTATCTAATGCCCAACGCCCCGAGTACAGCCTTGGGCACTTATCAGTGCGTGGACGAGGCTGTGCATTATTCTCTTATTTAAATACCCTCCTCTGGTTCGGTCGTATATTTCTTTTGATAGTGCACATTCTATAGATTTCAAACTGGCGAAATTTTCTTTGATATGGACACCGACGTCGAATCTACAGCCCGAGTTCGTCGCCATGCGGTATTGAAAAGAAGCACACCTGGTGGAACAGCAGAAGCTGAGGTGGAGAAGTTCGCATCCGTCTCATTACCACCTGAGGTTCAGTCAGGGAACCCTAATGCCAGGCTCCACGCAGGGGAGGTATCTCGCCGAACAAACCGTCAGAGTACCACGTTACCACCACCAGAATCATCACCATTTAGTGGTGAGAGTTCGAACAGGGCCTCGGCTCGGAGACCCAGGCGAGCGAATACACAAAGAGGTGGTTTCGACAGTGACTCCAACTCTGATAATGATGATAAAAGACGCAAGCTTCGCAGCGACCATGATGTCAGAGCAGCTCGTCAAGGAAAACGCCCGGAACAGTCAACGCCGATGCCACTCTACATGGAGGAAAACACGAACAGCCGAGATAACCAGGTGGATGAGTACGAGGAACGACAGCACCGTTACATGCAACGGACACTCAGACTCTTGGAGGAAGTGATGTCACACTTGCCTGGCAAGCTCGATCAAATCTACAAGGAAAATGAGCTCATTCGGGCTCTACCATCCGGTGAAAAGAGCGGAGCTATAAAAACAGAAACTCATGATATGATGAGGATATATGTCAAAAGGAAGCACAGGGACCTTTTTGATGACTCCCTTAAGGCATTCATGAGGCAGACTGATTCGTCCGCCGATACCGAAGAACCTGGAAATACGGAAGAACAAGAACTAGCAGCTCAAAAGCTTCGGAGCTACTGCAAATGGGTACTTAAATCTGGGCACGTGAAATACCAATTTGTGGAGATACACGAATCACTCCCTCGCTTTATCCTCGACCTATTTGGGCGTGAATACCCGCCACTATTGGAATATCCAGTGGTATTCCGTGTTCTCATCAAGGACGACAAGCCGATGCATGCCGAACCGGTCTCTTCATATTTGCTTCATACGATAGGATGGAATTTGACTGGGACTCGTTGGAACCGATATTGGTGGAGTTATCAACATGGTAATACTAAGTTCACAGAAAACACTATATTTCGGGTGCGGATGAACGGTCAGGTTGATGGGGTCTGGAGCCCAGGAGACTACGATCCGGCGTTTCAATCGGTCGAGAGGCAACAACAGAGTTGGGGAATTTTTTGAGTTAAGAAGTATATCTTTTAGGTCAGACTCTAGACCCTATGTATTCTTAGAATGTAGAGGAAGTATGTAGCATGTTCTAGGAATGAGGTCCATATAAATTCTATTTCTCACCCAGGCTCTGGCGCTGGATTAAAGATAGTCCCTAACTCTAGAAATGAAAGGAGACTATGGATATACTTCACATTAATCCTTTTTTGGGCGCTTCAGGAAGCAGTTATAGAACGGGCGCCATGATTGGCCGAATCGGAGAGAGTGCAAACCCTGCAAACATCACCCGCGGAAACGCGACAACGGTTCAAAGCAAGCTTCAACTGTCTTCATTGTTGCTTCTCTTCATACCAGAACAACTACAAAAAGAACCAGCGAAATCCTACTCTTGAACGGTTGAATACCTAGAGAGTCCACTACCGTCCCCTGAGAAAACACCCAAAACGGCGCCATCAGGCGTCCGTAGCCAACATGTTCACCTTCACGCCGCTCCTCGGGGCACAGTCGTCGTCTTCTAAGGCGTCTCAGTCAATTCTCGAGCTTGAAGGTGGAATCAAGATCCTCGTCGATGTTGGCTGGGACGAGACTTTTGATACATTGGAACTAGCTGAGTTGGAAAAGTAAGCTCAGCTCAAACTCAAAACGCGTATCTCTTTTTGAGGATTTGATCTGACTTGGAGCTATCTCATAGGCATATCCGGACGCTTTCCCTGGTTCTCTTGACCCATGCGACAATCTCACATCTCGGCGCCTATGCGCATTGCTGCAAAGCGTTTCCTCTTTTCACGCAGATTCCAGTCTATGCCACTAGCCCGGTTATCTCTCTCGGGAGGACACTTCTACAGGATTTGTACGCCTCTACACCTCTCGCTGCAACCTTTTTACCAAAATCCTCGGTCGCGGAACCCGGCGCTTCTATTTCGGCTTCCTCTGAAGCAGCATCAGTCAGCAAGAATGAACAAAACCATAGCGAGATAGCCTCAACCGGTCGAATTCTCCTTCAGCCGCCCACTCCAGAAGAAATCGCGGGATACTTCTCACTCATTCATCCACTAAAATACTCTCAGCCGCATTCGCCTCTTTGTTCGCCTTTTTCGCCCCCTCTCGATGGTTTGATGTTGACCGCATATAGCGCCGGTCATACCGTTGGAGGCACGATATGGCACGTTCAGCATGGCATGGAGTCAATTGTTTACGCAGTCGACTGGAACCAAGCAAGGGAAAATGTAGTGGCAGGTGCGGCATGGTTCGGCGGATCCGGCGCGAGTGGCACCGAAGTTATTGAGCAACTACGCAAACCCACTGCTCTCATTTGCAGTAGTAAAGGGGGCGATAAGTTCGCGCCTCCTGGTGGTCGTCAAAAGCGGGACTTGCTTCTTTTCGATATGATTCGCAGCAGTCTTGCCAAAGGCGGTTCCGTGTTGATCCCAACCGATACCAGCGCCCGGGTTTTGGAGCTGACATATGCCCTGGAGCATGCTTGGCGTGATGCTGCCGAATCTGCCGATGGAGAAGATGTGCTCAAAGGAGCCCAGCTCTACTTTGCAGGTAAAAAGGCGCATAGCACAATGCGGCTTGCAAGAAGCATGCTAGAATGGATGGATGAGAGTATTGTCAGGGAGTTTGAAGCTGTCGAAGGAGATAATGCAACGGCTGGCAAAGGTAACACGAGAATTGATACTCAAGCCCGCAATGTCCCTGGTGCACGAGACAAACAAACTACAAAACTCGCACCATTTACTCTGAAGCACTTGAAGATTGTTGAAAGAAAGAAGAAGTTGGAGAAGATCCTCACAGACAATACTCCAAAGGTGATCATTGCGTCTGACACTTCATTGGATTGGGGTTATTCAAAAGAATCTTTACGTCGCTTGGCTCAGGGTTCCCATAACCTGATTGTCCTCACCGAATCGCTTCCAAATCGGTATATGAATGATGACTCGAGTGATGACCCAAAACCATCGAAGAAAATGACCCTTGGTCGTATGATATGGAAGTGGTATGAGGAGCGCAAGGATGGCGTGGCAATGGAGACGGCGAAGAATGGAGAATTGCTCGAGCAAATCCATTCAGGAGGACAGGACCTTACCATAACCGATGTAGAACGAACGCCTCTTGACGCCAATGAGCAATTACTGTATCAACAATATCTTGCCACGCAAAGGCAAATTCAAAACACGTCACAGGCACGCGGAGAGTCAAATATCGATGGTGCTGGGGATGCTCTCGATGATGATGGAGCAAGCTCGACTTCATCTGAAGACTCAGACTCGGAACAACAAGGGCGAGTCCTCAACTTCTCGACCTCATTAGCACACTCGAATCGAAACAAGCTGGGTCTGAGAGACGAGGACCTGGGAGTCAACATTCTCTTACGGCGCAAAAATGTTTTTGACTACGACGTCCGTGGAAAGAAGGGACGTGAGCGAATGTTTCCATATGTTGCTCACAAAAAGCGCGGAGATGAATATGGTGAATTTATCCGCCCTGAGGAATACTTACGAGCGGAAGAGCGTGAAGAAGCAGCAGACATGCAACAAAACATATCTAGATCTCAGGGTGAGATGAAACTAGGGCAGAAACGTCGCTGGGACGAGACCGGACCAAGCGGTCGTCGGTTATCAGGGGGAACTGGCAAACGTCAGGCAATCTCTCAGAATGGGCTACCTACCAGCAACGAGGGAGATATTGGTTTGGCCGATGAGGCAGCTGTGGACGGCGATAACACTGAATTGTCTGAAGATGAGCCTGACGATCCGCTATTTGAAGGCCCTGCCAAATCTGTATACCACCAGTCTAGTATTACTGTGAACGCACGCATAGCGTATGTCGATTATATGGGATTGCATGACAAGCGGAGTCTTGAAATGTTGATTCCACTCATTCAGCCACGCAAACTTATTCTTGTTGGTGGCATGAAGGAAGAAACGTCAAGTCTTGCGGCGGAATGCCGAAACTTGCTCGCAGGCAAAGATGGTGATCGATCAACAGCCGTTGATATCTTTACCCCAATTAACGGAGAGACCGTTGATGCCAGCGTGGATACCAATACATGGGTGGTAAAACTCAGCAACAACCTGGTCCGGCGCCTCAAATGGCAGCATGTGCGAAGCCTCGGCGTCGTGGCCATCACTGCACAGTTGAAGCCGTCCGAGACAGCAGCCACCGAGGAAGAAGCTTCGGAGTCGGCCAGCAAAAAGCAGAAACTTTTGGATGGTGAAAGTGAAGCAGGTACAGGCCCGACAGTAGAAGAGAGCGAGCAAGACCAGTCTACTCCCAAGCCGGATGTTTATCCTATACTCGATGTTCTCCCTGCCAATATCGCAGCAGGCACTCGCTCCATGGCCCGGCCGCTCCATGTGGGTGATCTGCGTCTTGCAGATCTGCGAAAGCTCATGCAATCGGCTGGCCACAAGGCCGAGTTCCGTGGTGAAGGAACGCTGCTTATCGATGGAGTTGTTGCTGTTCGGAAGTCGAGTACGGGCGCCATTGAAGTCGAGGCGGCGGCGCAGTTTTCTGCGTCCAACCGAAGAGGAGCAGGGAGCTTTCTGGCCGTGAAGCGAAAGATTTATGAAGGCCTCGCGGTTGTGGCAGGAGGCTAGTCGTGTACAACATATATAACATATACAACACTGTACAATAATGCATATTATACGATGCCATGAAACCAATAGAACAGAGGCCAACTTGACCTTGATTTCTCTTTCTTTCTCCAGATGAGACGAGAGACGAGACGATGACGATGACGATGACGATGACTCTTCCGTGTGAGATTCTCTGATGTTGTGATAGTAGAGGAAAGAACGCTCCCTGACTCATCAGCAGCGGTCGCTCCTGCTGCCAGAGCACGCGCTCTGCCCCTGCCCCCTGCTCCTGCCGTGTTACACAGCCGCTTCTCTCTCCGCTATGATTCACAGTCAGCTCCTTAATGTTCTTATTGTTGTTCCTCCCACTTCCAATCATCACCTTGTCACACCTCGCGGAAATGCCTCATGTCACGTACAAGTACACCTACAAATATTCCGGTCCGGCCTCTGTCGACAGTCTACCTCCCAGCCCCCCCGATTCCTTACCTAGGGGACAGCATCACCAGCGCCGGCATCACCGGTCTGTTTCAACGCCAAAAGAGGACCGTTCGTCGCGGTCGCTCTACCTGACCGTGAACAACCACCACTATGGGGTGAGCTGTCATTGAATAGTGTGGCACTATACACACGTGTACTTATGATCATGTAGCAAACCCATCGCAAGGGTTACCAATTCCCACAGAACTCGTCCCCGGAACACGAAGTCAGGCTATACCGGGATCCCGACGGTCTAATTCGAGAATACAGTGCAAGTGAGCCCCGTGGTGCCAGAAACTACTCCCAAGATGCACTCGCTTATGACTTCTACAATGTCCCTTCTCCACCTTTGTCTCCGAAGTCACAACTGCCGCATCCTTCTTTGCCCTCTGAGCACAAGTGCATCCTTGCCTCTCCGTTGGCCACAACACCAGCTGGATGCTTAATTCCCGGAACTCAGCTTGTCCTCAACATTCCTCGTGCCCTCTCTAGCACACCCAACTTCGGAAGTTCGAAGAATGATGGTCTTACTTATGGATATATATTTCCAACCAAACATGCTATTGTCAACCTTATCGAGCCAGAGTGCTTACCTTTTGACGGGACTAGTGGGTTCCTGTTCCAAGTCTACAAAGTGCCGACTTGTTTGGCTTTGCGCGACTTTATTAATCAAATTGTGCCATCCAAGCCCAGTGGTACAGAGAGAACCCCCTCTGCTCGAGGAATCATTGAATGCATAAACTTGGGCAATCGCTCGTGGGCAAGGGGCCAGGAATTCTGGATTGGCGGTCCTCGAGGTGATCTCGAGTCTATGAAACTAAACGTCGAGACCTGCACTTTGGAGGATGTCGGCTGGACCGAAGAGAGAAGCCCAATTTGGGTGGCCAGGACTTTTGTTTAGTGCTGGACCTGTTGAAGTGGCTCACTTGGCATTTTACCTATCATTCAAGTTGAGATTGATAGCATTATATTTAGATTTATTTATGTATCATACTGTGTCATTTCCTTGGCAGACGACATTTCATATTATTATTGGAATAACACTAGGAGTTTTTTTTTTTTTAAAAAAAAATATTTATGTTTCATTCTGTAACCAAAATGTTCTAACCATCAATTGATATCAATTGGTATGTAATAGATTTACAACCATGTCAATAACATTGCACTTGCATATATCATCAAGAGGCATATTTCCAATAAATGCGAAATATAAAACCAACATTGAACCTATTTTGTCTCATGTTTATCGCCATTCTCCATCAACGGGATTCCCTCGATGCCCTCTCCATCCTCGAGATCGTCACCAATATCAAAGATCTCACTCTCCGAATCTCTTGTGGCAATCGGCTGGCCCCGGGTCTCCTTCATCGTGCGGCGCTGATGCTGCACCACGACGTAGGCGAAACTGACAAGCTCGGCGCTCCAGATAACAAACCAAGCCAACATGCCCAGCGTTGACCAGCCGCGGTAGTACATCCCAAGGCCGACGTTAAACGTGCCAACCACAAAGATACTGCGTCCGAGCCAGCGGTGAGCGAATGAGAAGATAGTCTTACGCCGGATTCGCACAAAGTCAATGTGGTGCTTGTAGCCCGCGGCGGCTTGTGCGATCAGAGAGACTACCACGACGAGACCAATGATTTTGTGAGTGCCAAGGTGGCTGGAGCGTAGGAACATGTACAGAGCGCTGCCCAGGGCCAGAATCGAGGCGGACAGCTGGATGACCCAGTGGTACTTGAAGGCCTTAAGCAAGGGGAGGCGAATTGTCAGGTTTCCGGCAAAGAACAGGCCCATAAAGGCAGTTGTCATGATGACACCGTGAACTCGGACTCGGGAAAACAGAGGTTCTTCGTCATGGTCATCGCCGCCGCCGTGGTGGTGAGGTACATCGTTGAACCCAATGGTTTCGGTGCCCTGGAGCTCTGGAATGCGAGAGTCCGCGTGCGCTTTCCAAGCAGCGCTGAGATCCCCGACGAGAACGCCATGGTGGTTGTGAATCAGCAAGCGGGCGCTCGAATCATCTGCGGCGATGAATTCTTGTCGGGGATTCGCAGCGTATATAAAAGAGGAATTTCCGTGCACGTCGATCTCGTAAGGCGCCCAGGTGTCACACGAATAGCAGACGAATTGCGCAAAGAATTCGGTCTCGGAAATCGAAGTGTGCAGGACTTGGATGTCGTTGGTATGCTCGGTCAGGGGAGTAGGCATGACATGGCCATTGGCGGTGCGAACGCTGGTGACCAGCGAGTCGCTATCCGGGGCACCGTAGATGATGAACATCAGCGAATCCTTCATGGCAGTCCCGAAGCCGACTGACGTCCAGCCTCCGGTTTCCGAGGGCGTCGCAGTGAGTGTCAGGTAGATGTCGTGGCCATCGGTCGAGGTGTTTTGCTGCAGCGTCACGCCGAAGCAGAATTCGGGGTCTTCGCTGCAGTACTGGATCATGTCGGCGAGAGCAGGACATACCCAGAAAAGAACGAGGCAGAGCGATGCCAGCGCCCGGAGAGGAGAACACATTGTGCCGTTTGTTTTATTTGAATCAACTGGCGTCACCCGTTGCAAGGGCCAGCTATGGATTCAAATGTTGGGCGGGGGAAAGGCTGGAGGTCGCCTGAGTCGTGATCGAGCTAGTCGCAGGCGTCCCATTAATAATCGAACAGCTGTCATCGTGGATCCCATCCCCCGATAAGCGATAACCAGCACGAACAGTTGAAACTTGCACACGGCGGCGCCAATCGATATTAATTATTATCATGCTTTGTCTGTTTTTGCTTACAGAGTCTGTTTACACACTATAAAAGTCAATTTATGCACTTGGGGTTTCATCACCCTCGAGGTTGCGCCACTTTTCCCCGGTCTTAAGACTGTTGTAGTGCGAAAGTCGCGGGTTGTCATTTTCCATTGAATATTTGTTTCGCTTCCAAATAAAACGGCATTAAATATCAATTTATGAAGAGACACGTGGTAAACTAGGGACAGGAAGAGGCTGGCTGGGGAGAGTGGTGGAGCCGGGATTAGAGCAGAACCCGTGAAGCTTCAAGCCCTAATTAATTACTTGCAACAGACAATTGTCTCTGCGCATACTGATGTGCTTATTCAAGAAACACTCAAATGTTAAACATCTTATCGTTATTCTATTAATGTACTCTCCTTCTATATATCTCTACTCTCCGTCCATAAAAGCATACATGTACGTATCAAAATTCATTAACACAGACACCAAGGTTCGCTCCTACAGTGCATTTATCACTGCAGCAAAGCCCCCAAGTCCGACAAGAAAGCCGGCCTCTCTCATTCCATGCAAAGAAACAGCCAGGCCAGTATGGACTGCAGTCGGCGACGCGGTCCCAGAAGCAGTAGCTGACGGCGTCACCGGCGTAGGAGTCGTCGAGCAACTGGGCGTTTTAGAAGTAGACTGACTCGAATTGGTCGCCGTCTCTCTGAACCAATTCGCAGCCACAGGTTTGCCCAGCCCAGTATCCCTGAGGAAATCTGGCAGCGGTAGGTTGATTTGGTTATATGGGGTGTCAGAGTTGGTCACAACGTAAGAGGCGTATTCGGCCGGGATAGAAAAGTCGTTTTCCGGTTGACGGAAGAGCAACAGGGTGTAGTTATGAGTTGCGCCGACTGGCTGCGGAGCAGGAGCGAGGTACTTTGCAATTTCAGAAGGGGAAGAAGACCCTTGTGCGGTGATATTCGCATAAAGTGTGTGCAGGATGACATTGGTCGGGTTGGTGCTGTTGTAGTCCGGGTCGACCATCAGGAAGACATACTTGGTGGATGCATTTGTATCCTGACCAATGTGGGCAATGGAGAGATGAGGCAGGTTTTGTGTTTCTATTAAAAACGGTCGTTATTAGCTGATGCTAGACAGCAACATTGAAAATATTATACGAAACATACCAGCGGTCTTCAAGAATTTCCCCGGCACGACAGCCACCTCACGCGCGACACTACTGCAGTTTCCAGAAGACACTGGAAATGTCGCAGGGAGCGTCCAATTCGGGTTTCCGATTACGGACAACTCAGGAGGCACGTTGCCTGTATATCCCATTGCGGAGCCCAGCAGGCTCAGGAAATAGATGCTTCTCATTTTCTCACTCGCGCGGCAATAATATTAAATACACTCTGGCTGACGAAGCATAACAGAACACTGAACATAGGGGACAAAAGGCTTTTATAATGTTCTCGTACTAAGCCTTCGTCACAATCGTCCCTTCGACCAATAGACGAAGTCACCGCGGCCAACAGTCCCCCTATTGGTCAATCCGCCGTGAGATCCAGCGCAAATAGTGTTGCGCGCAAACAGCGATTTGGAATTATTGTAGATGCAATTATCCGGTGCCGAACACCCAGGTGTATTTGGCTGTAAAGCCAAATTGTATACATATTCCACAGCATTAACAATTAAAATACGTAGCAATGCAGAGTTCATAAAGAAACGAAGACAAAAGCACGCCCTATGACTACAGATCCATCGGAGCTGACCAATCACGGCCGCGGCTAGACTAACCTAACCTTCAACGTCGCGTGCTTAATTTCAACTCTTGTCAATGTCAGGACTGTACATACAATAATACTTCCTGCATCATCAATTCGCCATGGGTAATCCGTCGACGTCCGTTGAAAGCACCGCCGGCGGCGCCGTTGCCCTGAAGCCTCTCTCTCACAGCAACGATGCCGACAGAGTGCATGACCGCAACTCCGACCTCAATCTCAACCACGAACACAGCACATCCGGGTCCAGCACCGACCATGTGCCCGAGATCTCTAATTCGAAATTTCTCGTCATCATCCTGGCTGTCGGCGGCATCAGCTTTCTGAGCAGCTTCGTCACGGGCCTGTTGACTGTGGGACTGCCCCGCACCGCAGAGGATATCGGACTCTCGGATGATTTGGTTTTCTGGTAAGAGTCTTGATCTATGTACAATTAAGGGTTTTATTTAAGCTAACTTTACCAGGCCATCTTCTGTGTATGCGTAAGTTGTCTATATCTTTACCGTTTGGTGGCCATACTCCTACTAAGACAACCCAGTCTGGCATGCGGTTCATGTCTTCTCCTGGCTGGCTCCGTCGCCGACGTCGTCGGAAACCGGTCAATCAACCTGATCGGCTGTTTCTTGGTTGCTTGCTTCGTGCTTGGTTGCGGCCTCGCACGCACAGGAATCGAGCTGATCATGTTCCGCGCGATGCAGGGCGTAGCCGTCTCGTTCTGCCTACCAACCTCAGTCGCCATCGTGTCAACCGCGGTGCCCAATGGACGCAAGCGTAACATTGGCTTTTCGTGTCTGGGATTTGTGCAGCCCATAGGATTTTCAGCAGGCTTGGTGCTGGGAGGCGTGATTCTCCAGAAGGTTGGGTGGCGGTTTGGCTACTATATCACGGCGGGTCTGTGTTTTGTGCTGTTCCTCGTCAGTCTCAAGGCTCTCCCGACTGAGGATAAGAAGAACGACTGGGCTAGTATTGCGCGGCTTCGCACAGATATTGACTGGGTCGGTGCTTTTGCGTCGTGCGCGTGTCTGTCGTTTTTCTCGTACATTCTGGCGTGAGTATCCAGTCTACTTAATACCAAAAAA
Organism: Talaromyces sp. P118-02; assembly: GCA_037040535.1. Lineage (NCBI taxonomy): Eukaryota > Fungi > Ascomycota > Eurotiomycetes > Eurotiales > Trichocomaceae > Talaromyces > Talaromyces sp. P118-02. The sequence continues at coordinate 142,742 of JAXQGY010000895.1, forward strand.
TTGAGTCTGACAGAGTTGTATATAGTGCCTTGACCAATGATGTTTCCAACATCAAGTCCCCGGTGAACATCGCCCTGCTCGTCGTCGGCGCTGCCCTGGTGCCATTTTTCATATTCTGGGAACAGCGCCAGGAACGCCTGGGACAGCCAGCCCTAATCCCTAACTCCCTGTGGAAGAACCAAGTCTTCACCAACGTGTGCCTGATCGTGATGCTAGTCTGGGGTGTTCTGAACATGATGGAACTATTCTGCAGTTTCTTGTCCGTCTCTCCCCTAATTTTTATCAAAAGAAAACAAAACTAACCATCTCCCAGTTTCCAACAAGTCCAAAGCCTCAGCGCACTCGAAGCATCGCTCCGCATCCTCCCCAACGCCGTCATCGGCGCAATCTGCCAACTAAGCACCGGACTGCTAATCCACCGCGTCTCCGCATTCCATTTGGTCGTCGGCTCCCTCGTGCTCAGCGCAGGAGGCCCCCTGCTCATGGCCGTCATAGACGTGCGCTGGCCCTACTGGTACGACGCCTTCTTCGCGCAGGCGCTCTCGCCCATCAGCGCCGATATTTTGTTTACCGTGGGGCTACTCGTCGTCTCCGACGTATTTCCCGCGAAAACACAGGCCCTCGCCGGCGCCGTGTTCAACACTGTCTCCCAATTCGGAACGTCCATCGGCCTCACGGTCATGGCGGTGATTTCGTCGGTGACTACAAAGCACTCGCGCTACGTGTCCAAGTCGTCCCCGGATGCGCTGCTGGTAGGCTACCGCGCCGGGTTCTGGGCGGCTTTTGCGTGGATGATTGTTGCGTTTTTGATTGGTGCTTTTGGACTACGTCGACTTGGGCGTGTTGGGCTCAAGCGGGATTGATTTTTCCCCTTTCTTCTTCGTCATTTTTTCAAAGGAAATTCTGAGCCAGTCGGCGACCCCGGTCACATGCAGGGGATGAGGTGCCCACTCCTTGCTGAACAAGTTCCGAATCATAATATCACATACGTTTTTTCTCTTGCGGGGAAATAAGAGTCTTTCCCCGCTGCAAATGCCCAACGCCTATCCTAGCCTAATTAGACGATGCTGGGCTCTGGTCACAATACTACTTGCCCAAATGGACGGGACGACTGCCGATCAGTCTCTTGGGACTCCTTGACAAGCAGCAGTTGACGAATCGAGTCATCGTAAACACGTGTTGCGGGTCTATGACTCTGTACAGGCTCAGGTTGAAGAATGTGTTAATGGTATCATATTCAAAAGTAAAATACATCAATATGCACAAGAATGAGTAATAGGTATAAAACAGTCCGTGTACAGTAAAAAAATGTACATGCACAACGTCATATCGGTATAAATATCAGTATGTATATATATAATCCAGGCTCGCTGGATCCATCAATGGTTGTCGTTGACGGTAAATGAGAGTTGAACCACCATAGTAATGGTAGCAGCACAGCATCACAGTTCATGTGAAGCATCTCAAGCGTGCCGGTCAAGAATGAAACAGAGCCTACCTGGCGAAGACATAATTTTTTGGGTTTCCAATACCACCACCGCCCAACGCCAGTCCAAAAATATAGAAACAAAAAAAATAACAACTAAAAGAAACCATGCTATGCTATGCAGCGCTCGATGTAGACCACGGCCAACTCCTAAGTGATTAGGAAATCCATCTTCATCTCTTCAATAATCTTCTCCCAGTCCCAGCTGTCCTCCATGTTGGAGTCCATCACCTCCCACACACGCTCGACAACCTTGAGGGCTGGTTCAATATTGCGTAGACTGGAATACCCTTCCATGGCGTCGAAGCCCTTTTTGATCCTCTCTCGCTGGTGTGGCTCAAACGCTGAGCAGCCAATCAGGAACAGCGGCATCAGCATGATGCTGTAGGCACCCGCATCTGGCGGCAGCATTTCCAGGTACTTGAGGGCGTCGTCAACCACCTGCGAAATCTTCTCGCTCGGCCGCGACGGCCGGATCGTGCGGTACAGATATACCCATGTCGACTGGCGGTACAGCTGTGATGCGTACCAGTTGGGCGTCTCGGGCGGATACGTCGGCTCCCATACTCGTAGTGCTGAGTCGATTGTGACTGCTTCGCTGAGCGTCTGGTAGTCGACCGCGGGCTCGAATCCCTCATTGTGTCGCTGGCGAATTCGATCTCGCAGTCGCGTGATTTCTGAGATGTGGTTGAAAAGTCCGTCGAAAATACCAAGGAACGTCCCGGCTTGGGCATGCGGGACAAAGTCGGGCAGTCGCATGCCGCCATCCAGGGGTAACGGTCGTCGATCAAGAGAGGTGATTGAGTTGGAGACGTCGTGGTACTGAAAGAATTCGACAATGAACTGACGGAATTTTTCATTCTTGGGCTTTGCCGACACAAGCAGATACCGAGCAGCGTCCATATGTGATCGATACTCGCCGCCAGTCTCACCTTCACAAATAGTGTTGAGACACAGGGCCAGTGTCGACGCAATGATGGGATCCTCGACCAACAACTGGGGGTCCTGATTATTGCTGTCGGCAACGGGGGCGGCATTGATATTCTCCCTCAAGTCGGTGATGGCGCGGTCAAAGTGAAAGTGTTTTCTTTCCTTGAAACGCGGCTCGGGGTCGCGGGCAGACAAATGCGATCCAGACAGACACATCAACGAGTGCATCAAACCGCGGTGTTGGGTGGCCATAGGCAGCAAAATTTCTTTAAAGGGATTCGAATCATCATTGATGAGGGTGAGCACGCGGCTAAACTCGAAGACAAAGTGGTCGAGGAAGCGGCGGTCGATATCGGTCTCGATGCCGTCGATCAGGATGGGCAGGCCTTTGGGCAGGAAGGAAAACGAGCCTCGTCGGACGGCTAGTCGTATATCAGCCTGAGTCGGTACAGGTCGAGACGAAGAAGACATACCATCCTCCATTTTCTGCCGGCCGCTCTTCCAGATTTCCTTGGGCGGGTAGCCTTCGCAGACGACGGCGTTTTTCTGGCAGTTCAGACCTATGATTCAATCCGATTAGTATTGTCGTTATACGTTTCCCACTCTCCACGGTTCTTACAGGCTGGCTTGGTCTCGTCGCACTTCTTTTTCCTCCGGCGACAGGTGATGCAGCCGGTTTTGGAGCGGCCCTTGGCGATTTTGACCTGGCCACCAGGGACAGGCAGTGGGTGCTTGCGCGGGCGCCCTCGTTTTCGCGGCATGGCGACGGCAGTGGTGGGATTCGGCCCGGCGGCATGGTCTCCGGGCTTGACGGACAACAGGGTGTCCCCATCCTCATCCAGCTCCTCGATCTTGGGGACGACGTCGGGCGAGTCGGCATCGATCAGGTCGGCGGTATTGGAAATAGTGAAGCCAAAGGTGGCCGAATTGGCCGAGGTGGCGGACGAGGCAGAGGTCTGCTCAGATTCGCGGCGCATCCTGAGGGCGCCTTTGGGGCGGGCGGCGGGCGACCAGGAGCTCAGGCCGTCGGGGGCATCGTCGAGGGAAATGTCATCGGAGGACGATGAGGTCGACGGAGTCGACGGGCTTTCGACAGCGCTGGTCGAGAGATGAATATTATTGTTGTTGAAATTATTGTTGGTGGTCGTGGTGGTCGTAGCCGTCGTAGTGTCGAAGCGGAACGGTCCGATGGGCGCGCTTAAAACGGGCGACGGGGGATTCTGCATGGACAACATTGGGCTCCCGACATACGGGCGAGAGAGTACCTTGGTTGCAGGCGAGGGGCGAGGAGGGAGAGAGGCGAGAGAGGACGGCGAGAGGAGGGAGAGAGAAGAGAGAGGAGGGGAGAAAGAGGGGGACAGAGTTCTTGTACGGCGTCGCAGGGGAGCGCAGAAACCGCAGTTGGTGGTGGTGAGTGGTGAGTGGTGAGTGCCGCTCGTGTTTTCTCGGCCGCTAGCTGCAACTACTGCGTGTCAGGCGGGGAAGGCGCGCGCTGGGGTACGTTATCCGCTACGAGGGAAGGAGCGAGGGACGTATCCGTACAGAGCAGGAGAGGAGGACTGCAGCGAGAGAGAAGGAGCGTCTAGGCTCCCGCGCTCAGAATCCCTCTCTGGTTATATACACCCCCAATACGCATGCAACTGCCAGACACTGGAATAATCGCGCACCAGAGCCATGCCCCCCCCAGCGGGCACGAGCCTCGCGGCCGAGACGCCCTCATGAGCACTACCTCTGCAGGCGCCAGTGCATTAGCCCGCGCCGGCGCGGTTTCAATCTGCATGGCCGCCCTAATCTGGCATGCGGGGGCGTTTATTAATTGTTTCTTATACAGAACACTACATAGAGTGACCCTCTGCTGGCCACTCGAGTTCCGCGGACTTCTTCTCTCTGGAGTCCAGACTGAAGAAAGAACAGAGTGCTCGATCCAGGCCCCTGCTGTGTGCAGCAAGTGTCAACTCCACCAGGCACACCTTCACGCCAAGCGAGCCAACGGGTCAGCCGCCCTTGCGCAAAGCGAACTAGCCGGAAGCGAAGAATGTGCGCCAAGCAGGCAATCATGCGAGAATAATATGGGGTAAGATGGAGCCAGGCTGCCAGATGAGGGGAGCTGGCTGTGGAAGGATTGGGGCAGGTTCCGAGTGCCAGCAGACTCAGGGGATGATCGCCTGTTCTCAGATCTCCAGACTCGGGCTGCAGCAGCACCCCCACCGAAATAACGCATTCCCATTAGCAATGTTTTCTACGGCGTATACTTACAACGTACGGAGTACGTACAACAGGACGTATACTAGCAGTGGGCCCCGGGACGGGACTCCCGCCCCGTTCCGCTCTCAACCATGGAACTTGGTGTCGTGTGAGGCCCAGAGCCAGACGAGCTGAGATCTCCGCATTCTGCGTTGGACCAGCCTTCTCCACTCGCCACAGCGAATCGCAGTGCGCTCTCGCGATTCTCCCAGAGCCTGGCACGGAGTAGGCTTGCCGCGAATTGCCCATTACGTGGGTACATGTCCTATAAGAGCGTCGCATATAAGCCGGTTGGGCGTAGTATCGTCGCTATTGTGATGCTATCCGGACGTCAGCAGAAAAAGGCCAGAAAAAGGAATTCTGGGGCTGACGATGCACTCCGCATTCCCCAGGAGTTCTATATTACCTGTCGCGAGGGCGACACATCATAACATTCATCATCGAATTTATACTTTCACAATCAAACTTAAATTATCCTACCATCGCTTGCCTGGTCCGGTACTTATTGCACCTGATCCGATCGGATACGAGCCGGCTGTCCGAATGCGGAAAGCCGATGTCTCTCTGCTACTCTTCAGGGATCTATTAATTTAATTCCTTCGATAGTCATTCGCGTCGAGTCTATTATTACTCCCAGGCAATAATGCTCCCAGACACTTCTGGTCAACCATTACAGTCTCATGAATTGCAGCATGTGAAGTACAGACTACAGAGCTACGTAACTCCATGCCTGGACACCCAACTAATGGCCTCCACTGCGGTCGCTAAGATCGAGTGGGTTCTAACTTCTGTGGAGACACGGAGGACTCCGATGCCTCAGGTACTAATTACGACTGGTACATGGCTAAAATCATTATTCAATTTTATTTAATAACAACAACAACAACAATTCGTATTCCTCGCTCCGATGCAACCGTGAATCGCTGATCGGGGAAAAAACAAAAAAAATGCCGGTCGACACCAATCACTGCAGTAAGGGGGCCAGCTTTTCCGCCGCTGCTCAAATGTTCTGGCCAAGCCCAAACAACACCCTTGTCGGTGAATTGATTGGTTTTTTGTATTGAGAAAATTTTTTCATTGCCACCTCAGCGCATCCACTCCCAATACGACCGTCCGGAGCACTATTCCGAGGAGAAGGAATACTAAGAGTCATCGCTGCCGATCCGGTTCGTCCCGTCGCGTCCCGAGTCCGATGCGCTTTTCGTTATCTATAGATTTAGATGAGATGGTGCTGATAACAGGACGTACTAGAGCATGATTGACAGTTAATTAGTTAGATAAACCTTGAAGCTGCAAGCAATCACGGTCTGTTCCCTTGATCGCGTGATTCCGCGGGCATAATTGCAATGCGGGGAGCATACTGTACCACGCCGGTGCGACATGACATGCATATAAGTATAATACCGAGTATATTCCGTCCAACCCAATGTTGAACAGTTCAAATATACGTGTACGCACTGCTGAGACCAAGCAATACTGTCCGATGGCGACTTCATCGCTCGTCATGCCAAACCTTTTACATCCGGCCGTCCCGAAGAGCAATTAAGATCAATTGATTCTCAACCAACCATGCCCGCTATGAAACAGCATCCTTGGCATAAGCTGAAGCTGCAAGCACTATGAAGCATGGCTTTCGAGAACAGCCACAATAATGCCGCTATCCTGCGCAAATTCCACTATACGCTGTACGCCAACGGCACCCTGTCGAATGCAAGCGCGTGCTGGCTCGCCTTTGAGCCGTATCGTCCGCGCATAGACATCAACGGCACCGTCACCAACGGGATTATCTGCGCCTCGCCCATTGTCGAGATCAATCGCCATGCGAAACTCGGCATGGCCTTTGCCGCCGCGTTTGTGGCCTCGGTGTTTTTCTCGCTGATCAACCTGCGTAAGCATGCCCGCGTGTATCTGCCACGTGAGAAGCGCTGGCCTGTCGTTAGTCGGTGTGTGCTGTGGTGTTGGCTTGTCGTTGTCGCCATATGTGGTGTGCTCAGTGGGGTTATGAGTATTGATGTCGACCGGGACTATATCCCCGGCGTGCCATTCGTGATGCAGGGCTTTTTTTACTACCTCATGCTGCCGCCGCTGTTGGCTGCTGTGTGGGAAAGCGTGCGCCATTGGTAAGCGATTTTTTATCGTAAAAGGTGCTCAGAGCAATCTGACAGACAATGCAGGGCCTGCTGGGAAGAAAGACAGATCTACGACTGCAATCCTGCCAATCTGCCTCTGACAAGCAGCCGAGAGACACAGGAGGGCCGGTTGCCCGTGCTCTTCTACCTCTTCACATGGATGAACTTTTTCTTGGCTATTCCACGGAACTGGAGACCACTGCAGTTTCAAAGCAGCCAGGAGCTCGAAGACGCCATCGCGAAACCGGCTGCCATGGACTATCGTTTCCGCGCCGCGGCGTTTATGGCTCTCGGGGCGCTGGGGGTGATTTGCTATAGTCTCGGCCATAGTGTCTACCACTACCGCGTATTCTCTCGTCGCTTGGGGATTTTCCACTTTGACATTCCTATGAAATTCGTTCTGATCGTCCCGGTCCTAGCCGTCAAAGTCTTGCAAGCGCTTGTGTCTTCCTATGTATGGTCTATTTCGCCGTTCAATTACAACGTAAAGTCCGGCTGGATGTTTGGGTTCGGCTTTCTGCCAGTTCTGCTGATTGTCATGCTTTTCAACGTCTTTGGTCTGGTCGAGCCGAATGAAGATCGCGCGTTGATGCTGCAGCGATGGGGGCAGAGGAGGGGTGGGAGAATGCCCCGGGTGAGCAGTCGTTTAGGATTGCGCACGTCGAGCTGGGGGTGGAAAGTGCCGTACGTTATTCATCGGGATGCAGTGTCTGAGGATGAGGAGCTGCATTTAGAGTTGACTGAGAGGAATGAGCTGGAGAGTTTGAGTAATTGAAGTTTTGTCTTGTACTAGGAGAATCAGTTAGATGTATGGATTATCCTTTTTAGAAGCGAATGTAGTAACGGCTAAGACGTACCGAAGGTTCGACAGCCTGTCAAATTTGCTTGATACACTTAGAAAATGCTAGTAACATGGAAAATCTGCTTGGGAATATATCAATCAAATGGTAGGGCTTTTTATACCAAAATAAGCTATTGAACATGATCAAATAGGCCGGGATTCCGGAGGATGGACTTTGTTCAGTTCAGAGTACAGAATACTACTAATACAGGGATTTACTAATATATTTTATAAGCATCACAGGCCGTTTGCGAAGTACATAAAATTCTAGTAGTTTAAAACTACATGCGGGAGGGTTTGCAAGAATTATACTTGATCCATTTACTGAAGATCAGCACATCTGAAGGTTTCGAAAATAGTAAAGCTTTCTATGACAAAATATTAATTAATTGATATGTACTCTTATGTACTTATCAAAATTCTAAAATGATAGTAAGTATCAGAGAAATGTCAAACAATCAGACATTGAAAGTGTATAATAGTACCCGAAAATATGCAAAAAAAGAGATACAACAAAGCCCGAAATTCGGCCATCCGGATGTCACTGGTAAGGACTGGCCAATCTTCCTAATGGCTTTCGGTTAGTTGTGAAAATGCTAAGATATTATATAGTCACTTACTGAAAGGACTTCGGATCGTGCAAAATACCAAGAAATAAACCGTATTAAGCATCTGCCCGAGTTTTGTCGGCGCTACGCAGTTCGCGTAGCAATTTTTGTGTACTTTTGATCAATAAAGCTGTCTCGGCGTCGTCCTCTGCTCCATCTGTAGCTTCTTTGAAATCCGAGCTTTCTCTCCGTTCGAACAAGACATGAGTGCATGCACTTAGGTTGTACCCAAAAAGTGATACGGCATTTTTGAACCTAGTATCACATTTAGATGGCCGATCATTCAACTGAAAAGTACAATCAACATTTTTCTGGATTAACTGCGATAAACTGAGTGCAGTGTCTCTGTCGGAAACCTCCATAATATCGGTTATCCAGTCGACGGTTCCTCGAAGATCCATGCAGGTTTTTCTTATCCAGGGCTGATATGTTTCAAATAGCTTTATTGCCCGATCAAACTCTGCATCATTTCCATGTTCCAGAATAATCGAAATGTCAAATAATTGCGGCGGTCCATACATGCGATCGTTCGTTAGGTTCTCAACAAGATAAACTTCCTCTTCGCCAACTAGACTCTTGAGCTTCAACCAGCGTAAGCCTTCACGGAGGCGTAAAAACACTTGTCTGCGTCGTTTTTGATGAAACAAAGGTATCATTTGATTTTCCGTACAAATGATTTCTAAAAGGCTTTCGAATTCTTGGATACACGCCTCTGTAAGACTGCCGTCTTCAGCACATTTTGTCTTGATGATAGAGCATGCCTCAGTCAAATGTAAGCGGAATCTCAGCGTGTTGACCAATGAACAAAATAAGTCATTTTCCATAGTACGTTTAGTAATTGCATCAGACACAAGGCGCTCTACTGCAAGGTTCCAGTCAATATGTGCAAGGGTAAAGAACATACTGATCCGTATTTCAGGGGTATTTTCAGAGAATTCGGGCACAAAGTCGTTTCGAATTTCAGATCGAAATGGAACGCAATGTGAAGAAGTAGGTATATGTTTTTCTTCCACTTGAATCTTCGACTTGAAAGTCTCAAAACCACTGAACATATCTTGAAATGACTTTGTAAATCTGGCCATAAATGATTTTTCTAGCTCCATGTTCAAGCTGCCCGACCAAGACCGGGTTTTTTTAATTGCTGTGTCTGTGTAAATAAACAAAGCAATAAACAGGCGTTTATGACGGTCTTTATATTGTCTGATTGCATCTTTGTTGAAAGATTTTTGTTCCTGTTCACGTTAGTTCAATGCCCTCATTGTATGCTAAGTCTCGGTTTCGTACTAGAAGCATGTCCATAGCTGAATATTCCAAATCATTTAATATTTTCTTCATTGCTTCAACAAGTGAGGTAATAAAATTGCAAAGGTCTGGAGCTGAGAGTTTATTTAGCTTATTTGCAGACTTCTGCAAATAACTGAATATGTCGAGTTCAAAGTACCGTACGGCAAGCCAATCAATAAACTGGGCCGTAGCTTGGTAACTCTTTTCGTCACTCATATTGAGTCGGTTGAATTCCAAGTCGTATACTCTAAAAAAACGAACATACGATGCACAGAAAGTAAGTTTTGTTTTCTAGTAAGAATTAGTAAAGGCTCGTTAATACCAATTAAAAGTATAAAATATCAGTAGACATACGAACAAGGTTGCATGATCCAAAGTCTCATGGCAAAAAGAGAATGGGGCACCAACTCCTTTCTTGTGTACTTTCGTGAGGTCTATTGGTACTTTTGCTATAAAAGATGCAAATGATAGCAGTGGGATTTCATTATTATCGCGCAGAAATTCCACAGCACCTAGAAGAGTTGTCTCCTATAAGGTAAAGACCCCCGCGTGGAAATCTGGATGGTCTGGAATCAACTCTAGTATAGTCTTATCCTTCTTTCCATGTTCCTTTATGAGAGAATTGGCTGCGAATACTTGCTTCAGAAATCCAGGAATATCATACGTTTCAGCAACGAAATTTTGGTAAATATTGGAGACTAAGACGTTTCATCAGTTCCTCAAATTACCAAATAAATAATATTCTTAAGTTCATCAAGCTAGCAGATTTCTAGAATAGATATTAGTACTTACATTCGAAAAAAGGACCTCCCTCAACCATGTCAAAGAAAGTCGCCTTGGTACAAGGCTCTTTCAAGAGCTTTGGTCGCTTCAGACAATAACCACACGGAATTTCGCCGCTGCACTATAAGTATCAGATTAATTTTTAATATTTTCTTCAGTATTTCTTGACTAGATTATAGATTCACATACCTTTTGTTTCCTCGTGTGGCATGTTATGCATACTTTTCCTCTCATTTCCGTGCGGCTGTCTTTCTCCATTTTTGTCATGCCACCAGTTCTTCCCCCTTTCTTTTTAGGGGGCAGATTATGCTCTCGAGATGGTCCTATAAGCTTTCTCTTCTGAGATGTGATGATTGTGTTTGGCTGGTTGATTGTGGTGGAGAAGGGTATTTCCGAATTAGCAGATATGAAAAGCTGGGTTTCCATAGTCTGGCTTTGGGGACCTTCCGGTGCAGTTGGCGGCGTGCTAAAAGTCATGTTTGTGAGATCAACGGGTTCAGCAATGTTCAAAGGAACAGCTTCTCCATAGGAGAAGAAAGAATCGTCGAACGGCATGTCGTGTATTAAACCAGAGAAACAGTCCTGATCTAGGAGACTCAGATCTATACAATCCGAGGGATTTTCGCTTGCCCCTGCACGCATGCAATATTAGCTGTTAAGGTCGCTCATATGGTTACGGCGATGAGCACTCACAAGCCGAGGAGTCTAAAAATTGTCTAATTGAATCGTCATCAACAAAGCTGGCGGGATTGTGTGGAGTTGGATCAAGAGTTTGGCTCTCCGGCATGAGTACATCCCCGCCTGCTTCGGCTTCTGCTTCTACTTCTGCTTCTGCAAAAGAACCGAAGTAATCCACTGCATTACTAGGCACATGATTGTTTGTGTACTCATAAGGCTGAGCTTCAAGATCTTCAAGAAGCAGAGGTTGTGAGGAAGGGCCATCAAGAAGCGGAACAAAAGAGAAAAAATCGTCGAGATCAAGATCATTAGAGCCCGACATCTTGGATAGTAGCTGCTCTTTAATTGTATTGTCGGATACTGGGCTTTCGGCCAGTATTTATACTGGATGCTATACCGACATTTGCTGTCAAGAGAAGCAGCGAATCAAAGCTGGGGTATCAACCTGGCCAATGACATATCTAGGCGGCAAGAAATTATGGAGCATGGGAATTAATTAGGTTCAAGCAGCCAATGGGACACGGAGGCGGGTAGAGTTTGGACCCACCTGGACATAACTAGGGGGTGAATCATTTACAGATCGGTGTTGACCTATACGATTCAGATCGATCGCGGCGGGATACACGGTTCTATCGACAAAATCCAAAGACTCTCAATAAAATCTGACATTCTGAGATCGTTTAACCCAACCTGTGAAAGCTACAGCATTCCGATCGATAGCATCCCCCAGCCTCTATGGCCAGCAGCTTCAGATAACAAGAGCAACAATGTCGCCGCTTCCCCAAACAAATGGCGAAAATACAATGCCTCCGAACGAAAACGTCCGAATTGACAATTATCCTCCTAAAAAATGAAGAGCCAAACCCTCCCAAGAAGCCCCACAAAGCTCTTCTCCGCGGCTTCATTACCCTGTCCGCGGCCGAAGATGAAGAGGACGATATGACGGCAAAACTGCAACATGCAGAACAGCGCGGAGACTTTTACACCAAAATGAAGAAGAGGGAAAAACATATCAAAAGCGTTGTAGCTTCCCATTGCAGGCTGGCGAGGCCCGACTTGGTTCATGTACCTGACATGGTCGACGAGAAGAGCATTGTGTGGATACACGGAAGCTTCAATGTCTGCATTCCAGTGTCTATAAACCAGCCAGGCCTGTCTCTTCCACCCAGAATGGCTTTTCGGGTTCCGTTGCCGTATAAAGTTGGTGAAGACTTCTATCCCGGAAATTGTGAGGAAAAGTTGCGATCCGAGGCTGCAACCTATATCTGGATACGTGAGAACTGTCCGGATGTCCCAATCCCAACACTTCGAGGGTTCGGGGTTCCAGGCGGACTCAGTGTAAGCTCTGAGGCCTTTTTAAGATTTAAAGACTGGTATCATTTCTAACAAGGATATTTAGTTCTTCCAGTCTAGATCCGTCACCTTCTGGCAAAGGATCAAGTTCTTTGTCCGGCGTCTTTTCTCTCGCCTATGTGGAAGAACATGCTTCTGTGACTACAATCCCCAGATGAAGACGGCTTTCTTAGACCACGGCTATACTCTAGTCGATTAGATCGAGAACGAGAATGAGCAAATGCTTTCCAATGTCTTCAACCAGGCTCATACCGAAGCACAAACGCGGAATCTCTATCGAAGCATGGCAAAAATTTTCATCTCACTTGCTAAGATTCCACAGCCTCGAATCGGCTCCTGGACTATTAATAACGACGGTCAATTGACATTGTCTAACCGTCCCTTATTCTGCCATCTACAAAGACTAGAGGGCTGGGATATTCCAAGTGGAATTGCGCGGGATACAACTTATGCCAGCGCTGATAGTCTCTATCTAGATTTTATCAAAGAAATGCCGTCTTCAGTGAAGATGACGCCCGCCACTAGGCTGTTGACCTGGTACTTATGCGGGCGGGTCTGGCCCAGTTCACTGATCGATCCCTTCGCGATGGACCATTCGTGATGTATATGACAGATATGCACGCCAGCAACAGCTTCGTAGATCGAGACTGGAATATCAAGCATATCATCGATTTGGAATGGGCCTGCTCACTACCCCTTGAGCTTGTCATGGTACCACATTGGCTTACAGGTAAGGGGGTCGACCAACTTGGTCCAGAGTACGAACGATTTGAACATTGCTACAGGCAATTCTTTGATGCCATTAGGCAAGAAGAGACTAACGCGCCGCTATGCTACAAGGGTACCACATATTCTCTGTCTGCAACCATGAATCGCACCTGGGAGCAACACCATTATTGGTACTTGAGTGCTTTACAGTCTCCCAAGGGTTTATTCAATCTTTTCAGGGGCCAGCTACAGCCCTTGTATGAAGAACCACCAAAGGAGTCTCTGTGTCCAACTGTTTTTGTGTTTTGGGCGCCGGGGATGAGTTCGTTTGTGAATTCAAAGCTAGATGATTTGACCCAGTATTTGCAGGAAGTACGAGATATCTTTAATGGTGACAAGAGTGGGAGGGTATATATGCGATAGACCCCTTGGTTTCGTTGCTACAGCGTCATATCTCATGTTTGCGCTGCTCAGTTGTTAAGCTGCATTTCAGCACGCCTTGCAAATCTGGCATACGTTACCGTGCCTTAAGGTTAGCATTGCATTTTCTATACTACCTTGACACTATTAGCGATGATTTTTGAGCTGTGAGATATATTACTCAAAAAAGTTCCCCTTTAGCAGCAGCGCTGTCATTGTAGACCTCCCATCGCGCTCGATATGCTGAAACTCTAACGATTCTTGCATTATGCTAATTATTATACAAGCCTTTACTCGCTGGGAAGGTATAATTTGATCGATTAAGGTAGATTTCTTTATACACAAACAACAAGCCTGAAGGCAAACCCTAAATTGCCGCATCTGGATAGGTCCTTCCTATTCCAGTAATAAACCCAACCACCAACCTTTATACACTTTTCTTTACCCCATACCACAGAATAATTCGCTAAAAAAAAAAAACTAACCAAGTACAAATCTGGCTAGTTATCAAAATTTTCTATAATAAGATTAAGGCCACCAATTAAAGTCCTGTTTGGCCCCTTTGTTACATGTTTGCCATTTATAGCTAGATCTTGCGCGCGCGCCACATCGCCGGCATCAACCACTCAGTCTGCGCTTTTACTCGGTACGTCAGTAAACTCCGTTCCTTGATGCAGGGGGAAAAAACAATGACATGCCAAGATAGTCCAGTTGGGCCTTTTTTTTTCTATTTACGCTGGTAGTTTCTAGAAGAGAAAGATAGTAATATACGCGGTGAATTGGAATGATAAGGTCAGCTGCTGACAGCGGAACGCTTCAAAAATGCTACATGTAGTACGGCGTAGAATGGACTGAATCATGAACAATGTGGTCACAGTTACATGGTAGTCATGCGGTGACTTCTGTAGTATACTCTTGGCATTGTATGAACTACCCCGTAGAGAAAGCAAGATGCGATTCGGGCGTAATACAATGTGTTATTATTAGAATGACATGAATGGCATGTCTATTATTGGAATGATGTTCCTCTTGATAATTTAACCAAGCCGAACTAGTAACTCTGTCTCGGTCGCTGCTGATCAACATGTAGATCACCAGACGAAAATCAAGGAGGAATAAGCAAGTTTAATTTTGTTTTTAGGTGTTGGTACAGAGATAATCTCACGGGATTTCCGGATTTGGAGTAGGGATCCTGGGATATACAAAAGCACGTGCATAAGCTTCAAATTGCTTGAAACCTTGATGGAGCCTCTGAGTCTGGAGTCTGCGGAGTCCGAAAAACCCGGAGGATTAAAAAGGAATCTTAAAAATGATTAACTTAAAGAAGGAATATTGTTGCAAGCTAGCAAGCAATACATGTTTCTAGCGTGATGCGAATGAATCTTAGCCCCGGGGGTTTGCATGGTTAGTAACTTGGCAGGTTTTTTTAGCGTATACTGTAGTGTCTAAAATTTAGACTTGTTGGATGTTGTTTGTTGGTTTTGAATAGGGGGTTTGTGTTTAAGCTGTCAGCAATGAGCAACCGTTTATACGCAGTCATTGATTGGAAACTAGAATAGTAGTATCGCTACTATCGACTAAATGCGTACATGGCATATACGTCCGATGCAAGGCCAACGAGTCACGAGTCATAACGACAAGGATACTTTAACTTAAAATTAAGAATAATATAGTGAAAAAAAATTAAGCAGGGTCAGGTCAGGTCCGGTCAGCAGATAACAGCCGCAGGGGCTGAGTGACATCGCTTGCCAGGGTCTGGAGCTGCTAACCCCATGAGATTTACGCGACAAACGAGCGTGAGCCTCGCAGCCAAATCCACATGCATTCTAGAGTGAATGAATAGAGTTTTTTAATGTTTCTAATGTAAATTTTTTTAAGTTCAGATTCAATGTACAACAAGAAGGTATATGAAAGCAAGTTTATTTACAACAATCCAGGTATCTCTATCCGTCTATTTCGACACCAACCCGAAAACAATCGATTGCATCTCCGATGGCAACCGGGCCTGGCCTTGATCCAATGTGCGAACAATGGGGGTGGATCGAAATATCTGGGTAAAAAAAAAGTTTTAAATCACAAAAAAAAGATGTCGCTAGTCGCTGGTCTATAGATAGACATGACTCGTAGCTCGTCAATGAATAGAACGAAAGTAAAAAGGTCAGGTCCCTGACATCTAGTCTCGGGCCTCAAGCTGTCCGTCGCACACCTGTTGCAAAAGTAATTTAAGAGGTGGTCGAGGTGGCGCCAGGGCCGAGGTTGAGGGTCATGAGGCCGGAATCGCTGCAAGAGTGGGTAGCCCAGTTATCATTTGGAGTCAGGTAGGCGTCGGCGCAAGCGGTATCACCAGCAGCGCAAGAGACGGACTGGCAGGTGGAGTCCGAGGAGGTGACAGCGAAGCCGACAGTGGTGAACTCCGAGGCGGTGCCCTGGTCGATGCAAGACATATCCCACCAGATGGTTGGGTCCTGGAGGGTGTACTCGTACTGGAGCACATCGACGGCCTGGTCGCTGAAGGACATCTTGATGGAGACACCACCACCGTTGGGGTTGGTGCGCCAGGTCTCGGAGTAGCTGTCGCCAGTGTTCAGGGTGGTCATGTCACTGGAGACGTCGGCGACGGACCAGAGGTAGACAGTCTGGTCCATGTTGTTGACGATTTGGACACCGTTGGAGGTGATGTTGTCACGGCGGTGGATGAAGCCGCTGTGGGCATGGGGATGGCGACGACCCAGGTGCGAGGCCGGGATGGCCGAGACAGCAGCGCCGAGGGCAGCAATAAGTCCGAGAGTCTTAGCGAACATCATTTTTGCGGATGGTTGGAAAGAGAAAAGGTGTTTTGAAGAAAGATTGTTGTTTGCTCAGTGAGGTTGAAAGGAGTGACTATCTCTATCAAAGAGATGGGAATAACCGAATGGTACAAGAGAAGGACTGGACTGATCTAGAGTCTGAAGAGTATAAGCAGTAGCAAGAAAGCCGGGACCCTGGCCAGGCTTATATATACAGCCTCTGTGCACTGTGCAGAAGGGTGGGTGGGGGGAGGGCGTTCATTATTCCACAGTTAGACTCAACCCGTTTGGTGGAGTCGTGTCTTGCCAACAGGAACAACCGCCCTGACAGACCGTTTGTCTGGCGTGGCCGGTGGGTTGGGGGAGTGGATTGGGTGGCATTGTCCGTCCGGGATGGCTGCTATAGACTGGTAGGGTATGGGTGAATTAGGTCAGGCCGCCTCGTCGGCTCGTACGAATACGGAGTCGGGACGAATTCCTTGAGCCGGGGCCTGGAACGCAGACTAGGCTGAGGGCCAGGCTGACGAACAGAAGGCCCCGTGTCGCCCCTTCGCGCTGGCCGGCCTGATGGATTCGCATCTGCAGCGCTAGACTCTAGTGGCATCGCAGGGCAGTGAAGCCCGCGGCGTTGGGGCGGCGTGATTGGCGCGTGCCTGACAGGGCTCCGACACGTCGGCGTTGACGTTGCATGTTGGCGGTCAGCACGGCCAGCAGAGAAAGGAGGGAACAGTATTCCCAACACTGGATGCTATTTTTGCGATGTGTTGTGCTTTATTGAGGTCGATGATGGTTCTTGATTGACCTGGTGTGTTGTTGTTTTGTTCGTCAGGCACAGAACAATTGCAGCAGCCAGGAACAGGAAGGAGCGCCGTACCACATTACCGCATTACCGCATACGTAAGCTGCTTTTTTTGGAACGCCCCACCGTGGCTGCTCCCAGCCTGTCGGAGACTTTGTGTGGGGCTGTTCCTGCGTCCTGACTGGCCGGTGTCCTGCGTAGAGTTGTGCGTGGCGATACGCGTTTCATGCTGAAACCGCCATAAGCCCAGCTTTCTCATCTTCGGGCCGTGGCAGTATTCGTTTTCTCACTGTGGTTGAAGTCTTGAAGAGTCTTGTATACTATCCGTCTACGGCAGTGTAAGTCTAGAGCGCGGAGCAAAAAACCAAGTCAAAAGAATTTTAATATCTCTAAGATGGCTTGTCTTTAGAAGAGGGGTTTCTCGATTGTTAGGGCTCGACCCTGCCACATCATCCTCTTGGTGGGTATCCAGTGATCCACGACAGCCACTGACGGTGACTGATGTCGTCGAGCACCAATCAGTCTGATGCTATTGTTTATATGTAGGACTGTTCCCATTACTGTACTTTGCTTTTCGTTGTTTGCTCATACTTTTTCCCTGCCATCAACCAATCACATTCATCTGCCCAGGGCTGGATCCACCACTGGTGGCAAGATGCAGAGTTTTTCTTCTCTTTTTTTTTTTCGTTCGTCGTTTGAAATTTTCATTATTTTCACCGAGATATCCGTCCGATTTAATATCTTGTCACACCGCTCATTCCCACCACCTTTATTCCCTCAATAAAATAGATCTGATTATTCATTCCCTCGTCTACATTTTATAAATCAAAATGAATTAATTGTGATGCCTAATCAGACCCTAGCGCCATCGAGATCCACACGTGTTTCTGGACTGGCCCAAAGGAGATCGCCGTGCCGGCGCCGATTCGTTCAGTTTTTCTTCCCTGTCAGTTTGACTCCGGTGCGGGCATGGGCTTTCTTTGAGAAAATCGCGCATGGATGTCCTCCAATAATACAATTGTGTGGCTTTTTCTAAGTTTTTTTTTCTTCAAGGAAAAAATTTCTTTTTACATAAACACAAAAAAAGACAGCGCACGGATGCGTGGATCGATTCCGTGGATCCATTCAGCCTCGGACCTGCATCCACGCGATTCTAGACTCGCATACGCAGGAACAAGAAGATTGAAGAGTAGTGTAGTGTTTTTTTGTAACTTTATTACTGGGAAATGATAAGATAACAAAGGTATCAACGTATCTACGACACACAAACAAGAGCTTGGCAGAGAAGAAAAAAAAATCTACCAATACGGCGCTCGGATGCCGGCCAGACTGGACAGCCCACTCTCGCCTGCGCCGGATCCCTCTTCCTTTTTGCGATGCCCGGCCAGTTCGAGATTGATCTGGCGGTGAATATGCACCAGCCAGTCCACGTAGCTTTGCGCCTCGTTGTTGCGGTCCTCCACCAATGACCGCGCAAACTCGAATTCGGCTCCGTCTAGGCCCTGGCGCGCCAGCTGCACGGTGACTGCTTTGGAGCCTCGCACCGTCGACAGATACTGCAGCAGATTGCGCACCTGTGCGTTGAGATGTGTGTCCAGCACTGGCAGCGATGACGTATTAGCGTCTAGTGCTTGTAGCGACGTGAAGCCCGGTCCGAACAGGTCTTCCAACAGGTTCGGTGATACTTGACTGTGCAACCAGAGCAACACTACTTGTCCGTTGTCAATCAGGTACACTCCGCCTTCTTCAATGCGTGAAAACGTGGCTCGTAACGAAGGGGGGACCTGCAGCTGGCCCTGTTCGTTGGCAAACCCATCTTCAGGTCGCATGTTATGAACCGGAAGGATTCGTGGGTACAGGTACAATGACGTCTCCTGGCACCCGACCGACCGGAGCAGGCGCAGATCATGTACACGTCGGTCTGCAGTCTCGCTGCCTCCTAAATTGGGGTTCAGCAGCCGAACTGGTCTTATCAGGCAGAAACAGAAACTCACCTTTGAAAGCCCTCGACTTGATTAGGCCAAGCATGTACATGGAGAATTCTTTAAGATTCTCGGGCAGCACCAGCTGACCTGGAGGATGCGAGCCCGAGAAGTTTTTGCGATATCCGGAAAAGATGTCCACCGTTTTTTCTGTGATGCTAGCGCGGATATCCTTCAAACTCTTGTCTCCCGCTTTTGACGCCGCTAGATTGATTGTCAGTAAACAATAAACAATAAACAAAAAGACACATTGTAGGAAACAAAGAAAAACATACCCTCTTTGGCGATTATTGAAACAACGGCATCTTGATCGATACATTTCATTGTCTCAAGACCGCCCTCGTTCACTGCCGCCACAATATTAATACATCTCACGCGCCGTTGGCCGCTTGCTGAGGTGTATAGTAAGGCCGCCTGGAAGTGGGCATCAAGCTTCGGATCGAGCTTTCCGTCATGACTGAAAATAACTCCCAGAGCCTTGTCGGCATCTATGGTGCCAATCTCAAGATCTGCCCCAAACGTGTGTTGTAAGAAGTTGCCGTGATACGAGGTTACCTGAAGGCCGTTTGAGCAGCGCACTTTCATCAACGCTTGATATCCAGTCTCGCGCGTGACGGCATGAGATATCTCCTGGGAAAGCTTCAGCAAGTCCCGAGGAGCGTGGAAGTTCGGGTAGAAGAACGTCTCTCCGCCAGAAATTGCCGATGTATATCCTAAAACAATAATCAGTCATGACCAGCAGTAAACCGAGTAATAAATCCCTACCGATTGTTGTCAAGTCCATGAAGCTACCTCCAGGTGACGCAGCGAAAAAGTCGATGCCAACACCGCTCTCAGACAACTTGGTCGCCAAGGCCTTCCATTCCGCATTTTCGATTGCAAACAACCTGGTTTCACCATCTGGAGCCTGGTTCTTGTCTCGCATAATCAAATTCCCTGGTCCCCAAGTTGGCAGCGTACTAAGTGAGCAGACAATCTTTCCTCCAGTGGCTTCTAATGCCGACAATGCTGCCTTGATCGAAGGCAGTAAAGCGGGCTCGGGAGTCTTGATATGAGAGAATATATTTGGTAGTTGCTGAAGTAGTGAAGTGATGACAGTCCTTAAAAGCCAAGTTAGTAAACCAATTAAAATTCCCAAATCAACTTGCTCAGCGGGTTGGACGTACTTTGACTCGTAGGGGTCCACAAAGAGACCCTCGCTTAGAGGCAGAAATGGCTCTTCCAGATCGGTCATTACCATCATCTGGGCCTTGTCGAGAAGATGCTATGCCTGGTGAGCAAACATTCAACGAGTCGCATTGAGTCACTTACGCTAAGATTGTAAAAGTGAATTTCCTTATCAAAAGTGACGATACCAATCTTCGAACCCTCTGGGAGTCTTCTAGATTCGCTCTCGTCGGCATCTGTCGCATCCTCGTCGCTGCCATATAGTGCATTGATGATACCCTCGCATACTCCTCGGAGGAACCCCCGGTTCACAGACTCTTGGCTGACATCTATGAGGAACAGCTGCTGCAATCCGACTGGCTCCTTGACCCAATATTCCTTTGGCACTGTGAATTCAACCGTTCCCATCATCAATTCGGGTCGCTGCGCCCGGTCAACACGCACTCCGGATGGATCGACGGGCGCAAAGTATTCGGCGGGTACATCGTTTGGAAAGGTGCACATATTGCATACGAATTTATTGCCCCCGGACTTGAAGGTCATGAAAGGGTTAATATATGTTCGGCATCGGCGACATCTCGGCGGTCCAACGTCGCCAAAGTCAATGAGTGGCACCGGCTGTTCTCCAGCATCCAGTCGCGCCAATGGCTGCAAGATCAGCCCCATGGGCAGCCCAGTCGAATTCAAAAATTCCGATGCTGCCGGGATGTTATTCAGTGTGAGACGGGCAAACTTGGGAGACGAGTTTCCTTGGTCGTGGGCCACAAACGGAATCGAAGCAGGTGGCGGTACATGTTGTTCCATCGTAGGGTATGCATGCGTGAAGTAGTACTGCGAGGGGAGGTCTCGCGACCTTGGAACACTTGGAATCTGCTCCGGGTCTATCTTTCCTTGGGTGGGAACCGATCCTGCTTCTGTCGACTGGTAGCCACCTCCTATAGCAGGATTGACTGGCTGGCCCATTGGAGTTGCTCCCGGACCTGCACCTACACCAAAACCTGGAGCTGGAGCGGCGGGCTGTGGAATTCCTTGGTTCAAACCAGTATTCAGAAATTGAGATGCAGCCGGTTCGCTCTGCGGAGGAAAGGCATTGATCCCTTGAGGCACAGGAGCACCGGCGGCTGGAGTTCCGATGTCGTGGTGAGCATGCCTACTCTTCTTCTTATGACCGCGAGCCCCCGCATCCGAGGATATTCCCAATCCCCCCATCTGAGTTGCTAAGCCAGCCATCGCATTGCCTTCTGGAGCTGCCGGCGGCATGCCCTGGGCATATCCCACGCCGGGTTGTCCGCCGAATTGCGAGGGGTGTGGTGCTCCATAAGGCGCTCCGGGTTGTTGATAACCTCCGGCCGGACCGAAGGACGTCGGGGGTCCTGGTGGCGGTGGTTGCTGCTGCTGCTGCTGCTGCCGATTCGGGTCTTCTCCAGGGGCACCAGGGTTGCCCGCGGCGTAGTACGAACTATAATCGGCCATTGCGATTCATCTGCAGCGGGGAGAGAGGGTCGGCGAGAACAGATCGAAGCGAGTGCGGGGAGGGGCGTCAGGGGAAAACGTGAAAAACAAGGCCGTGAGATCAGAATTGATCCATCACTCAGCAAGTAAAATTTCTGTTGCCAGTGCTGAAGGTGATGCTGAATTTTCTGCTGGAAAGCTCTGCCACAGGGGGGTTGGCTCTGTGAGGGAGATCTGTCGTGTTTTGGTGGAGGGAGCATCCAGATGTCGAATTGACCACCCAATGGGCTCTGGTTGGCCAGCGTGCTGTCGGGATGATCGCGGATTTCTTGGCGCCGACCGATGTCTTGGCGGCACGTGCCGTTCCCTCGGTAGATCATCTTCAATGCTTCTTTTTCTTTTTTTTTCTTTTTTTTTTAAAAAAAAAAAAAAAAAAAAAGAACAGAACTGGCTGGCGAAGATAATACGTCATTTGATTGTCTTGCGTAAAATTTCAACGCTGCGCTTTTGCCGTCGAAAGACCCCGGTCACGAAAGCCCTTCCTCATACGGCAAGTAGAAAACACGAGGCACGCCTTAAAAAGAAGCTTAAACCAGAGATTTTTTGAGGTCCCATGTCCCAAAGGTCTTAATACTAGCTGGAAGGCGGAACTGGCCCTATAGCTTGGAGAGAGAAAACATGCAGTCGCTCATTCCCTGATAAAGGGCTTCATCAGGGTCCTTTTGGCGAAAACCTCACATTTACCAACTTTTTCACGACAAATAGTTAAGGCTTACAGCAAGGACGCCTGACTATCATATTTTGTGTGGCGCAGCTTCTTTTTTGCTCCAAATCAAACTTTGAGGCTGGACCAACGGCCCATCTAACCATGTTAAAAGCCTCCTCTCCGAGCACATCAGTTCTGTTCGATATAAAAACTAACCAATCTGCCAGTGGCTTTTGATTAGCGGTCAGCATTCTGAGAATTCAAATGTTCCTGCTAATGCCCATTCTAACAGACAGCTATTATTGCCATCTATTCAAAATAATATAGTCGCAGTGTTGAAGATTAACATGGCCTTGACCTTCAAAGAGTCGGATGTAAACCCACTCTTCTATTGTCGAGATAGCTACAATGTTTCAAATGTTGAGTCGTTCTTGCCAGGCTAAAGAGTCCGTTTGTGGGGCACCACTCAAGATACCGGAAATATTTGCGATGATAGAGCTGAAATGCGTAAAATGCTTGTAATTTCTCGACATGGTGTTCATATATAAGTCAAGCCGGTCATTTCTCTGTTGATAAACCTCGTCCAACCTAAGTTGTCAGTGAAAGGGCGGTGTGCTTGAGGAATTTGAACTATATATGTACAACAATCAATAAGCTCTCGTGCTTTCATTTAGTTTATCGCAGAACTTGCCCACTATATTATAGGCTAATCTGAGTCCTTGATAAGCTGAAGCCCAACAACAAACCTCTATCAATGCGACATTCGAAAATTCATGTGGGACGTTTGTACATGGACAGAAAAACAGACAAAAGGGCCAGCAATGGGGCAGGTATGGCAACATCATATATAATCTGACGATATGTGTAACCACACGTAAAGCAAACAAGCACGCAATAACTGACATGTCTACCCCTTGCCGGCGGTCAACGAGAGCCAATCGAACGAGCAAGTGATGCAGCAGTGGTCTTAGACTCTTAAGGCCTGGCGGAAAGGCGGAAGCGGGCCGTGCCTTAGCGTTATCTCTCGCCTATCACCTTCGGCACTTCCATCATCCCGGGCTTTGTCTTAATATTGCAGCAAAGCACACAAGCACAAGTACACATCCTCGGTCTCTCTGCACTGGGGGTATTCCTGGGGTTGAGCGGTGAGCGCTATGACGAAATATCTGGGCTGTTAGCACAGTTGACGCGCTGGTATTGCCGCGCCGATGCTATCAGTTCTCGACCGGATTGCTGGGACTCGAGCAACGCCTGCATATTGATTAGAGCAACAAATTTTTATTAAAGGTATGTATGTACGCTCTAACGGCGACCCGCATGCCTACCCACCTTTTCGAAAGATCCGGACGCTCCCTGGCTTTCCCGATGGCGAGAGCTATGCCTTGTGCGACCCATTGTTTTGCTGTGCATCTGGCCATTTCGACTGACAAAACATTGGTTATCAGAGCCCCACTGGTGGTGCCTTACTCAAGGAAAATTCTATAGTTTATCTCACTTTAGCGTTTTGTTTGTGGGATCTTTTTATTTTACTACCGACGTGAGCTTCTCCCCTCGATGAACAGAGTGCACTTGCCCCTCAACGCTGTTGTACTTTCACTAGTACTTCGTCCTGTGTTTTACCCTTAGACAGCCATGGGTCTAAATTCAAGTAAACAGGTTTCAACTGGTTGCGAACCTTCTCCCAGAAGTGACCAAGCGAAAACCCCAGTCATTGATAGCAACCCAGTCCAGCCACCTTCCACAGATATGGCTACTATTCATGATGATGACGAACGGCTCTTAGCACGGATCGGTTATAAACAGGTAATTAACAACAATGCCTATAATTGATCAAGACTAACCCAATATTTCTGCGCTGACAGGAGTTACGACGCGAGTTTTCAAAATGGTCTACAGTATCGTATGCCATTTCGATCCTTGGCGTGCTGGGCTCAGTCCCAGCCACTTTTTCATCTCCTCTCGCCGCCGGAGGCCCTGCCACTGCGGTATGGTGCTGGTTCATCGGCTCGTGCATGGCAATGTGTATCGGTAGTTCTGTGGCAGAGCTAGTATCGGCATATCCAACCGCGGGCGGCATGTATTTTGTCACAAAACACGTTGTGCCAAAAGATCAAGTTGCCATCTTTGCTTGGATTCAGGGATGGTGTAACTTGCTTGGTCAGACCGCGGGGGTGTCGAGCGTTACTTATACAGTCAGCCAGATGTTGCTGGCCTGTGTGAGTATGAACTCGAGTTATCAGGACGGACAGTATTCCTACTCGCCGCACGTTTTCCCCTCTGTTTTCAGTATTGCATCTCATCTGATTTCCATCCCTAGAACTGCAGCTCAGACGGTATTCGTGTCAATTGGGCTCTTATGCATCATGGGAGTCATTTGCTCCTTGACAACGAAAAACTTGCATCGGATTGTCTTTTGGTTCGCTCCAATCAATAGTAAGCTCTAAATTCACAATGTACAAAATGGTTGAGCTTATGGTTTTGCAGTCTTGGCAACCATTGGTATCTGTACTGCAATTCTAATTTTGACCCCTGAAAAGCAATCTGCGGAATGGGTGTTTACCCATGTAACCGATGGCTCTGGATGGGGATCCAAAGTCTTCTCTTTTCTTCTCGGCTTCTTGTCCGTAGCCTGGACGATGACCGACTATGATGGAACAACCCAGTACGATTACCCTCAAAAATGTCTAATAAGTCAAGTGTACTAACCTACAAAAGTATGTCAGAAGAAACTCATGATGCAGCCATTCAAGGACCAATTGCCATTAGATCCGCTGTGCTTGTTTCAGGTGTCCTCGGCTGGATACTAACAGTTTCAATGTGCTTCTGCATCAACGACCTGGATGCTATTCTGAAAAGCCCGACTGGAATGCCCGCCGCGCAGATTTTCCTCAACGCCGGTGGTCGAACTGGCGGTACGATCATGTGGTTCTTTGTGATCCTCGTACAGTTCTTTACTGGGTGTTCTGCAATGCTTGCAGATACTCGTATGGCATATGCTTTTGCTCGGGATGAGGCCTTGCCATTTTCAAGGTGAGAGAAGAAGACCCGTTTTCGTGTGCGCAGCAGCTGGACATTCGTACTTACAAAAAGGATCAAGACTGCTGGCAAATGTCAACGAGTATACACACACTCCAGTCAATGCCGTCTGGTTCGTCGTGGTATTTAGTAGCGCTCTAAACCTGATTGCAATCGGGTCGACCGAGACAGCCACGGCAATTTTCAACGTCACCGCGCCCGCGTTGGATGTTTCTTACATCGCTGTTATTCTAGCCCATATGATTTACAGACATCGCGTAAAGTTCATCGAAGGGCCGTTTACTCTTGGAAGATGGGGCACACCGATTAACATCATATCTGTTACGTGGGTGATTTTTATCAGCACTGTGTTGTTCTTCCCTCCCACTAAGCCCGTCACTGCGGCCAATATGTGAGTAACTGAAATATGTTTACTTTGCAGGATCTTGGCTAACAGACCAGGAACTACGCTATATGCGTCGCTGCTTTTATTGCTATATTTTCCTTGTCCTGGTGGTGGCTAGCAGCGCGGGAGTAAGACCCCTTTATTTGCTACTTGCAAGCCAGCAGTTGATTAACCTGAAATAGTAAATATACCGGACCTCGCACAAAGGAAATTATTGAATCGCTTCCGGAGGAAGATTACGATGACATTCTTAGCGATGATCAAGCAAGTCTAGATGGCGTTTAATTATGGATATATCGGTTGGGATAGAACGAAAGAGGTGGTATTAATAGAGGTATTGGTTACCATAGATTTTGTTTATATGGAGTTGATTCAGGTTGTACTTGCACGCGGGATATCATTGGTTCAGAATTACCAAGTTCGGGGGTTTGAATATACTTCGTTTTTCAATTCCTAGAACATGAGCGCTTGCTCATTTGCCATATACAAATTCGCGTCTGGTACATTGAGAGTACAGACTACAGGGTAAAGCACTAGTATAAGCTCCATTCCTGGTCTATAGTTTATGCATGCATACTGCATGGATACACCGCTGGCTAATAACCAGTAAAAACAATCGATATATACTCAAAATATCTAAGCTTTCAGCTTCTACAGTATCAATATTTAATAAACCTCTACCACACATATTACAAGCAAGATCAATCAGTCTTTAGTCATATAATGCCAATATACTCATATACTTTCCACGTAGTCTTAATATTACACACTACATGGTCCATTAAGACCCTCAAAGACGATTATTTATAGCTTCAGAAGCTGCCCGCCACTTAACTACAGGCTTATCTTGGATTTTGCTCTGGATCTCTATATTCCAAATTTTCAATCGATACCTTTGACTCTTTTCAGCCTTTTGCATTTTTTAGATGTCCCTTTGTTAGATGAAAGCTTGACATGTGGTTTGTGATATATGAGTAATAGGTACTTTTCTCTGTTGATTTCTGGTTTGAGGAAGAGAGTCTAGGACTGTTGTCTATAGCATAGCTACTACATATATTCCTAACAAACACTCAACTACATTTGTAACTACTATAGATCTAAGGCGCTAGAAGAATAGACATCGGGAGCCTTTAGGGTGTAATCGGTGTTTTTACGCTGTAGTAAAGTTTTATAAATAGATGTTTAGTAGGTGCCTACGAAGGTTAAAGAACGAGCAAGGATATATATTATTTACGATAAGAGCTAAAATATTGAATGCCAAGTGCTTGAAGTAAAATATTCTTAAAGCTTGTAGATTGTTTTTGATATTACTTGTCGGCTTAAAGGGGTCAAAGACTTGATGTGTTTGAGCGAGTTTTGAAGTAACATTGTATATTAATATAAGTTTATTCGGTATAATTAAATGATACATATATTATCTATATTTAATACTATAAGACTAATTTTACTCGGTGATTGTCTTTTTTTTTTTTGCTAGGCTGTATAAAGTATCAATTGATCGGACTAGAACAGTAGAAGAAAATTAATATACGTACTGCATTAAGCTTCCATCCCAGCTAGATCCAACAATAATGTCATAAATTGTGTGCTCCGAACAACACCGCGACTGATACGAAGAAAGTAATTACTCCGGACTCCGTTCTTCAGTGTCTCGTAAAAATTGCCCATTACATATTCTTGGCCCCCTATTTCCGACCCGTGGTGGATCAGTTGTCAAAGTATATTTAACAACCTAGCTTTCCGCAAAAACCAACATTGAACAACCTAGTTACTCAAGATATTTCCGCAAGCGCAAATAAATGCGCAACCTTGGAACAATGCTAGAAACACTTGTACCACAAACAGAAATACCAAGAAAAGGGGGCTGATTCTAATGTTTCCGACAGTCGATCATAAAAGAGTCTATACGTTTTTGAGTATGTTGGATGAAACTTTAAAAAAACAAGGCTATTATTTCCGGCGTATATACTGACGCAAGTTTGATAATACATACTCCGTAGCAGGTCATGTATTTGTCAATCACGCAACCACTAACTAATACTTACGTGCAACCCTACAGCATACATACTACATACTATGTAGGACTGAGGATACAACTTTAATGCTGATCAATAATAATGTTGGGTTCGCTGACAGCACTGAGGTTACTATGCATTTCTTATATTCTGTCCGGTACACCTCATACACCTCTTATTCTCGGCACAACAGAATCGGACCGGGTGTCGGCTATTATTGGTCCGTACCAAAAACCAGGGACAGCTGAAGAAGGCCACCAACTCGCACACTAGTTAGTAGTTTACGAGCATAATTGATCAATCAACTTTGTTTTTCCCCCATTCTTTGTCCGATACAAACAGCGTGTTCACTTCTTGCTCAGAAAATCCCGATGCCTCGTATTCCTTGGCTACTTTGACTGATCTCGGCATATTTCACGAAAACGGGAGAACCCTGAAAAATAAGCATCTTTTTACAGTTTTCTGGCGCGGGAAGAACTGTGGGGTGGCTATTCCGTTTGTAGAAAAAACAGGTGGGTCCGGTATAAACGATTACCAACTTCGTTTACTATACGACTCCGTAAAATCCGGGTCTGCGTATTTCGCTTCCTGGGGCGAGAACAGTACAACAATACAAAAATACAAAGGTGTAACAAATAACCAACGTTAGATGTAGATCCATGTCATTTTAGTGACTAGCATCGCTCAATAGCTGACAAGACTTACTATAACGGACAACCTTACTCGCAGTTGGCAATGTATGTCGCATTGGATTATCATCATGGATACTGCATACTAAGCTGAGTCTTAAACATTATTGAGCCAAGCCTGTTCGGCGAAAACCATGATGATCGTCAGGTGGGTCTGGCGCACGCATTTTCCGAATTAAGCTCAACGGCGGGTTATATTGCGGAAATATTTCAATGTACGGGATATATGCGTAAATGCCGTCAAACATACAAGACGTATCGTGTTATGTACGTACGTAGTACGTACTCTTTACTCGGGTCCGGCCTAAGCAATAACTAGGGGTTGTGCACAGATACGCACTACTGGCGTACGATTGCCCAAGCTGAACATACCATTATTCATGCCATGTCTTAAAACCAATTTGGCAATTTAGATGTGCGTATTTATTTCCCTTCATTAATTTATTGCGGGCGACTCAACAGCCACTCGACCCCATTCACAACATCCTCGTTGTATTTCACTGACGCAGGCATTTCGGGCAAAAAGGTCCAAAACGCATGGGCTTGACCAACATAGACAATGATACGAGTCGGGATTCCGTGTTTCTCTCTCAGCTCGCGCTCGTAAATAATTCCCGTGTCACGAACCGGGTCAAGCCCCGCCACCTGAATAAAGTGCGGTGGAAGATCAGCGTGCCCGTTCGGATTTAGAAGCACATTGTGCAAGGGGCTGTAGATGTCGGCGTTGTAGGACCGCGCAAGCAGGTCGACCCCGTCGAGGTTGAGGATCGGAGCGTCCTTGTTCTGCTCAAACGAGAGAAGCTCGTCCTTCCATTTCTCGGGGATTGCTCCTCGCTGAATCAAGCCCGGGACCGTCATATGCACACCGGTCAATCGGGGTGAGACGTTTTCATCGCGCGCCAGATGAGAAACCACCCCGGCCAGAGTGCCACCGGCAGACATGCCACTCAGGAGGAAGCCTTTGGCAGGATCTGCGGTCAGAAGAGGGCCGTCGTAGTTTGCGACAACCCACTTGAAACTATCCCACGCGTCGTGCGCAGCAGCGGGGAACTGATGCTCTGGAGCGAGACGGTAGTCGATGCTGACGCATGTTGCGCCGAAGCGTCGGCAGAATTTGGAGGCGTCGGCGTCGGCCATGGTGTAGTTGCCCAGGCAGAATCCGCCTGCATGATAGATGACGATTAGCGGTCCTCGCTGTTGGTCATCTAGAGAGGCCTTGGGGCGGTACACTCGAATTCGTGTGGTGCCGTCGCGTGTAGGGATATCGTGGTCCTCTTGCAGGATTTCCGAGTCGTGATATGGGTTGACGGCGGAGCTCAGCGAGTCTTGTTTTTTGACTCCGCTGACTCGGGCCTTGGAGGCTGCCAGTATCGCATCCTCGGTCAATTCTAGAAGTAGTTTGTCTTTTGAATACTGTTGATACTCTGTTAGTAGGTTTCGGGCGAGGTTGTTTGTTGGTACACACCTTGACCCAGTCAGGATCAATCACCGACATGGCTGGATCTCCAGGCTCCCACATTGCGATTCTTTTCGGAATATGAATAAAGATTAATTGTTTAGTATCAATTGATCAAATGTGAATGTTTTATATATGGCCATCTATTTCAACCTGATTTAAACAGATCGGGGTGTTTATTCGAGTCTCACCGAGAGGGGATGATTGTACCCCGCAATCCTCCATATTCCCAGGTCGGCGATATATTGGAAATAACTACAATGAGGCACTTGTAGGTAAATATCATTTTTTTTTAGCAGTTGCCGACTATATAATTTTCATGCCGTACTGCATGTATAAATGAAATGTGCTTGTCATCAAGAGTCAAGCCAGTAATCCCAGGACATATACTCGGATGGAGCGTATGTTCCTAGGATTAATTGTTAATATTGTTATTAATCGAGCTAAGAGACGAAGATGACGAGTGTAATATTTTATACTTCGAAGAAACTAACCAATTTTGTTGATAGCTCTAGCACTATAAAATTACGAGTCTTCAATGTTTTTTTGGTTACGCATTGTTGATTCTAAACACTTGAGTGTAAACAGATTGGGAGATAACCAAAATATTAGGTCACTTTTGGGTCCCATTTTCTATGTTAAGTACTATAATTTGTAGTTGTTTCAAACTAGATATAATTATCAAAAGTTCAAATGTTATCAGTGCCGGAGTCCTCAGACTCCGGAGTAGTAGTTATAACTGCCGTTTATCGCAACCGCTGACTCAACATAAGCGAGATGCGAGCAGACTACAGAGTACGGTAGACAGATGAGTCAGATTACTATTTAACGATTTTTAGCTTACAAGTCTTACAAGTTACATGAGTCCCCCGGGCCCCGAGTCTCTGAGGCTCCGATAACTTACAAGTGCGACAACATTTAGGGGCGCAACTTCAAACCGTTTTCGGGACTAAAGAGATATGACCCGTGAAACCGCCCGGCTTGCATCAGCGTTATAATAAGGTTATCGTAAAAAACAGCAGGAAACAAGCCACACAACCAAAGGAAATCTAAATATGGAGTAAATAGTGCCAACATCCGAGTATATTCCAAATAATACACTGACTAGTAACTAACTTAACTCCGTAATCCTTGCTAGAATAAGTATGCACTTCAAGTTCTTTGTTGGTTCTTTATTTGGCTCGGCCGCCCCGGCATTTGGCACATTAGGCCTACTTGAAGCCAAGAAACAAGCGTCGAACCACCTACCTCAAAGGGTAAAGACAAGCAACAAGCATGAAGACTAGCACACTTAAACTCTGTAAACTGAATCAGTTCGCGAAAGTTAGGAAGAGAGAGAAAAAAATGCAAATACGCTCCGTACATATACGTCCGGAGTCCTGCGGATACGTACGGAGTATATTCCATGTAACCAACAGGGATTAATAAAAATAGAAAGTCTATTTAGAACTAAAAGCCACATATGTCACGCATTATGCGGTATACTATTTATTTTACAATACAGGGACTTATTTAGCATCCCTCCTCGTTTACGAGTCCTCTGTAACCAAACCAAACTGTTGTTGGTAAGCAGTACGGAGTACGTAAAAAAACGAACATCGCGTCAGCAAATTGCCCATTTTTACGTTTAGCGCCAACCCAACACGACTGGACAGCGTTAATGTCAAATATGAATGGCTCTATCGGGGAGCTAAATTAAAGCTGAGCGTCCCGCTGCGGAAGGGACAAAAACGAACAAAAACTAAGGTTAAATATAGTTTTTATTTCCTTTTAAGTTGCGCGCACAACCGCTCTTGGCCTCTTGCGAATCAGCGGGGGCATTATAGTAATAAATTATAATAATTGGGACGTGCTACGCCAATGGGGGAAAAAGGGGGTGCACTATTGGTGCAACGTAAATGTATATACCCCGTAGGCTGCTACATAATTATTACTATACTACATAGTATATACACTGTACTTTGTTGTTGTTAGTTTGATGATTTTCTATAAAGGCTGCAGGGCGCGAGCAATCAAGTTTCCTAATTAGGAAATTCTTCGGCCCCTTTGTGTCCGCCGACTACTTACTTAGTACTAAGTTACGAGGCTCAGCTCATAACGTTTCGTTCGACACGGAACATAAAACAAAAAAATTTCGCACAACAATCAACTTTGGTATTCTGTCGCAACTTCGCAAGTGCTAAAAAAAAATAGAAAATAAAAATAAAAACGGTTAGCGGAAAGAAAAACCGCCGCTTCTCCGCGGCCGATGACGTTCGTTGCATGAATGATAAACTAGTGCATACTACATGTAGTCATGTACACATTGTAGTATGTACAGTACCAGGCCAACTAGACTAGTCAAAAAAATAAATAAAGCTGAAGCCTGAATGAACCCACTGGTACTAAGATCCAAAAGATCTGCGCGTTGCATATTACCCAAAAGAGAAAGTAACAAGTACAACAGAAAAAAGAAAAAAACGGGCGGATGATGACAGATCTCTAAATACGGACACTCTACAGCTGAGTACGTACATCGACCGACTCTTCTGTAACTCATGGATAACGTTGTCTCGGCCGTATGGCAATGCAAATGCCCAGCAGTTACGTATACTAATCTATTATTGAAGGTTACCCATGCGTAGCGTAAATGCTGTCCAGGCTAGGCCAAGCTAGGGATGCACATGCAATGCATGGCTATCAGCAATAACATTCCCCGGTATTAATTTTTGAGTTGGTTGCACCGGCGGACACACATTGCTAGTGGATCAATTATGTTGGCGCCTCCTTGCTCAGGCCGCCAGAACGCAAGGCGTACTGCCGATACTTGCTTGCTCCATAACGATTACGTGGAATCTGATCTGACTCGGTAGAATCACAATTGGAATTAGGTCCTGCTCATAATAATATAGCGAACCGGTCTAATCACGTCGCCTGCATAGAAAACAAAAAAAAAAAAAAAAAAAAAAAAAAAAAAAAGGCACATAAAGTTCAAATAGCAACAAGGGAATCATGCCAGCCGCGTAAATGCATATCCGAAAACAAGGGGGCAAGTAAAACGCATCGTACACACACAAACGTCAGAAAGCCGTCCAGTAATCCGGTATGCCCTGTTTAAACCCAAACCCCTGTAAAATAATTGACAATAGCCACCCCATGCAATTATCCGTCAAACGCCATTCCTGTGTACATAAAGCCCATGATGAAAATAAAAGCGCAAACAAATCACAGAAAAACCAAGGCCATTACAGTAATTTTCCGATTAAGCCGTAAAGACTCGATCCAGTTGCCGCAGAGCGCGCATGTCCTCGCCGCCAAATCCGATCTTCTCGCTGGGAATGTCCTTTGGACCCTCAGCGCGGAGGCTGCTAGGGCTTCCATTGGCTTTGGAGTAGGGTGAGCTACCGGGCCCGCTCATCAATGCGCCGATGCTTGGAACTGTCGTTCCTGAGCTAGGGGCTTCACGTCCGTTAGGAAGGGGTAGCTGCGACACATTGGGCGTCAATGGGTGTAGCGAGGGCCTGTTGTCACTGTGGCCAGAGTGGGCCTGTGACTGAGGAGACATGAGACGGGGGTCGATCTGCACTGGGAGGTTTGCTTTGGCTGCGTAGCTAGGCGAGTGCACCCGTGACGCTTCGAGCGGAGAGGGACCGGCCCGTGGAGAGCGGTTCGAGTATGGCGGCATGTTGGGCGCAGACACGGTACCGGCTGGCACTGGAGGTGGTAGAGTGGTTTCCATGTGCGGCGGTCGGTCAGCTGGAGTCGGTAATTGATGTGTAGCTGGAGCATGAGGATGTGGTGGTGGTGGTTGGCCGTAGGGAGCACCTGCTAAAGGTGGTAGATAGCCTGGGCCGTTGTATGCAATGGTGGCTGTTGGAGGGGTTCCCAGAGGAGTTGGCGGCCAACTGTAGATGGGAGCATACGATTGAGGATGCGTAGCGCCTGTTCGAGGAAAGTTGGACATGTGTGGAGAGAGTGCAACAGCGCCGGCCATGGGACCGCGAGTGACGACGGGAAGGTTCTGCTGGTCATTGACAGTGGACTCTGGGTAGAGGCCCTTTTGCGGGCGAATGTGTCGCAGGGCCGGGTCATTGGAAGGCTGGTTCAGGTTCGGAGCAGTAGGATGTGAGCGAGCATAGTAGCTGATGAGGTGAAGGTGCTGGCCGGTCGAGGTGGTGATACTGAAGGACTGCTTCATCAGACCGTCTGGCTTGTATCGGTAGCCATCTTGGCCCTCTTCATTGCCATCTCGGTCGTCGTCACTGTTGCCCCGGCTATCAGGAGTCTTTCCTCCGCGCGAAGACGAAACACCACCGCCCCGCTTGCCCTCCATCTCACGGTAAGTCAAAAAGCTGCCCGAGACTCGGCTGGCGCTCCACGATTTGCCGTCGGTCCAGCGGCGCATACCGGCCTCTCGCTCATCCCACACGAAGACAGAACCCGACTTGATAGCCTGGCGCTCTTTTTCTGACAGACGGCGCTGGACGCGCGGCAGGAGGCCGAGACGGCATGCTTCGAAGAGGATGATGGCGTCCGCAGGAGTGCGGACGAGCCCGTGGTAAGTCTCCATGAGACTGGTGTTGATGCGGTGTGTTGTGGTTGTTGATTCTATTTGTTCTCCTGCTGTTGTAATTGTTGTATTGGTGATTGCTGCCTGTGAAGTGAGCGTGGAGGAGTGGGTGTGGAAGGGAGAGAAAGAAGGGAGGAAGGAGGGCTCAGGCAGCGGGAAAGAGCCAAAATAAAGTAGTCAGACAGGCGGATATCGGATCGGCGCCATGCGTCCATGTGGGCAGGCGCGCCCGGGGGATGCTCGCCTGTGATACGTCACCACCGGGGCCAAAGGGCGAGCGTATTGGGCTGTGAGTTGGAGAACAAAAGTGAAACAGCGCGCAGTGGAGAGCGGCTAGTGCGTCGCCCTCGTACATTATGATTCTTATTTTGCCTGCTGGCGTGTTTGAGTGGCCGGCGCTGGGCGAACTAGTATTTTGCCTCCGCCGTGGGTTGGGCCCGTTGGTCCTTGCCTGAGAAACTGCTGGACCAACTAGGAAATAACTAACAAGAATAGTATGCTCCGTAACAATGATAATGGGGCCCATCCTTAAAATCCTTCGTTGAGCCTTGGGAATGAAAGACCCTTGGCTTGGCCCAAGTGGGGGTGGGTGGAGGGGGGGCGCGCGACGTTATGTGCTAATTACGATCATGCGCAAACGAGAATGAAGTTAAAATGCGAGATTAGCACCAACCCAAAACGAAAAAAGCAAAGAGTAAAAAAAAAGATAAAAAACAGTCAAGTGGGGCGAATGCGCCGCAACAAGCCAAGCCGAGTTCCCCCTCGGATGTTAAACCTGGTCCCAAGCTTTTACGCCGCCGACCCACCCGCCCTCATCTGTACCGTAACGTATGTACGTACTATGTAACCACCGTACCGTAACGCGGAATACGCCCAGGACCCTCACGTTCCGTGCTTGCAGTCAGGACACCTATGCATTGCCTACTGTATTTAATCACTGTATGTCAAAAATAATGTAATCTCGTCGTGGAATTTAGAATTGCGCTCCAAGTGGACCGTCCCCCCTTCACTCAGAGTTCAGACACCACCACATCCCGAACCTCCACTCTAACCTCCACGGCGCCGGGGTCCTAGACACAGCAACTGGTCAGACGAGCGTTTTGGGTTGGGCCCTGACTCAATCTTTGTTCGCCCGACCGTTGGTTGACCCGGTGTTAATACTCCATAGTGGCCGCGCGCGAACAAGCGCAAGATAAATACAAAGCGTAAATGGAATATATTGCGCGGCGTCTCTATTTGTTACAGAGGGCAAAGTTTATTTTAGGAATGGAAATAAATACAAGTCATCAAGGGAATATGTTGCGCCGCGTGTTTTGAACTTGACGGCAAGTTTATTTTAAGAAGAAGAATAATAAAATATGCATGTATATCCTCCGTAGTATCAAGGGCTAAAAAAAAAGAAATAAAAAGGGTTTGTTGGTGTGTGCTAAATATTTAAGATCTTAAAACTTGCCAGGCTCTTCTGAGTCAGATTGAAGGATCCCCTTTGTTCCTTTCTTCCTCCCCTTGTTTCTCCGCCGCAGGAAGGGTGAGATTCCTCCCTTCCCAGACTAAGCATTAAATAATAGTGCTGCTATTATTAAAGACGATCTGGGATGTGCACTACTCATCTTGTTCGGCGCCTATCTATCATCCCTTGTGATACGTCGGTTGCATGCCTCAGAAAAGTACGAGGCAATATAATACGTACGTACGTACGTACATAGTCCACCGAGGGGATGAAAGCCAAACGCTCAGCTGCCAAGGACACAAGCAACATCACCGCTTGGCCTGCTACATTCTCTTCTTATCCCGAAGCTTATTTCGTCTGCTGCCTGCGTGTGCAAAAAACTAATAATACGAAGACTCAAGAGTCAAGACACAAGTTACTCCGCGGATGAATCTAAAACAGGCGGAGCACTCGGCCTCCGCGACGCCGTATACGGGCCGGCGGAGGACAAAAATAAATCAAGTCGTAACCAACACGAACAGAAAAAAAAAAGAAAAGAAAAGAGTTACGTAGTCAACAACAGTGGCGACCGACAAGGGCATGTTTTGGACGTCGCGGCGTCCTTGCATAATTGATAAGTATTCCAGTATGTTACAACTTACAACTTACCGGGACCCGTAATAAATTATGTACGTACGCAGCCCTCCCGGTCGGGGGCACGCACACGCATCCACATCGGTCCTAGCGCAAGACTTACGAAGCTTAAGCTTAATCCAACACGAGGGCTGGGGACGGAGGGGCCCTTTTCGCGCTGCCAGATTCGGTGATCCATGCGAGCGCTAGGGCCAAAAGCCAAGCCTGCTAGTCCCCGCCGGGTTTTTTACGAGCGCTGGAGCCTGCTGCACAGTCAAATAAGCCGATAAGCTATTTTTTTAAAATTATTATTGTTATTATTTTTTTTTTTAATCCGTGTATCCTTAGGGGCCACCGTGCAGTTAATAAACACGATGACTCGGACTCGGGGGCTCGGATGTTACTGACGGCAATAACAATATGCACAGACTTGGCGGCCAGCTGAATCGGGAATAATGATGCGATACTAGATAGCAACTATAATGGGATAAATTGTTAAAAATGTTAAGGCTGTGTAGTCTTGGCAGATCAGCTGAATTGTTCGTGACAGCGACCGAATAGACTTCCGTAATTGGCACTGTTTACGATAAGATCAGCATAATAAATTAACAATAGCAGCAAAATAGCACAGCGTCTTATCATTAATTGTCGTGTTGGATCGCGTTATAACCTGTCACTATTAAGGAATAATAGTACAAGTACGTA
This sequence comes from Talaromyces sp. P118-02, assembly GCA_037040535.1. NCBI lineage: Eukaryota > Fungi > Ascomycota > Eurotiomycetes > Eurotiales > Trichocomaceae > Talaromyces > Talaromyces sp. P118-02. The sequence continues at coordinate 179,995 of JAXQGY010000895.1, forward strand.
CCCGTACTGCTTACTGATGTTGACTAAGGAAATAAACTATGGTCGCTAAACGCAGCCAATGAGTAAGTCATTGCGCACGCGAATAACCGTAGCTTAATTATAATTAGAGTCGCCTAAATAATTCAAACCAGAATTAGTGTTTGTTTTAAAGTTTTGTCGCTGCTGGGGCGGAGGCTAAACCAAACTGCGTACATTCTTGTACGTACTCCGTTCTCGCGTACTAAGGAAAAGTGACTTCCGGATTCCGAGATCCAAAGCTCTGGTGACTGAGTGCACGCGCAACGGTGGCGTCGCTCATTTAATAAAATTTTTAAAATATGCGCAACCTACCAGCGGAACTATGGATACAGTGCTATCAAACTTTTGATAATTAGACATGGAACTCCTTGAACGCGGTTATTGGGTGAAACAGCGCTTAGACTTCAGATTAAACTCATGCCCAGGCAATACCAAGACCTCGTTGAGGAATGCCGACCCGGTACCCTACGACGCAGTACTACGTACTACGTACTATGTATGTACGTATGATAATTCGAAAAGAAAAGGCAGGTCTGAAACAGTTTCACCAGGCAATCGTATTTATTACTCTTTTAAGAGTGAGGGTGTATTAGTATTCGGGATGTAACCGTAATGAGCGGATTATCCGAGGTTTTTCCCTCCTTTTTCTAATTTTCTATTGGCCACACCATATCGTCCCATCCAGCACGATGACGCAAGCTGGCATTTAAGCTTCGTGACAAGCGAATCTAGTGTGCATTGCAAGTTGACACATAGGAATGCAGTTAGCCTGGCATGTATGTGTATGTCAAAGTGTTACGTACACATCTACGCAGGCTGGAGGCAGCAGGGTTTGCTGGAATTTTTCTATCTGTACGGAGTCGCCGTAACGTTCTTGCCACATGCACCCAAAAGAAGAAGGGCGAACCTTGGTTCGCTCGGAGATTGACAACCCCGAGTCTGGAATTGTTAGAAATAGACAATCAATGGGGCCAGATCTAGATCATTTTCATACATACTATGAAATAAATTATCATTGCAATGCCTATTATTACTGGAGTCTTATATTAAGAATATTACATACATATTAATATTACTTTTTTTTTGTAATACTCGCTTACAGACTTGTACGCGGCATCCGGATGGAATGTGACTGTAACGCAGCCGATCAATGGAGAAGGATCATCACCTTTCCGATCGACAAGCAAGTTGCAACATGAGCTTGTTCTGTATTAGTATTATATACGGAGTATCATTATCGCTGTAACTCGTCGGCCTTTTATTGAGGCGAGCGCATTTATGAGCAGTAGTTCTCCATAGTTTCGAACAAAGACTCAGAATTTCCACATTCGGAGGGTTTCCGTGCATCCTTGACTCCTTATGAGTGATACTATAGTGATACATAGGGAATTATTAACACACGACACTGTAACTATCGAACTCATCACTCGAACTTGCAAATGGAAAGCCGCGTCATTCCGGCGCATACTGCACGGCATTGGCTCGAGGTTAAGAATGATCGACGCCGATTACTTCAAATCAGGTATCCGAGAAGCATTGCCAAGGCTGGCCTTGGGCGGCCTCGTCTCAGCCTAGTTTTAAGCATACGAACGGAGTATAACGAAGTTTATGCAGTGTTACACACAAACACAGACACACTGCTCGCACCAAAGCTTCAATCGCTCGTCGACTTGTACATCCGTACTTCCATCGGCACAAGAATTATACAAATCGACTCGGACGTTGACGAAGCACCGAAGCGGCTCCGTGTCCGTTTCGGCGCGCAACAAAGTCCGATGCCAAGATGCCAAGATCACCAAGATGCGAGCAGGCACGCTGATTGGCTGGACATCCAAAATAAGCGAGGATCCGTGCATACGATGAAATCAGCAGAAGGAATTTATCTATAAAGAACAGATTTGGGTCGGTGTCGGTGTCGGGATAGATGGTCGCGAGGACGCGTACGGATTGAGGTGAGGTGGTTCTAGCGCGGTTGCATCAAGAACAAGCTCACTATTAGCCAGGATTTTAATACGTACGGCCAAGGAAAGAGATCCGGCTCCACTTTCCCAAAGGGGGAGCTACTCGTCTATCGTCTACGCTTTTGCTCTATATTATTATTATATATACTTGTATAGTTGTACGTACTATACTCCGTAGACTGGTTAGAGGTGGACATCAAAAGTGGATTTACCGATTTACTAACCCTAATCACAATAATACGAAGTACAACTTGGGTAAATTCCGAACCATGCCCGTATGGAGTAATATTACTCGCAGAGGCTTAACTGTAGTAAGGTTTTTTAAGCATGATCAGCCACGCCGCCGACAGGCTATCGAATCCTCTCAGCGCAAGGGTTGCCGTTTGCGCCCTTTAGTGCTTACACCTAATCGCGCGCCTTGACTCCGATTTCTCGGAAACCGCCCTGCCAGAATTATACAACTTATTATTAGCATTCAATTATTACTTACGATTACGAATACGAACCACACATACACCCACTACAGCTTCAGTATGGTTGCGCCAAGTCCTTCGTTGACCGAGCACGTTGTGGCCATGCTCTTAATGAGTATTCTGTACTCTGTCTCCCTACTCTGTACACGTATTTGTACTACCTCGGCCTCCTTGCAGCTCTAATGAAAACTCGCGTAAGACAAATCACAATTTCCCACTCGTCCTATGCGGCGATCATGCAGCCAACCTGGTAACATTTAAATTATTGATGCATGCGATGCGAGATCCAGCCTTGTTTTTTGTTCGCTCGGAAACGCTCGGTCCCGTTTTTATTAGCGAAAGATTGTGTTTTATTGGCGAGATCACTCATCATTTCATGCGAGATTGAGAACAGAGTTGAAAAAAAAAAAAGAAAGAAAAAGAAAAACGAAATTTCCAGGATCTGAATCATCTGATGATGGAATACGCCGATATACGAGTTGACTGCATTGGTCTCCACTCGCAAACGGAATCCTTTTAGTTTTTTTTTTGTAGATCGGACTGCGAAGTTTACGACAAAGCCTTGCGGATTGCAAATCGTGTTACAACTTACTACTCCGTATTCGTACAATTGCAGCGCTCAACTTGAGCTGATTCCTGAATCGTGAATAAAGTATGACGGCGGGACAAGCCGCATGTTGTACGTACGGAATTATACTAACAGTTAGTCCCCTACACCCTCTCCGGGGCTTAACTCAGTTAACTAATGCACCCGGTGCAGCGCACCATGGAACCACCCAGGGTGTGTCAGAAAATAAAAGTGAAACAAAAAGGTTTTAAGCTTGTTCGGTGACTGGTCTTGGTTCGGAGGTTTTGCCCGGGCGGGATAAGCCTGACGCAATTTTACGCGTATTTTAGATTAGCTCTCCCCTTCTTTTTTACATACTTCTTGACTCTTGCGAGATACTCTGGAAGCCTTCCTGTCTTAGATACTCTATGCTCTGTAATGATTATTTAAGCTTACTGGTAAACTTCCGTGGGTACAGGTTACATCCAGTCGGACCACGACGTCATCGCATCCAACTCGCCGATGGGGACCCATTGCAGAGACATGGGTTTTCGTCCAGAGGACTGAACTTCAAGGCAGTACGGAATAAGAATAACGATCAATTGCCGGCTGTTGGGTTGGCTGTTTGGGATATACTAGCACTCCGGCTTGAGCGCACCAATAAGGAAACCCGTAGGGCTGACTTTATGCATCATTGCGTGCACTATTTGAGATTTAACGTTTAATATCTTAACTAATTCGCAAACTTGTTTGCCCGTTTACGGTCCAGCTGACTGCCACTTCCGAAAAAAATATAATTCTCCGTTTCGTTGTTCGCCTGACCAACACGTCCTTGCGAGTCTGGGCCTATCATGATCGCGCCTCCGGTGGCCTAGGAGATTTAGGACTGCCAACACTTGCCAATCAGCCAGGCAAGACAGACGTGGGGTCGCCACGCTGAGTGTGGACTCATGCGGCGCAGACGGATTATTTAAAATTATGAACGAACTTGGTCTATCCATAAATTACCGCCGCTATTATTGATTGATCTGTGTGCCGAAGAGATCATGGAGCACTGGCCAGGAAATGAATACATATAGTATCTACAATTATACATACTCCGTACGTGCGTATGTACAAGACAGATCATCAATCATGTCGGTGGCTTGTGTGTCTGAAAGTGAGACCCAGTTGCAGTTACGAGTCATCTGCAACATAACATGAATAGCTGAATGATCTTCATCCCCTCGGCCACTAAATACGAAAAATTCGGTGTAGCAAAATAGCAATAACAAATTAACCAGGCAGAAGCGAAACCGGGGGGTGCAAAATGTACGCGTGTGTGTGTGTGTGTGTGTGTGTGCATAAATTGCATATTCAAAGCTGCCTATGCGGTATGCGAGCCGAGGGTCCAATCCCAATCCCGAAACAACAAAAAGCTACCACTCACTCGGCACTCAGCTGTCAAGACTCAACATTGATTATTGTTATTCCCCAAAAACTATACGAGGGCGACCGATGAATTGCCCCATTTGGGAATAATTTGCGCACCTATGCTTTGGGTTGGGAGCCTTACTACTATTAGAAACCGTTACGGATACTTGGCAACCAACTAACACCTTACTAATACTAACAATTATAAAGTACGAGTCCGGGGCTGTTTTCTTAAACTTTGTCCCTAGTTGGCATGTTTGGGGGCCCTACGGCTTACTGTGTTAAAACGAGAATAAGCTTGATTAGTAGTATGACTATGATTAGTAGTCTAACTATTGGCTATCCCATTTGGTATTTACGCGGGATGCATAATCCAGATTCCGTACCCATAAGTCAGAATGTCAGAGTGACTCCGTAACTTTCGTCAATCTTTCTGAATTCAAAACAAGGGAGCCGCTCGTTTATTTTTTAATTTGCGAAACAGGGGACGGAGTATTACAGCTGTATACATTACTCCGTACGCAGATTACACACCGTATAGTCGCCGAGGCGGAAATTCCCGTCCCGCTCGGTAATTAATTTAACCACATTAGCCAGTAATGTCAACCACCCTGCTAATCGTATTTTTTAAATACCTGGCAAACTTCCTTCCCAATCGGGTAGTTCTGTTGCTGCGCCGCTTTTTCTTGTTTAGGTTTTGACAGGTAAGACGGATCGAGCGGGAAGTACGTAGACTCCATCTCCCATGGAAAAAAAACTTTAACAAAAAACTCTAAAAAAAAAAAACCTCGATCCTATTCTCATATGATTCTAGAAGGAAGGACCACGAGTGCATGCTTCCGCACTGTATCCATACTTGCGCGAGTCAGAAAAACGGCAATTTTGACTCACAAAAGCTCCGTCTCCATTGATTCGTATCCATCCATTCTCAGACAAGTGCAGGATATCGGCAAATTCAAAGTTGAAAGGAATCTCATTGTGACCTGAAAAAAAAGATTAATTCCCTAGTTCGAAGAGTTTAATATTTGCCGGTCAGAGTTTAATCATGGTTCCGAAGGCAGCCTTGTGGCCTGCATAGTTGCGTTTGATGCTATTGTGTATGAATGGTCTCGGTTTATTGTACGGTTCAGTGACTTGTTTGGTATGTAAGGTTTAGATTAATCAGTGTCAGCACTTGAGAAGGGCATATCGTATTACAAGTGGTTTTCCGTCCGGTGCCTTCCGTTGGGTTCAATTTTATAAATGTAGGCCTCAAACGTTGACGTCTATACATAGCAATAGCAGTTATATATTGTTTTAATTGATGATTTCAATAATATATACGTGGTTCGTAGTTAATTCTAATGTTATGTATGAATTTTTGTGGTAACCGTCGATGTTTTAGATTTTTGGTTGTCTACATATATACAGATATATAAATGCTTATCAACACACAGTGAACACTAGAGGATTTTATAACATTAACGACCAATATCCTAAAAGCCATGATTTATATTGCCACAACCAAAAATTTTCAACTCTGTACATATTATGTACACATGTTAAAAAACCAAGCGCAAGAATCACGTATATTGCGCAATACACATGCTGTACCTTACCGCGTAAGACATCACATCAACCTTGAATTGATGCAGTCATCAATCGATGATATGAACACACGCAAAACAATAAGTACCTATCATACGTAGATAATTGATATAAATCCGTAGAGTTGAAATCTAACAAGGTTAAAATTATACACGTAGTATACAGTATAGAACGACGATATATTACAGCATGATATACACCCTCAACAATCAGCCCTGCCAAAATACCTCGGAAAAGGAACCACATCTCGAAGGCTGCTCACCCCTGCAAGATAGCCAATAAGCCGATCAAAACCCAGGCCAAACCCTCCATGCGGTGCGCCTCCCCACCGACGAAGGTCTGCGTACCACTGGAGATGACCAAGACCCTCACCGGGCAATAGCGACGGATATTTGGACTCGACGGCGTTTTCTGCTGTCTCCTTAGAAGGCGAAGTCTTTTTGATAAGTCCGTGCTCACGCATGTTCTGGATCAGCTCGGGTAGTCGGTGTTCACGCAGAGAGCCTCCAACGACTTCACTGATCTCAGGCAACAGGAGATCAAAACATGCCACAGTGGGTTTATCAGAGCCGGCGCTGGTTTCAGAAGGTGCCATGTAAAATGGCTTTACTTTCTTCGGGTAGTCCGTCACGAAAACAGGCACGCCGCCGAAAAGATGGTCGACAATGTATTTCTCATGCTCAAGCTGAAGACCATCTGACCACACTGGCGGAAAAGTGAAAGAAGCACCGCGATTCGCCACGGCATCTTCAAGCATCTCTATCACACGCGTGTACGTTACTCGAGGCCAGGGAGACCCAGAAAGTATGGAATCCCAGCGCTTGCGGAGGCCCTCGTCAGACGCGGCAGAATCATAACCGGACTCTCCTGACCGTTTCGCAGACAGAATCTCTTGCCCAGCCGGAGTGTCGTAGAGCCTACGTGTCAAATCACGTATCAAATACTCGACCAAATCAGTTAGTGTGTCCACGTTGTCTGCAAAATTAACCTCTGCCTCCAACATATAAAACTCGCTCAGGTGGCGCGGCGTATCGCTCTTCTCAGCCCGAAAAGTCGGCGAAAGTGTCCATACATTGCCCAACTCAGCCGCATACGCCTCCAAATGAAGCTGTGACGATACCGTCAAATATTTTGGACTGCGAAAGAAATGATCCGCGTCCTTGTCGGATGCAGAAGATGTCGACTGCGGAACCACTGTAAACGTCTCACCAGCCCCCTCACAGTCAGACGAAGTAATCAACGGTGGCTGGACTTGCACAAAATGCCCCTGGGGATGAGATCGAAACGTCTGTGCCAACTGATAGATGCATTCTGAGCGAAATCGCGCCAGGAGCGATTGAAAAGGAGTCCGCAACCGCAGATGAGGAATCTGTCTGAGGAAGTCGGGTGAATGGTATTTTTTTTGAATGGGATATGTCTGTCAAAGCCGTTATATAATTTATCCCAACTGGAGCAAATGTTCACAAGTTTAACTAACCTCCGGATCTGCTTCTCCTACCAATCGAACCGCCGTGGCCTGCAGTTCATGCGTCTGTTCCTTTCCAGGAGGACAGGCTTTCCAGATACCAGACAATTCAATTGCTGCGCCTGTTGATAGACTTTTCCAACGGACGCAAAATGTCAGTCAACACATAAATAGATTGAATTATTTGATTAGACCTACTCGGCCGCCTGATCTGGCTTCAAAATCGCCTGTAACGATTGCGCCGTTGACCCATCTGTAATCTCGGCAAATGCAACGCGTTTTTGCTTCCTCACAGAACGAATATGTCCCTTTACTTGGACTTCTTCGTTTTCGAACGAGTTTCTTCCATCGTCTTTCTCTGGCAAAGCAAGGAGATCCGCACACCGTAGTCTGGCCCGAGATGCCAACGGACTGGGTTGGCTAGCTCGCCATCTACTTGTGGAGAATGCCCGCCGCCATGTCTGCATTGCGAGGGTAACGGCAGTGCACTGAGAAAGGAGGTTTGTTGATATCGAATGGGAAAAAAATACTGTTATTGACTTTGGCGTTGTTCCGTCCCTGTCGGCGAATGACGTCTGGGAATTATTACACTAACCATTTTAAGATTAGCTCCTTATCAGCATCACTGATAAGCTTCATGAACAATAAGTTGTTGATAACAATGCATGATGCAAGTTCTATGGTTATCCAAGTGAAAATAGTAGTACTGGGTTATTGGCTTAGAACTTTGTATCATCTTAATGAGTGTGTCAAGGTCAAATACTCGTCACTATACTATGGAAACAAAAAGGAAAGACATATGGTATCATCAAGCAAGTAGAAAGAATAATCAAGGATGAGAGCCCTGTCGTTCATACGCTCTTCTCTCCTCCTCAATCATGTCAATAGCCTCCGAGATTTTACCATCAACGGCTTCAGCATAAATCTTGAGTCTGTGCCTCCCCTCATCGAGCCCATCTCCATACCCTAGGTTAACCAACGTATCGACGCAGTTGTCAATAAGGCTGTGTCTGATAGCAGCCTGCATATCCTTGTCCGATGTATCCGTGTGATCATGAGTCACTGGCTCAGAAGTATCATCTGCTGGAAAGCTTCCTGGAAGCGTGTCCGTGCGCCTGGTGCGAAGGCTTCGAGGTCGTGTTCTCAACGGGTGTTCGTGGGTGCGATGACGAAGTGACTGACTTCCTACGCTTTTACGTCCTATGAAATGTGGCTTACCCGTATCTTGGATAGTCACAGAGCGACGTTGCTGCACAGGCTGCTGAAAAGTATGCTGGTCTGCAGACTCTACCCCGTTTGTCGTCGAAAGCGGTGGGGCTTCTGATCTAGCTTGACCCTCATCATTGTCTTCACGATGCCCGGATCGATATTGGTTTGCTAGCAAGTGTGCATCAAGCTGCGAGACTGGCGGGAACCGTGCTATTTCCCTGTTGGGGCTGAATGTCATAGATCGTTTAGGTGCAGCTTCTGCGAGCTCATCCGTGCTTCGAGTTGGAAGGAGTGAAGGGTACCGAGCAGCAAATTCCGGACTTTCTTCAGGATGGTCAGAGGATGTATTTCTTCCAACAACATCTCTTGTTTGGTAGGGTTCCCGTCGGCGATCGCGCAGCGAACTGCCTCGAGAGTTGCCGCTAAATATTTTCGGAAGGTCGTCACGGCTTGAACTCATTACGGGGCGCAACTCTCTAGGCTGATGAGTACTTGGGTGCCACGACTGACGATGGCGGAGCCGCTGCCCGACAGGGACATCCGCAAACGTAGGCCTTGCCGGTCTGGAAGATTGGGCCTGCAATGTATCAATGGGAGAATTGTCGCTATATTCTAAGTTAATCGAATGGCCGTCGATGACTATTCCCTGTAGATTTTCCAAAGCGGCTTTTGCAGATTGACTGGACTCAAAACTAGCATAGCCGAATCCGACGTGTCTCTCAGTGAAAGAGTCTTTGGGCAGGTGAATTTGAGCAGAAAAGCCTTTAGAGGCAAACACCTCTCCTATAACCTTCTCGGACACCTGGTAACCAACGTTACCAATGAACAGAGAATTTGTAGAATATCCACGGCTCTGAACATCGGATACCCGAGTAGCAGGCAGGCTGTCATTATCTACAGGGGCTGCCGAGGAAGAAACTGGCGGGGGTTGTACTTGTTGGTTCTCGGCAACGTTTGTAGATACTGATGGCGGTGGGACGGGACGCAAAGCCAATGGTGCAAAGGCTGGACGGTTAGGCCAGCTTGAGAACAAAGTACCTCCTGAAACATTATTTTGTGGAGTGGACTCGGGGGCAACAGTCTGATCGTTCGAGACCAGCTGACTGGAAGGCCATGATGTTGTTGGATGAGGAGGTAATGGACGCCGAAGAGAATCAATCTTAGGCTCGGCAGTAGCTGGAGGCTGTTGCTGCTGCTCTTGATTTATCTTCTCCTCTGACTGAGCATTATCCGGACTAGGAGTGTCATTGGAAGACTCCACTGGCTGTTGGGCGCTCTCTGTTTGAGAGGAACCAGTATTACCGGTGGCTTCTGGCTGAGTGTTATTGTTTTGCTGACCAAATTCAGCTTCAAAAGCGGCAAAAAGAGTCTTTCCAAAGTCCTCAAAACCTTGAACCATGTCTCCTAAACCCTCGATGATCTGCTCGGCAGAGCGAAGCTCAGCCTCACGAACTCGATCTGCGGCTTGCCCTGACGCATCAGAAGCATTTTGCAAAAATTGTGCTAAATTTTGAGCTTGTGCTTGCATGGCATTCAACGCGGTTTGCGCGCCGGTAGCAACATCATCAGGGATCGCATTGTGTGCATTCCGCAGGTGGCGTTCAACTTCGGGCACCTTTGATTCCAATTCAGATCGTAGGTTGTCCATCTTGCCAACAACGGTTTTTAGAATATTGGCCACCAAGTCATTGGGCCATGTAGGCGGCACGGAGTCGGATTGGGTTGTGTGAGCTTGCGTGGAGGAAGAATTATCAGTTTGCTCGTTTGCAGGCTTCGCTGCTCTTTCCTCCTCGAGAATTCTGGCGATTTCGGCCTCAAACGCTGAAAGTAAAGGTTCCGGTTCCGTCCGAGCTTGTGGTTCTTCGTTATTTGGCGACTCTGATGCTGAATTTCCGGTCGAGTTACTCTCATTAACCGATTTCTCAGAGAAATCCAACTGTTCAACTTCAAATTGGTTGTTGTAACTGAGGTTAGGTTGTTCCGTGGTGATGGATGACACCGAATTGCGGCGTCCATTACTGAGCTGAGATCGAGATGTCGATCCGCGTTCGACGGCTTTCCATAGCTCAGTTACAGATCTGGAGCGGCGAATATCAAACAAATGCATTTTCGGTGCATTTTCCTCGGGAAGGGTTGCAGGCGCGACGGGTTCGTCAAGTCGTTGATCGAGTTCGAAGGACGAGCCCACCTATTTGCTGGGTTAGCTATCACCATTAAGCTAGTTTGAGCGAGGATACCCACGGTTATAATATCGCCATCATCATCATCCAAGTAGGTCAGCATAGCACTTGGATGATTCAAAGCTATTTCATCGTATTCTGGGGCTGATAAATGGATGATTCCATGGCGTTTGTACCGCTTGTCGTCAGCATTTGAACTGGAGACGACACTCTCGGTGGAAGAGTCATAAAGGTTCTCTTCCACAGGGTAAGTGTGTAAATCCCTGATCTGGAATGGTTTCAACATTTTGAAATGACCAGGTGATGGTTGCAGACTACTGCTGCTGATGGTGATGATGATGATGGAAGAAGAGGATGGTAGCTTTGGAGCCTAGTTGATAGCTGCGGGTGGCGATAGCGATACGGCGGTGTCACGAAGCGCAAGGCTGCATGACAAAATATAACGGTTTAAAAAAAACAAAAAAGTAATCAGTCAACAGCCAACAGGTACCATCGACTGACAACGATGGATTCACGACTGCAAATCAACAAACGCGAGGTCGTTCTGCGCTTCAGGCAGCCAAGTTTACGAGTTGCCGATAAGAGCGATCAAGGAAGCATGGTGCTTAGTTGCCGGCTGATTCCCCGCTCGCTGGCATGCCGCTATTCCGCATCGGGCCCGTCATGGCTCGCGCGAAATCTCCACCGCGGCGGCGTATTCGATATTTCTTCCATGACTGACTCCATGCGTTTTCCAGTCCAATGGTCCTTATGCCGAAATATACTCCGTACTCCGTTCTGAACTGATATATCCTCGACCTGCATACCAGATCCGGGAACTACGCGATGACAACTCGCTAGGCAGCTGCAATTTCCGACCCAGAAAGCCGCTCTCGACGCGGGCGATTTACGCGATACCGAGTACGCCACGATATTGAAATCCCTTGCTACAAGAAATGCCTCGACCGACCCCATCAACCATAACAAAAAAGACCGGTGACCGTGGCGTCAAACGCGTCGTCTTGGGGGAGATATCGTTTCAGACCTGGTACCACTCGATCTACCCGGAGGAACTCGTGAGCAAACAGACCGATGTCCTGTACGTATGCCGGTGGTGTTTCCGGTATACATGTGACGCTGCAGCCTATTCGAAGCATACGCGCGTCTGTAGCTGCCAGGCGTCGCCTCCAGGCACCAAAATATATGAACATGGCGGATATGCGGTGTGGGAAATAGACGGCGAAGACCAGAAGCTGTTTGCGCAGAACCTGTCGCTCTTTGCAAAACTGTTTCTCGACCACAAGTCTGTCTTTTTCGATGTCACGTCATTCCTGTATTATGTCCTTACGTTTGTCGACCCGAAAGACCCGGACAATTACTACGTTCTCGGGTATTTTTCCAAGGAGAAGCTTTCTTGGGACCCGAATAACCTGGCTTGCATCCTCATATTTCCGCCATACCAACACAAGCAATTAGGGAAGCTTCTTATGGGAGTCAGCTATAAATTGAGTGCATGGGAATGGGAGGGGGGACTGATTGGTGGCCCTGAGCGGCCCCTCAGTGAGATGGGAAACCGGAGTTATACGCGATTCTGGGAAGAGCGCATGGCACGCTATTTCCTATTGGGGCCTCCTGGAGGCGACCCGGACGACTTTGTTCAACAGAAGCAGATGGTCGCCAAGGCAGCAAAGAAAAGACCGCCTCGGGAAAGGATGACAGTCCGCGAAATCGGCCTGGCAACAGGCATGTTGGCAGAAGACGTGATCACTACATTGAAAGAAATGGGAGTAGTGGAGCCAGAGCCAGCCACCAAGAGACAGAAGAAGACGAGTACCGGGGATAGCGGCGACAACCAAGAGGCAGTCATCATTCGCAAGTCCAACGTGCTCGAATGGGCCAAGATCCACAATGTCACCCTCAGGGATCCTGTGAGAGAAGACGGCTTCATTGGCGAATGGGCTCCTGAATACATGCAACTACAACAAGAAAGTAGTGACTAGGCTGCTGCCAATAATTCGCGGATGGAAGTGGCGGTTTTTGTCCCTTCGATAGGCAGCAGAGTTTTGCATTCATGGCGCTTTTAGGTGATGGTGGAGATACCCCTATCGTCACAGCTCTGTATCAGGTTGTGTATGTTATGTATTTTATTTATGATTTACCAATATCTAGTTTTTGAGATACCCGAAATATTGCATTACAATTTATAGACATATGGAGCTTGTTCATAAAGTTTAGATACAAAAGCCAACATGGCCAACATACATACATGTGTAGAACTTACGCCATTGAGCTCAAAAATAATAACATTTAGAACGTTAGCGACTGGAAAGTTTAGCGGAGCTCTGATTCATTATAATTGATGTCAAGGGGTAAAAATATACAGAATTCTCCTTCCTATCTAGAAATTTCATACTGTAAATGAATTAGTTTCTTCTGCGCTTTTTTGTCGTCCAAATGTCTATTGAACAAATAACTTCAACTTGCAGATATTCCTAGATTATTCATCCATTCCTGCAGGACCACCTTGTCTGCCCATTTGCCTGGCCTTCAATAATTCGTCACATAGTAGCAAGTTGGAAGCAATACCGGTGCTTGAAGAAATGCAATTCCGCAGCACACGGTAAGAGTCAAAGACACCTTGTTGGATCGGGTCCATGGGCTCACCAGTGGCAAGATCCAATCCAGCCACGTTTCCTTGGTTCACCTCATCTTGCAGCTTGGCAAGCGAGTCCTGAATGTCATGGCCAGAGTTGGCGGCAAGAGTCTTCGGAATCACAGCTAGAGAAGCTGCAAAGGCTTCGACACCAAACTTGGTTTTGCCCTTAACGGTTTTTAAGAAATCATTTGATAGCAAGTGAGTAGCAGCGGCAACTTGGAAAGAGCCCGCGCCGGGTACCACGCAGTTGTCAACAATTGTGTTGTAAACAGATCGCAGACCGTCTCGGACGGCATCTGTCAATTGTGCAATGGTGTGTTGGTTAGGGCCCTTGATGAGGATAGTCACCGATTTAGGGTCCTTGACTTCCTCAACAAAGGTGTATTTCTCTTCTCCAAGCTGATGCTCGTAGACCAGACCAGCCCAGCCAAGGGCGTCGGGGGTGAGGTCTTCGACACTGTTTTGAGCAATTCCACCACACACAAGCTGAAGACGTTCCATATTCCGTCGCTTGGCACGGCGAAGCGCCAGGATGCCGTTCTTCACGAGAACATCCAGACTCAAAGGATCAATACCTTTCTGGTTGATGACCACAAACCCCTTCTTAGGATCGTTGCCGCAAACCTCCTTCTTCAAATCCACAATTTTCTGAAGCTTGGCATCGATGAACCGACGCTCACTTTCCACCAGTTTGTCTCTTTGCTCGGCACTCGAGTAATAGAACCCAGAGTTGATCTCGGATTTTTCATACTCCAAACTGACATTCAAAGTCAAGATGAAGGCATTCTCCACTCTTTTAGGCATGTCCGGGTGTCGTGCTCCGTGGTCCAAAGCTAGACCCTTAATCAACTGAGTGTCCGAGGCATTTCGGTGTTGCATCTTCATAATCTCAATCATATGAAGATCGGGCTTCTCCGGAGCTCGGTGAATGGCAAGGACTGCATCGACAATGGATGGAGTGAGGCTCTCGGCAAGGACTTTGTTCAATTTCGTAGTGAGAGAGGTACGAGCGACGGACAACAGCAATTCCCGGTCGATTTCCCGGTCCAGCTTGAAGTTGTTCAGAAACTAGAATATAATCGTCAGTTAATAGCCTGAAAATTTTCAAGGAAGACCACTCGTACGTTGATAGTCTCGTTCTTGGCAATTTCAAAACCGTCTGTCAGAACTCTTGGGTGAAGACCCTCAGAGATGTGTCTGTCTGCCTGCTTGAGTAGTTCTCCCACCATAAGCACAACCGACGTTGTTCCATCACCCGTGATATCGTCTTGTGCGGTAGCGGCTCGTGCAATCATGACCTTTTGGAAATTAGTCTCTCGAACGTGGTTCGCGTTGGATATGTCTTACGGCAGTAGGGTTTTGGATTTGCTAGACAAGTTGGTTAGCAGACAAACTGGCAGCGACGAGAATACCGCACTTACCATCTCTTTCAAGAGCACATTTCCATCCTTGGTGAGTTTGATCTATAGCGATATCAATATCAATGCCTGTCTCATCCAGTATTTTCTGCGGCAACGACGTACCCCTCCAGCACCATCAACAAGCCTAATAAAAGTCTTCGAGTCAGCCCAACCCATGTCACATTTTCTTTCCCGCGAGGCCTTACATCTTGATTGTCCCCGAGGGACCAAGGTTCGACTTGAGCACATCCTGCAGGCCTTCTCCGGCGCTGATGTTCACCTTGAG
This sequence comes from Talaromyces sp. P118-02, assembly GCA_037040535.1. Taxonomy (NCBI): domain Eukaryota; kingdom Fungi; phylum Ascomycota; class Eurotiomycetes; order Eurotiales; family Trichocomaceae; genus Talaromyces; species Talaromyces sp. P118-02. The sequence goes on from JAXQGY010000895.1 coordinate 195,169, forward strand.
GGCTTCTCCTCTCCGCTACAACTTCTGTCAGTGTGCGCTAGCGGAGGGGCATCTGATAATTCTTACTCGGGACTCCGCCTTGGGATTGAGTAACTGAGTTGCAGACATTGCTGCGACGAGTATTGACAGCCGTTCCTGAACTTGTCGCAGGGGAAAAGGATAACGGGGGAGAAAAGGATATACGGTGGTCCTGCTCGCTCGCCCTCTGTCGGCTGGTGCTTCCCGCCCAAACGCGGTGAGCTTAATTTTGCCAAAAAAGTTCCCGCCCACATTGCAGATTCGCACTAGCGCGGCGGCTGTCGAGAGAAGGAAAAAAAAAAATCGAGCTCTGCCTTTCCAGGTCTCTAATTAATGCTCCTGTTCTAACGAACTCGCATCGCCAATTCCACCGTCGCCTCGCTGCTTCAGTCGGTGATTGTGCCGTACGGGCTAGTTTGCTCGTCTAGGGTAGTTTTTTATTTTTATTTTTCTGTCGCTGGTCCGCTTTCTCAGCAGCCATGGCCGACTATCTGCTCTTCGAAGCCCCCATGGGCTACTCGCTGTTCAAGGTCGCCCACCAGGCTGACACTGTTGGAAACCGCCTGAAGGAGGTCCAAGAGGGCGTCGCGGATCTTTCGAAGTTCGGCAAAATGGTTGACCTCGTCAGCTTCTTGCCATTCGAGTACGTGCATTGGCGCTAGTTGTGCTTCTTTCGCATCTTTGATCCTAACAGTTGGAAAAACAGGAACAACAAGCAGGCCCTCAGCGAAATCAATGATATTTCAGAGGGTGTTGCTTCCGAAACTCTCGTCTCTTTCCTCGAACTTAACCTCCCAAAGGCAGGCAAGAAGAAGAAGGTTAGCCTGGGCGTGTATGACAAGGTTCTAGCAACGAGCATCAAGGCCGCCTTCCCATCCGTTGAGTGCGAGACTGGAGACACCAGCGAAGTCGTGCAGGACATGCTCCGAGGAGTTCGACTACATGCGACAAAGCTTTTGAAACAGCTCCGCGAAGGTGACCTGGACACTGCCCAACTGGGTCTGGGCCACGCCTACTCTCGCGCCAAAGTCAAGTTTTCCGTCCAGCGAGATGACAACCATATCATCCAGGCTATTGCCATCCTCGATCAGTTGGACAAGGCCATCAACACGTTTTCCATGAGAGTGCGAGAATGGTACTCATGGCACTTCCCCGAGCTTATCAAGATTGTCTCGGACAACCACCGCTACGCGCAGGTGGCCCTTTTTGTCCAAGACAAGAAGTCGCTGACGGAGGAACGTTTGCATGATCTTGCTGCCCTCGTGGAAGACGATGAGGGTGTTGCCCGGAGTATCATCGAGGCTGCCAAGCACAGTATGGGTCAAGAAATCTCCGAGAGTGATATGGAGAATGTTACTTCTTTTGCCAACCGCGTTGTCAGCTTGTCCAACTACCGCAAGTCTCTGCACTCATACTTGGTCTCTAAGATGAGCGTCGTGGCTCCTAACCTGGCTGCTCTGATTGGTGAAATTGTTGGCGCTCGGCTTATTTCTCACGCCGGAAGCTTGACCAACCTCTCCAAGTACCCTGCCTCTACTGTTCAGATCCTTGGCGCCGAGAAAGCACTGTTCAGGGCACTGAAGACCAAGGGAAACACACCCAAATACGGATTGCTTTACCACTCGTCTTTCATTGGAAGAGCTGGACCGAAGAACAAGGGCAGAATCTCTCGATTCCTTGCCAACAAGTGCTCGATTGCCTCCAGAATTGACAACTTCTCTGAGGAGCCGTCGACAAAGTTTGGAGAAGCTCTTAAGAAGCAGGTTGAGGAGCGCCTGGAGTTCTACGCATCCGGCGCACCACCAACTAAGAATGAAATTGCCATGGTACGTTTTGCTTCTTTTTGTAATTTTTTTACACACGACTGACTTGATCATACAGAAATCTGCAATGGACTCTATCCTGGCCGACATGGATGTCGATGCCGGTGAAGACAGTGACGTTGAAATGGAGGACGAAGAGAAGGCCGAGAAGAAGGAGAAAAAGGAGAAGAAGGACAAGAAAGAGAAGAAAGAAAAGAAAGAAAAGAAGGAGAAGAAGGAGTCCAAGGATAAGGAGGATAAGAAAGAGAAGAAGAAGAGGAAGCGCGACAGCGAAGTGGACGCATCGAAGAAGAAGTCCAAGGCTTAACTCGATCTATCCTGATGGACAGGAGATTGTCATGTGTGGATGGCGTTACTTGTGGATTTTTGGCGCTTCTTGCTTTGTTGTCTCGTGCTCAGATGTTCTTAAAATAGTTCTCTGTTATGGGTTTTTCGTTGTTATTTTTTGTAGAAATACAATTGTAAATTTGGTTAACAAATTGAAATTACTCCAACAACATCAGACGAATCCAGACAGGTCCTTTGCTTGCCCGGTACTGGAGGCGATATCTGGAGCCGATGCGACTAGTTCGTTCCGTTGCCGCCGCATTCAGCCATCATTAAGCGACAACCTTCAACTTGGCATCAGTTGTATTGTTATCTCAAGGCACAAGACCCTAACACCAGGAAATTGATCACCATGCGCGCAACTTGGCGCATTTCGCCTGGTGCATGTCAATAACTTAACCTCGCCTCCAAAGCTTTCCCTCGAGGTGTCATGCCGCGCTGGACTTGGGACCGCCTCCATAGTTAATTCCCCACTGCAGCAACAGCAAACATGATGATGATGGGGACATCGCTGCATCGTTCCCCAAAGCGCAAGAGAGATGCCTCGCTGGAAACAGAAACAAGCAGCCCTCCACTGTCTCCGACTTCTTCCTTGTCAGTCGCAAGCCTGCAAGAAGCTCGTTTGATCGAGGCCGAGGATGTAGGGCGATACAGTCCCCGCACTGTCGTCGCCAGTCGCCTCAAGGAGCTCGCCATTCGAGAATCAAGTCTCAAACCGGAGATTAGTCGCACCAACACAGCAGTACAGATCCAAGGGTCTGCTGGCGATGAAGCACATCCTTTAGCTGCAGTGGTTGAACCACAGCAATGGCCGCCCACGTCACACTGCGATCACCAAGGCAGGATAACATGCGATAACAGCAATAGCACACAAGAAACAGATGAGCAGAAGCTCGGTGATCAACCACTCCACTCGATGGAACAACCAGAAACAAAATCGCCTCGCAAAAGGGCAAAGCCTGTTCCAGCGTCGACAAGGGCGCGGAGAAAATCCCCTCCACCTGCTGAAAGTGATTCTATCAACCCACTCACATGGAGTGATTGCGAGATCACAGGCCACAACCCTACTGATCCAAATGATGATGGCTACGGTATTAATGGTGTTGGCTTTCGGCCTACCCCTGCAATGGCATGGGCACGTTCTCGTCAAAGACAAAAGCAAGTCGCAGAATGGAAAAATCGAGAGGCAAGAGAAGCAAGAGAAAGACGCCGGGAGCGTCGCGAAGGCACGATACAGGACAACACACAAGACGAAGCCGCTGGAATAGTACAGAAGAAAGTGAAATTTGATCTTGGGTGAAAGCAGGTTTCTATTGGGAGGACTTGTTATCACTATACATTGCATTTGTGGCGTTATTTTTATTTTTATTGTTTTTTTTTTTGCCGTGATCCATGGCGTCAATATTCGAAACAAATTTTGTACAGATTGGAGCATGCTTGAAGGATACTGGCTAGCTATTTTACAAGATGCTTTATCATCATCAAATGACATTAATTACAGAAAGAAACACCACCTAAGGCGTTGACGCCTGAACTCCGTGTGATGCCGAATATATCCTTCACCAAAACTTGTAGTTGGAGGGATTCGTCCAACTCTTCTGTTTGCGCTCCGCCTCCTTCTCAGCTTCGCGGGCTGCTTTCAATTGCTCGGATTCCTTTTCTTTCTTGACTTTGAGATCGTGCATGAGCTTCACGGCTTCTGCCATTCCCTGCATCTCGTTCACTCGTTGTCGTTGACAGAGCTCAAAGGAAACGAGGGAAGCGATGGCAAACGAACCGACTGCCCAGTTACAGGCAGGCCAGATGGCTCTTAATCCTGCAAAGGAAGAGCAAATAAAGTAAGCTTCACAGACCTGGACAGAGACAAAAGGGCGCCCAAGACTTTACCTCCAACTATACCCCGAATGCCTCCAATACCAAACCCAGCACCCATGCCAATCATCAGCGAGTCTCGCGCGCAAGGCTTCTTGTGGAAAGTAGTGATGTCCTTCATAGAGATCGAGCTGAGCGATTCGGATAGTGTCACGTCTTTGGGTTTCTGCCGGCTGGGGTCAAATGTCGCGCCTGGCATGACGTTGATCGGTTTCTCGGGGCTGCCAAATGCATCCCACAGCTTTCCAACTTGGGATTTGGGGAAATCATGTTTCGGTTTATTGCTCGATTGTGAAGAGGACGTCGAGTCTCCGTCCCGGGTGTCTTCTGCCATGGTGTCCGTTCAGAGCCGGAGGCTGCTCACTTGCCAACGATCCGTCGGGCGGCAAGTAATAAAGGGAGAGAATAGAGAAAAGAAGAAAGTAGATATGAACCAATTGAGCGTTGATGTTAGAATAATAATGGCTTGTCTCCCCACGTCATGCAGTCCAAGCTCTCTTCGGATCTGGAATTTTCCGTTTCGAGTTTCCCGAGCAAACATTGGGCCGTGCCGAAAGCGGTTTAGTGCAGGTCGCCCGACAGTAACGCGTTTAGTGGAAAACGCGGACGCGTCCCTCGTCGCTGCTATACTCGGCATGCAAATTGCGCTCTGCATTACTCAATCGCTCTCTCGACTGCGCAGATGGTGCATTGCTAGGCGCCAATTATCCGCTTCTGAATTCACAGAATAAAAAACCTCCTCCGCATGTTTTAAGTGCCGTCGTCTTTTTTCACCCAGCATACATACTCTTCGGCGGTGGGCTGCAGCACCATGCCTTCGCGCAAACCCAGCAAGTATGGCAACAAATATCGATCGAGCGCGGCATCCTTCAATCCGAAGCGAGCAAAGACAATAGAATTCACGTCACTTCGGTCCACAGAAGCGACCTCCCAAGATGAAAAGTTCGAAGCTATTCGACGAGCGAACGCCATCGATGAGACGATGGGCTTCCCTCGCTACGAGGCCAGCCAGAAAAGAGCCGGCTGGCTGATCAACATGCATAGCACATCGGTTGAAGATTCAAATATTGCGGGAGGTCGCGCCGGAGTCGACTTTTACTTTTTGGAAGACGATGGCAACAGCTTCAAAGCCACAGTCGAATACGACCCTTATTTTCTCATTGCTGTCAAGGGAGGCCGAGAAGGAGAAGTCGAGGAATGGTGCAAGAGGGCACTGGAGGATGTTGTGAAGTCGGTTCACCGGGTTGTCAAGGAAGATCTTGGGATGCCAAATCATTTACTGGGGAATCGACGAACGTTTCTTCAACTCGAATTTGCAAACGTTAGCAATTTACTTGAGGCCCGAAAAATGCTCATGCCGATTGCGGAGAAGAACAAGAAAAACGTGACCACAATGGATACGTATGCTGAGATGGCCAGGTATGATCGGTTTCTCTGTTTTTGACTTCTATGGACTAACCCGTATCCCTAGAACATCGGCTGGCTTCGATCTCTTCGATGACGAACTTAACGACAATGCACGACCTAACAATACCATGAACGCGAGCGATTTTATTATTGATATTAGAGAATATGATGTGCCCTATCATGTCAGAGTGGCTATTGACAAAGGTGCGCTTTCTTGAGTCAGGGAACCAGGGCTTCTTCGCTAATGTCAAACAGATATTCGAATTGGGAAATGGTACAATGTGGAAATGAAGCATGGAGTAACCAAATTGACATGCATTGAAGAGCGGCTTCAACGTGCCGACCCTGTCGTGCTCGCATTCGATATTGAAACAACAAAGCTTCCTTTGAAATTTCCGGATGCTGTTATCGACCAAATTATGATGATTTCTTATATGATCGACGGTAAAGGATTTCTTATCACGAATCGAGAGATAGTGTCTGAAGATATCAACGACTTTGAATACACGCCCAAGCCAGAGTATAACGGGCCTTTTCTGATTTTCAACGAACCCGACGAACGCCATGTTCTGGAGCGATTCTTCAGTCATGTCAAGGAAGCGAAACCAACAGTTATAGCAACATACAACGGTGACTTTTTCGATTGGCCTTTCGTCGAAGCGCGTGCCAGCGTTCTTGGTATCGACATGTACACGGAAATCGGGTTTAAGAAAAACAGTGAAGACATTTATCAAAGCGACCACTGTGTTCACATGGATTGTTTCGCCTGGGTCAATCGAGACAGTTACCTTCCCCAAGGTAGCAGAGGCCTGAAGGCTGTCACAGTTGCAAAACTTGGGTATGACCCTGACGAATTGGACCCGGAACTCATGACTAGGTATGCCAGTGAACGCCCACAAACCTTGGCAGAATACTCGGTGTCCGATGCTGTTGCGACGTATTATCTCTATATGAAATATATCCATCCCTTTGTCTTCTCTCTTTGCACCATCATTCCCCTGAATCCAGATGACGTTCTTCGAAAAGGTACTGGAACGCTATGTGAAATGCTCTTGATGGTGCAAGCATACAAGGGCAAAATCATTCTCCCCAACAAACACAAGGACCCGACAGAAGCTTTCTATGAAGGCCATCTTCTTGACTCGGAGACGTATGTGGGTGGTCATGTTGAGAGTATAGAAGCCGGGGTGTTCCGTAGCGACATACCCGTCAATTTTGCTGTTGACGGTGGCGCTATTGACGAACTACTTAATGACCTAGATGCCGCTTTGAAATTTAGCATCGTGGTTGAAGAAAAGAAATCCTTGGATGATGTCTTGAATTATGAGGAGGTTAAAGCTCAGATTGTCGAGCGCCTCACAAACTTGAAGAACACGCCAAATCGCATGGAGCGACCGCTGATTTACCATCTTGACGTCGCTTCAATGTATCCAAACATTATGACAACGAATCGACTGCAACCTGATTCCATGAAACAAGAGTCAGATTGTGCCGCGTGTGACTTCAATCGACCAGGTAAAACCTGCGATCGACGTCTGCCTTGGGCGTGGCGTGGCGAGTTTCTTCCTGCCAAACGTGACGAGTACAATATGATTCGGCGTGCTGTTGAAAACGAGAGATTTCCCGGCAAATATAAGAACTCTCCGATGCGTCCGTTCACAGAACTCAGCATAGACGAGCAAGCTGGCATCATAAAAAAGCGCCTTCAAGAATACAGCAAGAAAATCTATCACAAAATCCATGACAGCAAGACGATAGAAAGAGAAGCCATCATCTGTCAACGGGAGAATCCATTCTATGTCGACACCGTTCGGGACTTTCGTGACCGGCGATATGATTTCAAGGGAAAGCAAAAAGTATGGAAGGGCAAGACGGACGCTCTGAAGTCTTCTGGAGCTCCGGCTGCTGAGGTTGAGGAGGCCAAGAAAATGATTGTTCTATTTGATTCTCTTCAACTTGCACATAAAGTCATCCTGAACAGTTTCTACGGCTATGTCATGCGCAAAGGATCAAGATGGTACTCTATGGAAATGGCTGGAGTAACATGTTTAACGGGAGCTCATATCATTCAAATGGCACGGGAACTTGTGGAACGCATCGGTCGTCCGCTGGAGCTTGATACTGATGGTATCTGGTGTATGCTTCCAGCTACCTTTCCGGAGAACTTTGCGTTTACTTTGAAAAACGGCAAAAAAATGACCATGTCATATCCCTGTGTCATGCTTAATCACCTCGTTCACGGCCGTTTCACGAACCATCAATACCAGACACTGATTGACCCTGCCACATTCAAGTACGAGACATCAAGCGACAACTCGATTTTCTTTGAAGTGGACGGTCCATACAAGGCCATGATTCTACCGGCATCGAAAGAAGAGGATAAGAATTTGAAAAAGCGTTACGCAGTCTTCAATGATGATGGTTCTCTTGCCGAGTTGAAGGGCTTTGAGGTCAAGCGCCGCGGTGAACTCAAACTTATTAAGATATTCCAGACCCAGATTTTCAAATTCTTCTTGGATGGAAAAGACTTAAGAGAAACATATGGATCGACTGCTCGGGTGGCTAACCGGTGGCTCGATGTTTTATATGAGCACGGTGCTACATTGGCCGATGAGGAGCTCATTGACTTGATTTGCGAGAACAGAAGCATGTCAAAGACTTTAGAGGAATATGGATCGCAAAAGTCTACATCTATCACAACAGCTAAACGGTTAGCTGAATTTCTTGGAGAGCAAATGATCAAAGACAAAGGTCTCAACTGTCGTTACATTATTTCAGCAAGGCCGAGAAACGCCCCAGTCACGGAACGAGCAATCCCTGTGACTATTTTCTCTGCGGAAGAAAGTGTCAAACGTTTCTTCTTGCGCAAGTGGCTCAAGGATGATCCCGGCGACATGGATCCACGATCTCTTATTGACTGGGACTACTATCTTGAACGTTTGGGCTCTGTGATTCAAAAGTTAATCACTATCCCGGCGGCCTTGCAAAAGCTTGATAACCCAGTTCCTAGGGTACAGCACCCTGACTGGCTTCAACGCCGTATCGCGACGAGAGACGACAAGTTTAAGCAGAAGAAGATGACGGACATGTTTCAGAAAAACCCCCTGTCTGAGATGTCTAATAACATCTTGGATCACCGTGTTCCTCACTCCACTGATATCGAGGACGCCATGACGCAGTCTACTCAAAACAAAAAATTATCACCGTCTAGCAAAATGGCACAGAAAAGAAAGCTGCCTGAGGGGCCATCGACAACGGCCCTTGATCCATATGCCGCTTTGCCGGCAAAAATGCCATCGATATCCGAGGATTATGAAGGGTTCATCAAGTATCAAAAACAGAAGTGGAAGATTCAAAAGCAGGCACGAATAAGACGAAGACAGCTTTTCGGAGAAAGGTCGACCTTTGCAGGTGACTCGCTAAGTCAGTTCTTCCGAAACCAGGCAGAGCTACTGTTCATCAGTAAATGGGAGGTCTTGCAGCTCAGAGAGACCGATATGCCTGGGGAAGTGCGAGCGTTTGTGCTTATAGACCGCAAAGTCCACGCTCTCACTGTGAAGGTTCGACGCCAGCTCTTTGTGAACTTGAAAGGAGACTCTTTACCAGATGTTGAGCTGCCGGACTGTGAAGTGGAAAAGGTTAACCACACCCTGCCAAACGGCCACCCTTCAGTTCACCTTTTCAAGCTTAGTCTACCGGAGGACACTTTCTTGACCGAATCCGACAAAATCAATTCATTGCTGAACCACCCGAGTGTGGAAGGTGTCTATGAACGAAATGTTCCTCTCACTGCTCGTGCTGTCATGAAGTTGGGCAGTACTTGCACCTTTGATGAAAGCCAGCGTGGTGTTCTAGGTGAAGGACTAGATCATGGATTCGATCTATCATCTCTGCTACATACTTCTACCGAAAAGCCTTACCTAGAGGACTCAATCCTGTCATACTATTACTTATACCACGTTACGTCAGGTGACCGTCAGGTGTTTGCTCTTTTCTCAACATCCAGCAATGAGGCCAACATCATCATTCTCAACCGAAATCGTGATATGCAAGGCCTTCCAAACGTTGACAAAATTTATTCTGAGCTTCTTGCTCGCAAGCTTGAAACTGAGGGCGAAACTTCCACAACCGCTTTTGATTACCAGGACAAGATACACTTTAAGACCGTTCAAGTTACTACTCAGCGAAAAGCTATGTTGGAAGTCGGTGATTTGGTGAAGAAGCTGCGCAAAGACGAAAACAAGCCAGTTGTATTCGTGATCCAATCCCAGCAAAAGCGAAAACTAAGCCATGAAATTCCAATCTTGAAAGAATACCCAATTCTAGCGGTTAAACCCGAAATGTCTGATATGGACATGCCGCCGCTAGGATGGCAGTCTTTCATTGCAAAGCGCTTGGTTACCCACTATCTCTACTTGGGCTCATGGGTTCAGCACATTACCAGTCTTGCACGCTATGGGGATGTTCCCATTTGTAACCTTGAAAGCGATGACCCTAGATACTTGATTGATATCGCCTACGCTAGGCGGCTTCAACAGAACAATGTGGTTCTCTGGTGGTCAGGTGGACCGCGGCCGGACCATGCTGGGTACGAGAAGGACGATGTCTTGGGCGCCCTCGAAACGGTTGAGATGCCATCCATCAATATGCCAGGAACATATGCGACTGTTTCAATTGAACTCGAAGTGCGAAACCTCGCGATAAACACAATTCTTACTTCATCTATCATCAACGAACTCGAGGGCAGCGATAGTCTTCTTGCATCTGGAAACGATTCCGGTGATGGCAGTGGGGTTCTTTACTCTGAAAAGGCATTTGCTTCGGCCGGTGTCTTTGTTTTGCGCGAAATGGTCAAGCAATGGTGGACAGAAGCTTGTGGAGGCAATACCATGGCTGATATCATGGTTCAACATCTGATTCGCTGGGTGGAAAGTCCCAGCTCACAACTTTATGATCGGTCATTGCACAACTATGTTCGAGTCATGTCGAAGAAATCCTTCCAACAATTGATGGGCGATTTCCGCCGCGTTGGCTCGAATGTCATCTTTGCGAGCCCTACGCGATTACTACTCCAGACCACGAAGACGGAAGTTGGAAACGCATTTGCTTACAGCCAATATATCCTCAAATCTATTCGAGCAAACCCAGTGTTTCACTTTATCGACCTCGAACTCAAAGAATACTGGGATTTTCTGGTGTGGTACGACGAATTCAACTATGGTGGCAAAGGATGTCTAGAAGTTGTGGAGGCAGAAGCCCAGCAGCTAGAAACCATCATGCACTGGCAGATGAGCCGCTTTCTGCCTACAACAATGCAAGGTGTCTTCCACGACTGGGTCGTTGAATACATTGAACTAATGCATGCGCTCAAACAAGGAGACGAGGTGGAAGATTCTTCTACACCTCGACTCACGCAGATACCCAAGCAAGTAAAGGCAGCAGACGACGAGGCAACGGCGATTCTTACGGACAAGTTTTCAAAGCCATTGAAAAAGCAAATTGCAGGGCTCATTCGACGCCAGCGTGATGAACTTCTTCATCCCGAGCTTGCATCCGACTATATCTTTCCTGTTCTCCCAGGAGCCATCGTGGATCCGAACGAGGAAAATCGCAATCCCGTGTTGGAGTTGGTGAAGTCGTTGATGCAAATTCTTAGTCTGTCCAAGACCACCACCCTCGAGACACGTCTACTTCGCCGCGAGCTCCTTGCATTATTCGAGGTCCGTGAATTCAGCAAGGAAGGGCGTTTCGAGAACCCTAGTGCTAGCCTGAAACTGGCCGAGCTGACATGCAGCGGATGCTGCTTGATTCGCGACCTGGACTTGTGCCGTGATGAAGATATCCTCCCAGATGCCAGTGCTGACGGTGGTAAAGGAGCTCTGAGAAGTTGGAAATGTCCCTTCTGTCAGACCGAATACGATCGACTCGCGCAAGAAGAAAAACTCATCGGCGAGATCCACGGCATGGTGGTCGCTTGGCAGGCTCAGGACCTCAAGTGCTCCAAGTGCAGCAAGCTCAAGGTCAGCGCACTGATGGAGCATTGTTCCTGCAGTGGTGAGTGGACAGCAACTCTGAAACGAGACGAGATGGTCAAGAAACTACGCGTCATGTCTAGCGTGGCCAAGTTTCATGATCTCAAGCTGCTAGAGGGAGTGGCAGAGGATGTCTTAAAGCAGATATGATGGCACTAACTATGCCAAAAGAGTCCCTTTACCATGATGTTTCTTTTCTTTCTTTTCCTTTTTTTAAGCGAGGTATGGGCTTGGGATTGGGTTGCACAGATGGCGTTTTTGGATGAGCGAGAGTTGTTGCTACACGTATATGTATATACCACACACTTGACGTGCATGGGGTATTTTTTGTCCCTCATGTACACGCCCCCTTAATTACGATCTAAAATGACATTTCAAACAGATACAGCAGTGTCTGCTCCACTCGTAGCCGGTCTAGATTGTTTGCTGATATTCGGCCATTATCAAGAATTATCTAAGCGCGATGAAACATGTGAAGTAGTGAAACAACCCCGCGTATGGTCAGCAAGTCGCCAGCCGGTCGAAAGGCATCAAATAATACAGAGAAGGGATTTAATAGACTGTCTGGTGAAAATAGCAGTACTTGGTACCGTATTAAAAAAAAAAAAAAAACGGAAAAATGATAAATGGCCGGCCGATTAGCCTTGCAGGCTGCATGATAATTCCCGGCAGCTGAACCCCACGGCGGCCTTCCTTCTTAGCCCCTCTCTCCACACCTTCTCGTGACAGACTCCGATCTTCTTTCCCTCTCCACAAACACACAGACACAAGCACACACAACTCCAACGGCATCACAACCTGTTCCATTGAAGAAACCGACATTATCCATATTCGCCTACAAAACAAGAAACCACCTGACCGAATGGCGTCCCAGACGGCTCAGCGACCTCAAATTCAGCCTTGCCGGTACAAGACTGGGAAGACGTTGGGAGCGGGCTCCTACTCGGTTGTCAAAGAATGCGTGCACATCGATACCGGGCGGTATTTTGCTGCCAAAGTGATCAATAAGCGGCTAATGACTGGCCGAGAGCATATGGTAATCTCTAACTCTTACACCTTGTGTGAGCGAACCGGCTGACATGGGATTCGTTGAAAAAAGGTTCGAAATGAGATCGCCGTGCTTAAACGTGTCTCAATGGGACACCAGAACATTCTTACTTTGGTCGATTACTTCGAGACCATGAATAATTGTGCGTTGAGATGAATTTCTGTGGATACCGTTCGAGAAAAGTTTTCACCAGCTAATGGCTGATTTTTTCTCATTGCAGTATATCTTGTCACCGAGTTAGCTCTTGGAGGAGAGCTATTCGATCGAATCTGCCGCAAAGGAAGTTATTACGAAGCCGACGCAGCAGACCTTATCCGGGCGACTCTCTCGGCTGTCGCATATTTGCACGACCATGGGATCGTGCATCGTGACCTGAAACCAGAGAATTTGTTGTTTCGCACACCGGAGGATAACGCAGATCTCTTGATTGCGGATTTTGGACTGTCTAGGATCATGGACGAAGAGCAATTCCACGTTCTTACGACGACATGCGGGACTCCGGGTTATATGGCACCTGAGATTTTCAAGAAGACGGGACATGGAAAGCCCGTGTAAGTTGCATAGATATAAAAAAGCGATCCGATGTGCTGATGCTGGAACAGAGATATATGGGCCATTGGAGTTATTACTTATTTCCTGCTCTGCGGATACACGCCGTTTGACCGCGAATCTAATCTCGAGGAGATGCAGGCCATCCTCGTTGCAGACTATTCTTTCACACCCCTTGAGCACTGGCGAAGCGTTTCCCCTAGTGCTCGCCAGTTTATCAACCGCTGCCTGACAATCGACCCCCAGGCACGAATCACTGCTCACGAAGCTCTTCAGCATGCATGGATTAACAACGACCCATCGTTGAAACAAGGCGAAGATCTCCTGCCTACCGTCAAGAAGAATTTCAACGCCCGACGCACTCTTCACAAGGCCATTGACACGGTTCGTGCCATTAACAAACTCCGTGAAGGGGGCAGCCTGATGATGGACGGAGTGACCAGCGTCAATCCTCGACCAGAACGGGTGGATGGCAACGAAGTATACGACGACCAGCCCACGGATGGCGACCCAATGGTAATCGACAGTCGTAGCAACGCCGTCGGCCAAACCGGGGACCAGATCCGTGAGCAAGAGCGCAAAGTCAAAGAGGTCGTGACTGGTCTATGGAGTAAATCAGCAGGAGGCAACAGGCGTTGAGCTTGATTTCTCCTTCTGCATGAACTGGCAACTATGAGGAGATGAACATATCAGTGTCTTTCTTCCTTTTTTGTTCCTTAATTTTATTGTATTGAGCGGATATCTTTTCTGAAGCAAACACTGTATGTCTGTGTGCTGTCGCTGATATTGTCAAATAACATGTATGTCTCCTCGGAGCTCGTAGGCTCGGTTTCTCAGGCATGCTTCTTTGTAATTCTCATTCACTTTTTCTGAGACCTGGTTATGGAACGTGTATCTACTGCATGCAAATTCTTACAATCATGCTAAAAGTGATACTTGAACTCGGGTAATATACGGCATGATAGTTGCAACTAACTATTTGAAGCGAGTAGACATATTTGGCCGAGGGCTACTCCTCCGCTAGATATTCACCCTTGATTGGATCAACCTGTCTCCTTGCAGCTGGCACCAGGTTTAGATACAAAGGAAAAATCATGCCAACAGCTGTGAAAACGGCAACAAGCATATACGAATTCGGTTCACCGAGGGCCAACGTAATACCGTGTCGAGCGTAGTAGGCGAGGCCAGCACCGGAAAGAGAAGAAGCCATAAAGGATGATGCCGTTTTGGTATGGGCCCCCATTCCACGCATGGAGATGGCATAAATAATGGGGAACATTGGAGCAAATGTGCCCCATAGCAGGACAGCCGCGGTGATCGACGCTGCTTCAGTTGTTTTCAGACAGATAATACTTAGAACGATAGCGAGAACAAAGCAAATAAGGAGCGTCCATCGAGGCTTGAATCCCCTCGATTGAATGAAGGCCGCGAAAAAGCGACCAATCGTCCATAATGCGGTGCCAACAGAATCGAAATTAATATTGCCGCGGAGTTTGGAACTTTGGCATTGAAAGAAGAGAGAGAGAGAGAGAAAAAGGTTAGCGTTTGAGGTCCTCAAGAAAACAAGAGGAAAGCTGGAGTTTTATTTTTTGCTCACTTTGGCATGACTTTTTTCACAAAATCGGGGTAACTGTCGACACGTACTTGTTGGCCCATCTCTTGGAAGAATTGCGACCACACGCCCAACACAATCGTCATGTAAGTCACGGGGAATCCGAGCACTTTAGCATAGTTGGCTGGACGCCGCTTAGCCAGCTCGTCGAGATCCTTGTCTGAAGCCTCAGGGACTGGCATATAATAGAAGCAAACAGCGAGTGCCACGTTGTAAAGGGCAATCGCGAGGTATGCCCACTGCACATTGATCAATTCCTCAACCTCGTTCACTCGTGGCAGCAAAAGCTTGCCGGCTATTAATCGGGAGATCAGACTTCCAATCCCTTGAAACCCTTGTGCGACAAGCAGCCGGGTCTCAGCATGCTCCAGGGGACCACATATTGATATAAACAGATTGGCTGTAAGCTCCAATACACCAAGGCCAGAACCGATAATCAGGTTTGATATAAACGATATCGGAAATGATACCAGTACAGCAGCAGGCCAAAACAGCAGAGTCCCCAGAGCATATATATAAAGACCTGAAATGAATGCGGCGGTAAAGCCTAATCTTCTCAATACGCGACGGCCCACCAAAAGTGGAATAGGACAATAGCCCAGGAAGTATGCGCTCTGAACGGCAGTCGATTGCCATGGGCCAAAACGCGACTGCCCAAATCGCGTACCAAGGACATTGAGAAATCCATACGCTGTACCCCAGGCAAAGAAGAGAATAGTAACCAGGCAGTTGGGAGGAAATGCTCGCTTGGAAGTCAGTACGAGCATGTTTCGCGGCCTTAGATTCAAGAGATTGAGCAATCTTATATTGCGTGGATATCTTTCCAGATTGCCTGCTGTGCTTTGTCCCTCCAGCTCGAGCTCTTCTTTCCTGGTTAGGATTTCCATCATCTCACCAGGGCTCTCTTGACCACCTTTTTTTCCTCCCGATGTGGGCATTTTGTCACCGTCTTGACGGGGGTTGAACATAATAAATGGGGTGAATCGAGCTGCGAGAGGTTTCAGGCTTGGAATACAAGCACAGGTAATTGTTGCATTTACTTCAATAACAGACCACATAAGCGAATATGAGCTATACCCTGTTTCATGAGTAGTTTTCAGTTAGCATTATGATGAACGGGGTTGGAAGGACCAACTGACAGGTGTGATTGTAGTTTGAGATGTCTGCAGTGTAAAATGAATGGAGCTCTTTCAGTTGCGCCTTGGCGGTATTTTGAAGAAAAGCAACTCGGATGATGTCTGCCACTATCACTAAGTAACCAGTCCCAAAGACGGCCACCAAGATCATCCGCTGTCTGTATGGCAGACGGATTCGAGTCAAAAGAGGAATTGGAATAACAAGAAGCGCTATATCAGTAGCTATGTTGTAAGGCGCTGTCGATATAGCCGTGATGAACATATTCGTGCAAATTGGCTCTTTGTACTTTTCCAGCTCGAAGACTGCAGATACGGGACGGCACTGAAAGACCTGGATTATCGTCAAAGCCAGGCCTACCCCAACCACGATGAAGAGAAGAACATAATTTGCCCGGAGTAATATTTTCTTCTTTTTTGTGAGTGAGAAGAAGAACAACAGAATGGAGCTTTTGGTGCATATTGGGGTTAGATTCTGGACGGTAGAGTCAGTATATCATCCCTTCCCATATCAGTTTCATTCAGAGACTCACATATAGGATTTCAAAGACATAAATGCACTTGTTGATACCGACTAAATGGTCTGGGTTGATGTCATGCTCATGGAGCCCAAAGCCCTTTGCCAGTGCAAGGAAGAGTGCAGCCACCAAGCCACAATCAAGACACTATCAAGCAAAACCAATCAACAGATATTTCTCATTTATTTCTCGTTTATTCAGGCAGGACCATAACTCACCCATGCGAGAACCATCAAATAATCGGCCAGCGCGAATTTCCTGACCACGAAGAGCGAGGAGATCGCATAAAGCGCTACAGCAAATGTCGCAAGCGTGAAAATACTGATTGACACTGCATAGATAACGGGTCGGCGGTCTTGCATTTTGAGGCAATAGAGTATCCATGGTTTGCATGATCAGTTTCCTAGAATCAAGTGTCTAGGTAGAGGCCAAAAGAATTGTACTGGGGAGAAGCGACAGTGACGTTGTGATGAGGGAAGGAAGGAGGCGACCGTGAGGCGAGAGTTACCTTGTATACCGCATGCAGGCAATCTTGCACTACTTCTATTATCTACATTGCTCAAGTATTTCTTTGAAAAAAATAAAAATTAAGTAAAGTAAAAGAAGCGAAAGGTTCATTGCATCCATTAAAACTAGCTACATACTCATAAAAACGCGACAAATATCAATCAAATAAAACAGATCACGACCGAAGCAATTCTATTCTTGACTTGTCGCCCTGGACCCATTGCCTCCATTCTTGCCACTCGCCATAAGTCGCAGACGCCCTGAGGCCCTGATAACGAGTCGCTTTAAAATCGGAGACCTCGTCCCACGGGTTCGCACTGCTTCCCTTGAGCAGTCTTCGCGCGACGCTGCTATCCCAACCGGCTTTGCGCATCAAGCTCTCGACTGTTTCTTCTTTGGTCCAGCCTTGTTCGACCGCGACGTCGGGCAAATAGGTGGAGCCATATCGTCGATTTCGGTGGATAAAAGAGATTCGCAGCCCATGGACGCCCAACTCCCAGTCCATAGCATCTTCACAAGGCTCGAAGTCGCTGAGAAGAGTTAGGGAACAGGACAGTGATGGTAGCTGCGAAGAGGGGATAGGCGAGAATCGAGTGTCTTCCAAAGCACTACAGAGTTTAGTATTTCCCCGCGTTTCTTGATGGTTTTCGACACGTTCTTGGGAACTTACGAAATTAGAGCATAATTTTTCAGGCCCCTAGAAAGCTCCTGCGCTTCAAATGTGCCGATACAGCCACGAAGAGACTTATGGCCGTGCCTTGAAATCAAGTCCCATGTGACGAAAAGTGGGTATCGCTGGTTTGAGAGCTTGCTTCGCTGGTAGCCCGGGGACTCTCCTGGTGTTGTGAGAGTAGTCGTATTTGATAATACCGACTGAGAAGAATGGCTTGACAGTGTGGATGGTGTGGTCGAAACACTCGAGGAATCCGACGATGTGCCTTCCTGGAGACGGGATATAGAGGGCAACTTGATGTTGGGTGGCTGGTCCACGTTGATTCCTTCATCAGTATTCTCCAAATCATCATTCTCTTCTAAAAGGCAACTGTAAAGTCAAATTCATTGAAAATTAGATGTATGGCCATATAATGTAGTACAAGGATCAAGACACCCACGCTTTATCGCTTTTGGTTTGGTTGAAATGCCACCATGACTCTTCTATGGCAGTGAGACTGGGCGGTTCTTCATTGTGATATGAAGAGGCGAGAGTCTCAAAACAATAAAAGCACTGAGCTGGAGATGCCATTGTGAAAATCGTCAGAAACAATGTATATCTAGGCCGGATGCTCCAAGGCAACCAAGTATAGTTCTGTTTGAGTGAAAAGCAAAAGAACCCGGCAGATTCGATTGAATTCCAAGTCACTTGGAACAAGAGAGACAGGACTTGTTTATCGGAAAAGCCCTAAGTCTGTTTCTCAAAGTAGTACTACAGATCTCATGGACTAGTAGACAGAGAGGCTTCGGATTTGGAAACGAAGAGGGGAAATCCGCTAAAAAGAAGTTTCTATATCTGGGCGCACATCAAATATAGGCAACGACTACAGAGCCGTGTCGTATAAGGAAAAATGGCAGGAGGAGAGCCCCGGGATCAAGGGACAGCTAGCTAGGGGCTTGCTTGCTGAGGTTGAAGATGAAGACAAGCCAAGTGCGGGGACGGCCCTTCGATAAGAGCGATAAGACTATGGACTAGTCCCGATTAGGTTAGACGGTTCTCCGCTTTATATCGCGACATCTAGATCACATGAAGATTGTCATTTGATTGATCTGCCATTAAAGCTATTAAAAGTGCCATCCTAGACTATTAGTGGACTAGAGTATGAAATGACCATTAAAATAAAGCGGCATCTTCAGGTCCTTTTTTCTTGTCACCTTTTGGACTTTGCAGATGTATGATTGAGTATTGTCTATGCAAAATTCTTCCGTAGTCTGAATATCTCCGCCGTTTATCGGGTTTCCGAACGCTCTTCCGGTCTTATTCGAGCTAATGGAGATGGCAGGAGCTGCAGAATTCCCAAAAACCTTTCGGTTCTTGGTGTGTATCGCCCGCTCAATTGCAGTCCATATAAATGGAAGCCTCAAATATGACAGCTGACATGGGCCCTATCGAAGGCCTTGAAGCATAATCCTCTTTCAACTAAGGATCTGGAATGGAACAAAGTCCATAATTTGAGATCAAGAAACGTTGTCTTGTGTCAAGTCGTCATGACGAGATCATTTTCGATCATCCCGGGGCATTTTCATGCCCATCATACCAAGAATATTACCGCCAGGGCCAGGCATACCACCCTGGCTTTGTAAGCTCTCAAGAAGGTTTCTAGCGAGATTCACGTTGATAGGATCTTCGTCATCGGATTCAACATCGACTTCCTCACTTTGCGGTTGCTTTCCTTTTCCTTTCACGGATTTCGAACCTTGGCCTCTTTTTTGACTGTTAAGATCCAAGATACCGGTTGGCCTGAGCTCTGCCTCCATTTGTCGAGATAATTCTTCAATTTCTTTAGCTTCATCGTCCGAGGGGATCTCTTCGACCTTTCCGCTAGCCCTCGCTGATTTGGACTGGGCCTTGGACCCAAACCCAGAAGGCATCCCCATCATTTCTTTCATCATTTTCGAGAACTCTTCCTCATTAAAAGATAAGTCTTGGTCCTCACCGTCACTACTCAATTCATCATCATCATCGTCGTCATCAGTGTCCGAACCATAGAGGTCCACGCCTTCGAAATCTGCAGACTCATCATTAAGAAACTCTTCAAACCGGGCAACAATCCTTTGAAGATTTTCTTGGGCACTCTGGTCGCCAAAAGCTCCCGGTTTCGAGCCTTCGCCTGTGGCTTTCCCCTTCAACTCGCTGTCAAGATCTTCATAACTGATATCCATCCATTTCTCGTCGTCCTGCTGGTGGCTCCACTCGTTTTTGATCTCCTCGTCCGTAGGAAGGGGTTCGTCTCCAGTATCGATATCTTCAAGTAAGAACTTTATTTCTCGCACGGACGGCTTATCTTGATTCTGCGGATCGCTTAAAAGCATTTCAAAGCCACATGAGACCTTCATTCCAGTTTCGGCTTTGGTATACTCGTCGCTTTCTTTCTTGGTGGGAAGTTTCTTCGTCCATTCCGTAGGAGCAGGGAAGTCTTGGCTCTTGAGTTGAGCATATCCCACCCTCGTAAACTGAACACTGACAGTTACAAGATCACTAGGTGGAAATAGTAGATTCCCTGTTCCTTTGGCTTTCAAATATCGCAGCGCAATCGGATCACGAGTATAAAATGCTTCGACGACTGGGGAGATGTAAGCCGGCTTTTGGTGGAGAAGATACGCGACTTTCCGCGGAACCGTCACTTGTGCGCGATGTAGGTTTTCGTTGATCTGTTTTGGATACTTTCGTAATCGATAGAAAGCTTCTTCCTCAATAAGCGGGGAGTGCATTAGCCGCGCGGGTTCTTGGACGATAATTTTCATTGCTTCGTCAAGCGAAATCTTTTCCGTCACTCGTTCTCGATCCCGTTTCGGTTTGATGATGATCAAGCGACCATCATTCACCCAAACCTGAAAAAAATATAAGCCCGAATTCTTCGCCAATAACAAAATTGCACACGCAACTCACCCTATTGTCTGCTACCTCTGGTTCTAGCCAAGCCGGTAGACTTGCAGCAGCTTCGATGAGCAGAAACTGGCCATCACTGTCAAAAACCTGAACCCACAAGTCTTTATATTTCTTGGTCAACTCTCGTAGTATATAAACAATGACCCATTCGTCTTCGATGGAATCGCCAAAGCTCGTTCGACCCTGAAGAAATGTCTTGCCTGTTCACTATTAGCGGGATGGACAGAAAAAACTCGGCGCGGGCTTAAGAATCGGCATACCATCTTCCTTGGTGATTTGAAGCCCAAAAGCTTCGCGCTGCCAAATGTAATTTTTCAAAAGATCCTTCACCAACTCCGAGGCAGTTTTCTGAACCTCTTGAAGTTGCGCGCGTGCGAGGGCAACCGCATCTGCCGACGCGGGGGTGGGGCTTGATGAAATCAGGTGTAACGAATATTCGATCGCATCGTCGGGGAGTTGCGGACGGGGGATCGGACGGAAGGTTGATTTGAACCATTCAAGGTCCTCCTCTGACATTGGCGCCATGATGCCTGCCAGTGACCGATGCAGAGGACCGCCACTGTTCGTGGATGACTTCATCGATAAAAATCGGCCGGAGCCAGAGATGTTCCGGGCCGGGCACAGCCAAAACGCAGATCGGCAGCGCGCTAGGCCGCATCGGGCTAAACATCAACATGGCGGAACGGAAAGACGCGCGCAGCAATCGATATGGCTCGTTCTTGCATCAACACGCCCGCGAACACACTTCTCTCCTCCGTCCGACGCTGGAACCCCTCCAAGAACAACAATTTTGGCTTACAGTTATGTTGGCTCCCTAGATCGATTATTACGTGTATTGTTTTTTTCTCTCGCATATATCTTCCCCAACGGGGAATTCACGTGGCTAAACGATGCCGCTGCCGTATATTGACACACCGCGCACCGAGATCGACGGCAATGCCACTTATCTGACAAACGGGCTACGAAGTGCCTACCGCGGCAATTTGTCTGCCTTGGACTCGGTGGAAAATTCCTTCCAAACACCATCAAAAGAAGACGACATCATCAAGAGCATTGAGAATGGGCGGCGCGCTTCCAACAGGGTCAGCTTGAACACGCCTCGAGTATCTGGATCAGCCGCCCGAGGAACGCGCAATGCACTCAACGATCGCAAAAACCTGCCGTCTGCGGCGCCGGCAAAGGGCGAATTCACGCCCATGATGCGAAGCGTAACGCGGAACAACTACCTTCGAAACATGTCAGCTGTGAGAGCCAGTGCTGCTCCCAAGAGTCCAGCATACTTCAACCAAAGCAACATCAATACCCCGGGACTTCCTCGGGTAGATATGACTTATATGTCCGAAGAAGGTGCGACAGGTACATTCGCCATCGACGACATTACACCTCTGCCCAATGTCGCCAGCAGTAGCGCGCAGAGCACACCATTGCCACATTTATCGCGAAGGGGGGATGCCGGAGGAATAATGGGTAACGACCCAAATGTGTTATCGTTAAAAGAACAAGAGAATGTAGGCTACCTCAATTGGGACCAGGTTTTGACTAAGCTTTTCTAACAACGATGTTTTCCAGGCAATCAATAGACTCGACAAAGAAAACTTCGGCTTGAAACTGAAAATCCACTATATGCAACAAGTCCTAGACCGTGCAGGCCCAGAGAATAATCAAGCAGCTTTGAAGGAAAACACCGAGCTAAAAGTGATCAAGGTCACCTTGCAGCGGGAAATAAGTCGATATAAAAAGAATCTTCACTCGGCAGAACGCGATTTAGAAGCATATCGACTTCAATTACAAGAGTTGCGCGAGAAGGCTAAACGGAGACAGGCGGATGAAAGCCTGCAACGTGAGATGGAGTGGATGCGCGAAGAGATCGCAACCCGAGAGACACAGGTCACAAATCTCCAAGAAGAATTGCGAAACGCCAAAGAGAAAGAGTCGGACGAAGCTGATAGGCTGCGCGACGAAGTTGAGGATCTTGAGGCAACCCTGCGAGAAAAGGAACGCATCATTGACGAGAAAGACGACATCATCGACAACCTCAAGGATGAAGAGAAGGACAATGATGCTGTTGGTGAGCTAGAGACTGAGTTGGAGCGCACCAAGCAACGCCTGGAAGAACTCCAAAGTGATTTGGACCAAGCCAAGACGGATGCGCGAGAAGCCAATCAAAGTCAACAACTAGCCGTTCAAGAAAAGGAGAAGGCAGAGGAAAACCTCAAGGAGCTCCAGGACGAAATGGCAAACAAGTCGTTTTCTACGAAAGGTCTCAATCGTCAAATTGAAGAAAAGGCCGCAGAACTTGAAGAGGAAGTCCGACAACTACGCCAGGAACGCGATGAGCTCAAGGAGGACTACGCTGCTAAAGAACGTCGAGAAGAGATTTTGGAGGACCAGCTGCAGGAGCTCCGGCGGGAGCATGCTACTGTTCGTGAACAAAATGAGAATGCACAACAGCTGAGCGAGCAGTGCCAAACGGAACGTGATGAGGCATTGAATAGACTCAGAGAGGTTCTTGACGATCTCGACAGCAAAGCAGAGGAAAAGCAGCTCCTTCAGACCCGTCACAATGCTCTGACCGATGAATCAGCTGGGCTGCAGAGAGAACTAGCTAACGCGCAAGCTTCGATTCGTCGGCTCGAGGAAGAAATTGAGGATGAGAAACAGCGTGGTCTCGACAACAATCACGACCTTCGAGTCCAACAGAAAGAGGAGGTGGAGCGCTTACAAGAAGAGATCGATTCTTTGCACCAGGAGATTGAAGACAAGGAGGGTGAATTTGCACTTGAGCATGATCGATGGGAGAGCGCAAGGCGAACCCTGCAGTCTCAGAAAGATAGGCTTGAAGAGCAAGCTGTAGGCCACCAACGCGTGATTCAACAGCTCCAGGATGTTGAGCTCACGTCTTCTGGTCGCGAAGCAAAGCTACAGGAGATTTTCGATACCGAGAATAACCGACACTTGCAAGAGGAAGCTGTCCTTAGCCGCCAAGTCAAAGATATGGATGAAGACATTGCTTCTAAAAGGCAAATAATAAGCGACCAACGAAACGAGCTTCTCACAATTCGGGAAGAACTCCGAGTAAGCCGACGGGAAGAGGAGACCTTGAAGGAAAAGATAAGGTCTTTGGAAGATGAAGTCACGATCCTTCAAGCAAGCCTGCGAGAAGAGAAGGAATACTCCAAAGGACGTGCTCTTAAGGGTGTGTCTGACCAGGAAAGCCAATTGCAAAAGGTCCTCACCGAACGTCAAGGACTCCGAGATCAACTGGCAAACGCAAATGTTGAGCTGCACAACCTTCGCGCCTCGACCACGGAAGTCGAGGCTGAACGTGACATGCTCCAGAAAGAAATCGACCGCATCGGAAGTAAGACTACTGGAGACAACCGCTTTGACCAAGAAAAGATCGAGCTTCGAAAGGCCAAGCTTCGGCTTGAAAATGAACTCCAGCGGCTCGGTGATGAAAAGAAATCGCTAACAGAGACACGAGACTCGCTCGAAAACGCACTGAATACGGAAATTGAACGGTCGACCGCCGAAGAAAACAGACTCGCAACCGAAATAGCCCAATTACAAGACCGACTGCATGCCCAATCCGGTGCACGAGATCGAGAGTTGACACTGGCAAGAAGCAAAATTCAAAACTTGGAGAAGAGGTTGTCAGAGCTTGAAAATTCGCTGGAGCAACAGCAGCCAGCGAATACGGATGGTTCGACTGTCGGTGCCGAAATTGCAGTCCTTCGTCAGAACCTTGACGAGTCCCGCAAGCGAGAGAAGGCTTTGGCTGAACGTGAAACAGACTACAGAAAGTCGGCGCGTGAGCAAAGGGCCAGAATTTCAGAACTGGAGCAGGAACTTCACGAAGCTCAGATGAAGAAGCTCGATCTCCGATCCCCCGAAAAGTCACCATCCGGTAAACTACAAGAGGAACTACGATCACTACGCAAGAAACTGGCAGAGGCGCAAAAACACACCAACGACCTCAAGAACAAAAACCGGGAATTAGAGCGTGGAGGTAGCCAGGACGAGGAGCGCAGGGATCTTCATGAATTGTTGAGGTCATCAACAATAGAAGCAGAGACACTAGCGCTGAAACTTTCTGAGCAAGATGCTCGGATTATCGACCTCAAGGCGACCCTGCAAAGGATTCGCGAAGAGCGGGCTTCTGCCCTCAAGGAAGCGAGCAAGGCCAACCAGAAAATCGAGACGTTGCAAGACCGCTACCAGCAAATCCAGGAAGACATGGCTGCTAAACCAGACCAGAAGGGACGACATGAAAAGGAACTTCGTGGGCTCGGGAAAGAAATTGTCTGGCTCAAAGCCAGGCTCAAGCGAGAAGAGAAGTTCCGTAGAGATCTTGCATGGAGCAAAGGACTTATGGAGCTCGGCGAGCGAGTTCGAGTTGCCTGGTATGTACTATTCATCAGAAGACAAAAAAATTACATGTTGTGCTAACCAGTCACCAGTAACGAGGCTGATCTCCGCATGATCGCCCAAATGGGCATCAAAGCTCCCGAGTCAAGCAAGCTGCATGACGCACGCCGTAAATTCAAAACGGCAGGTCTTTTGGTCGTGGCAACCATCAGAATGCAACGCATGAGCCAGGAGTGGTGTAAGACGCGAAAAATCGGCGAAGGCCTTCAACGCGCCAAGACAGAACTGCTGCGAAGGCGAGACAGTCAACGATCAGGAAAATCGAGGTGAAATTGCTTACGTTTGGTAAAAAAAAAGGGTCTTGATTGAGATTAAGTTTGTTTGGATAGCATTGGCGTTGGGACTATTTCATGTTGATTCTTTGCGTAAAGATTCCCAAGTGTTTGGTTTTTTTTGTTGCGTGTTGGGACACGTTTTTATTCTTTTTTCTTTTATTCTTGCGCTGTCAATGACGTTATCAATGAAGCAGCAATAGTGATGATATGTACATAGCTTTAAAGTGGATTGTGGAAGGTTTGCTGTGCTTTCAACAGACATGCTGAAGAGGGCGTTTTGGGACATGGAAATGATGCATCAATCTATCAATCGATTATCTATAATATATACAAAAACGTAGTTGATGCTTTTCTTTACAACTAATTACAGTTTCACGCGTTTAAGCAAAACCGGCGGTGATGGCCCAGCTAACATCATCGGTAAACGACAACGGGTTATCCCAGTCCAAGGGACCACCCTGGCTCGCGATATAGCCATCGCCGTTGTAGTGGCGCCAGTAGCGCGTAGGGTAGCTCCAGGATCGGATGGAGTTGTTGCCCGCGGTGTTGAAGGCGGCCTGAGGGCAGAAAGTTGCGTCCTCGGAGAAGCCCTTGCTGTTGTCGTTCTCGTTGAGCTTGAGCTCGTAGCTCGAGTGGCGGATGAAGCTACCGGGGGTATCGACGGACTCGAACGAGAAGCAGTCGCTGTTGGCAAGACCGGTGCGGACGGTCCAGCTGGCTGCTTGCTTGTCGGAATCGCTGCTGTCGGACGTGACAACGGCGGTGTGCACGGTGTCGCCGTCGTGGGAGATGTACTTTGTGTTGCAGCAGGCGGTGGTGGCGCGCAGAGAGATGGAGGAGTTGGTCGAGACGGGCAGGTCGGGGCCAGTGGTGAGAGAGGTGGTAGCATATTTGGCAGCAATGATGTTGGCCTGCACAGCATCCTCGGTCTCGTTCGATGGGTAGCCGGTGGTCATGACACCTTCGTAGAAAGTACCCTGGGCCTTGTTGCTGTTGTCACCGCCAACACCAAGGACAATGGCACCCTGCTTGACCATGGGGGAATAGTCACCAGCTGGGCGAATACCGCTGTAGTAGGTGGTCAAGTTACCAGTGGTGGAATCACCACCACGGAGGGCCCATTGGTTCGGGCCTCCCTTGAGAATGCTGGTGACGAAGCGGAAAGGAATCGACACGTCGTTCGGGCTGTTGGTAGGGTCGTAGCCAGAGAACAGACCATCCTCGAGATCAGCCATAACCCAGGGCCCATCACCGGATCCCCAGCCAGAGAGGGCGTGGTTGCCAAAGTAGATGGCCTCCATGGCGCCAGCGCCGGGGTCGTGGTTATCAGTCTCGCCATTGCCGTAATCGAAGCAGCACTGGTCGTTGTAGTGAGTTCCGTCCAGGACTGCGTACATTCCCTCGGGGTCATCGTCGGTAGCCGTGGCATTGGGCTTGTCGTTACGGTATCCCGTGAAAGGCGAGATGAAGACTCCGTATGCCTTTTGCCCATTCAATGTGACTGGAGCGCCGGTTGCGCTGGCCAGATAGTCATAGCCATCGGCTTCAGGGCCGCTGTCAGCACCACCGGGGGGAGCGCGGGTGAGGTCATTGCCAGAGCCGGACTGGTCGTAGATGGTCGAAATCAAGCAGGTTGTGTCAACACAGAAGTTGTCTTGGATGGTGGCATTGGCAACACCGCCAGCGGAGAGGGGCGTGACATCAATGGTGGTGTTGTCGGAACCACGCGTGACCTCGTAGAGAGAGCCCTTGTAGGCGGCGTACAGGGCTCGAGTGGTGCTGTGAGCAGCGACGCAGGGCGTGTTGCCTGCAGCGTAGATGTCGCAGGGTGCTTGGTTGTCGGCAAGAGAGCCCGTGATGGCCAGGCACAGGGCAAGCACGCGCAGGGGCGTGCTGGGGCGCGAGAACATCTTGAGAGTACAGACTTGGAAGTATAATGAGCTTGAAAGAAGAAGATGATATGCGGCGAGGCTTTTTATTAGTATTATTTAATTGCTTCTTTCTCCCAACAGAATCTAACTATAGCAATTGCAGTAACTATGGAGTAAGTATAACCAACACTTCCAGTTCCGGTTGGCTGAGCGTTACATCGTCTACGCCGCAGCTTTCTAAAATCTAGCTTAAATTAATTCCCCTAATTCTATTCCTGTCGCTGTCCTCACCACAATTAGGCGTTCTCCGTAAAAGCTTGGCCAAGAATGGACTTACAGTTAGGGCTTTGGCAAATAACACGCGGAGCCTCGTTTTGGCCCCTGTACACCCAACAGAGCAGTTGGTCGCGTGCGCAATTATTTCCATTGGTTTTGTGAGGCCGTTTCATTGCTAATTATACCTCTTGAACATGTCATTTGGAGCAGTTTCATCTGGGCAAACCAGCAAGAGAAAAAAAGATTCCCTCGTCGTGAGAGTTCTCGTCAAGTATTCTTAAAATTCAACATTAAATTCAACCTCAAAAACAATTACATCAGTCTCGTATATACCAACCAATTAGAAAGCCGCATCTCACTATACTAGGCTGCAAGATATGACACCCCATCTGATGCTGACCAGGTTAATGGTGAAAGGGGTGTAGTGTTAGGACCCTTAAAAGTTAAGGCTGAAAAAATGGAGTAGGCTATGCAGTATTAATACTTAATCGTCCGCACTATTTGCGTTCCTCGTTCCGCTTTATTTGCACGCCACGCCTCCATTTGAGTAATACGTATTCTTGTGACATCGTTGATTATTTGTGCAGCATGGCTGAACATGGTGATACATGTAATATCGTTATTTAAAATATGGGAAGCCTTGCCGAGTCACCTGCCTTGAAGACACAGAAATAGGGACGCATAGAAAGGTGGGAGATTCTCTTGGCCAGACATAATCATTCAAGAACATCAATGCACGTGGTATGTACATGTATACAATGTGCTTTTCAGATCCAAACCCCATCGGAAGAAAGAAAGAAATAAAACCAAAATACACAAAACGCCAAGTCCAACACTAAATAAAAGCAGCATAGCACGGATCGTTTTCAGGCCATGGTCGAGAAGAAACAAGGATAGAAGATGTAACAAGTAACAAATCACGATAGCTATGTCGTATCTAATAATTTAAAGTAGAAAAGGGAAAAATCCAGGCGCTTCCAATGACTCATGTTCTACTGCTGTTGATATTATTTATGACTTCCGGCTATGATCCTTCGCTGCCAAACTGCTCGGTCCATTCCGAATTCCTCTCGAGATCTTCTCTGCTGACGGTTGGACGAGAATTATGGACAGCCTTGATAAAGTCTTTTAAAACCAGAGGTGGCTCAAGAAGCTTTTCAGACTCTACGTCCATCCATGACATTTCTGTGGCGCCGTTGTCACCGGGCGAGCAGGGTGTTAGCTTCTCTTCGCCATCAACCACAACCTAGACCGGTTAGCAGGTGTTTCGTCATATACTCCATGGGGGTCAAAAGCCATACCGGTTTGTAATGTGTGGCTGTTTGGATCTTTCGAATCGGTTGCATCAGTGCATCTTGAACTGCTATGCTGATATCACTGCCGGAGTACTCTGCACTGATCTCGGCCAAGTGCCGGTAGTCTGCTTGCGTCAAGTTACATGGCGTAGTGCCCACTGCCAGCATGAACATTTTCATGCGTGCGTTAATGTCCGGTAAGCTGATGTGGATTCTCCGTTGGAACCGTCGTCGGATGGCGGCATCTAATTGCCAAGGGATGTTTGTTGCTCCCAAAATCAAGACCCCCTTGGAGTCCTTGCCGACTCCGTCCATCTGAACTAGCAGCTCGGTCTTGATTCTTCGAGACGCTTCAGACTCGCCCTCTCCACGGGGCCCACACAAGGCGTCGACCTCATCAATGAAGATAATTGCGGGTTTATTCTCTCGGGCCATGTTGAATAATTGCTTCACGAGGCTGCAACGTTCCTGTTAGGATCTTCTTCCAAACAAAGACACGCATGTGTTTGCACTGACCGTTCACTTTCTCCCATCCATTTAGACACAAGATCACTGCTACTGACGCTGAAAAATGTGCTGTTTGCTTCTGTAGCCACTGCTTTTGCAAGATACGACTTGCCGGTACCGGGAGGGCCGTACATCAATATACCCTTCCAAGGTTGTCGCTTGCCAGTAAATAGATGAGGGAACTTGATTGGCAATATCACAGCCTCTTTGAGAGCCTCTTTTGCGTTTTCCAGACCCGCGACGTCCTCCCATCGAATATTAGGCTTCTCCGATAAGATGGCGCCTTGCAGGGCACCTCGCAGTTTCTTTGCTTCTGCATCTTCAGTTTCGTCATCCTCCTTGCCACTAATCAATCACACAACAAGTTAGTAACTGCAAATATAGCCCACAGGGCGCGACAAAAATGAAAATATGTATAAACGCACCCCTTCCCACCCCCGTTTGCCACCTTCCCATTCGCGCCGACAGCGCTTGGTTTCTTCGTATTGTCGTTATTCGCCAAATGGTTTTTGAGTTTCTCCGCGCGGTCCATGTACTCGCCAGCCTTGGATCGGATCATCTCCTTGGATTTTGGGTTCTTCTCCCACTTGAGCGCGAGCATGAACAGCTCCAGTGCGGAGTAGTATGTCTGATAAGCCTTTTCATATTCGCCGGCATTGTCGTGTTCGATGGCCTTTTTCACCGTGTCGATCGCTCGGCCCAGGAAATCCGTGTTGCTCATCCTGGGGGCGTATGGTCCAGGAGAGCTGGTTCCTTTTTTTTTATCGATAGAAAGAATGCTCGTGGGCAAGGATGACGATGGGGATGAGGTGTGGGGTTGCCGACTCGGTCGAGACTTTGGAGCCTGGGTATATTATGTGTAGGCCGAAGGATTCGAGGGTCGAGGAATATGTAAAAAGACACGTATAGACGATAGTACGTAGCAAGTTGGCGACAACGGTGCAGGACCGAGGGTTTTGCAAAGATGGTTGTTGGTGTTTATGTTTATTCGTGGTGCACGCTGCCGCCGGGTCAACCGCCGCTCTCTGCCTCTGTCTCGCTCCTGCCCCGCTAGCGGCCAAGCAATCTTCCACCTGCAACCACTGATTCGGATTCCACGCTCACAATCACCATGGAGGAGGCCCAGAAAAAACTCCAGACTCTGTCGGAGGACTACCAGAAGCTCCAAACAGGTGAGAAATCTTCTCTCTCTCTCTCTCTCTCTCTCTCTCTCTCTCTCTCTCTTTTCGGCCATCTGACAAAGTACTGCAGACCTGGAGGGTATCGTCGAGGCGCGACAGAAGCTCGAGTCGCAGCAACAAGAAAATAAGAGTGTGCAGGCGGTATGTTAATAGAACAACTCAATCGCTTTCTTTACTTTCTTTTTCCCATGCTAAGTGTTTGCGTCTAGGAATTCGCCTCACTCGACGATGACACAAACATCTATAAGCTCGTCGGACCGGTTCTGCTGAAGCAGGAAAAGTCCGAAGCCACCATGGCCGTGAAGAGCCGACTAGAGTTTATTGAAAAGGAGATGTTCGTCTTGAATAATTATTAGCTGTGCGCAGTAGCTAATGCTCGACACAGAAAACGAAT
This sequence comes from Talaromyces sp. P118-02, assembly GCA_037040535.1. Lineage (NCBI taxonomy): Eukaryota > Fungi > Ascomycota > Eurotiomycetes > Eurotiales > Trichocomaceae > Talaromyces > Talaromyces sp. P118-02. The sequence goes on from JAXQGY010000895.1 coordinate 225,843, forward strand.
AGAGGCGCAGATCCAGGATATCAACACCCAGAGCGACAAGAAGAGGACCGAGGTAAGATGGCATTGGACTTTGTTATATCGGGCCTCACTGACGTGGATTGGCCAGATCATTCAGTTGCAATCGCAATCCCAACAACAACAAGCTGCCGCGTCTGCCAGCGCCTAAACCGGCTCGAATCGATGGTGCAATGACGACTCTTTCGCTTGGTTTAGATTATGATAATACCCGAAGAGAGGAAGAGAGGCTTCCTCCAAAATTCTGATATTTCTTCATGCTACATAACGAATACTATTTGGCGAATGGATTAAAAAAACAAGAAAAGTCTGTTCATTTACGATCAATCTTCTATTCCCTATACATGCGAAGCTTCTTCCGTGTGAAACACTTATTATTGGCCATATCTCTATGACTTGACAAGAAGACTGCGGCAGCCCATCTCTTTTGGCTGCTCAATACCCATGACCTCCAGGATAGTTGGAGCAACGTCTCCAAGCACACCATCACCCTTCAAGCTCCAGCCCTCGGGGGCATTGGCCATGACGAAGGGGACCTTGTTCGTGGTGTGGGAAGTCTTGGGCTTGCCCTCTTCGTTGAGCATTTCCTCGGCGTTTCTGCGACTTTGTCAGTTACTGCAAGAAAAATTCTGGTTAGATTGCTTACCCATGGTCGGCGGTGACAAAAAGAATGTATCCGTCCTTCTTGCACGCCTCGAAAATGCGGCCAATGGCCTTGTCGGTCTCAGCCACACCCTCAATAGCAGCCTTATAAACACCAGTATGTCCAACCATATCCGGGGGCGCAAAGTTGTTCATGACAAACTCGAATTTGCCTTCGGAGATACGCTCGGCAACCTTCTCGCCCACGGCCGCGGCGCTCATCTTGGGCTCGAGGTCGTATGTGGCGACTCGCGGCGAGGGGATCATATCCCGCTCTTCGCCGGGGAACTGCTTCTCAACACCGCCGTTGAAGAAAAAGGTAACGTGAGCGTACTTTTCGGTCTCGGCGATGTGGCTTTGCTTGACACCCTGCTTTCCGAGCCATTCGGCGAGCACATTGCCCATGTGTTGAGGCGGGAAAGCAATGGGGAAAGTGTAATCCGTCTTGTACTGGGTCATGGTGGTGATGTGGGTGTCCTTGGGGTAAGGGAAGTTTGGCGTGGGAGAGCGGTCGTAGTCACCAAGCAGCTGGGTGATTTCACGGACACGGTCAGAACGGTAGTTGAAGAAGAAGAGCGTGTCTCCGTCTATATCATCATTAGCCTTTTGTGTTCGTTTTTGTTGGTGGTCCACCTACCTTGTACACGGTTCTCCTTGCCGCCGAAAATGATGGGCTTCAAGAACTCGTCGGTCTCGCCCTTTTCGTAGCGCTCGTTGATAATCTTGACGGCGTCGGTGCTCTCCTCGCCTTCTCCAACGACAATTCCCTTCAAGGCGATCTCAACCCGGTCCCAGCGCTTGTCGCGGTCCATGGCATAGTAGCGACCAACGACGGTTCCGAGCTCGCCAATGCCAATCTCTTTGGTCTGATCCAGCAGCTCCTGCATGTATTTGGCGCTGCTCTTAGGGTCGGTGTCGCGGCCATCGCCAAAGAAGTGAATGATAACCTTGGGCACGCCAATCTCCTTGGCGACACGGAGCAGGCCGTACAAATGTTTGTTCTGCGAGTGCACACCACCGTCCGAAATCAAGCCGAGAAGATGCAAACGGCCATTGCCATCCCTGGCGCGCTTGAACGAGTTTGTGATGCTGTCGATCTGGTTCAGCTGGCCGTTCTTGAGCGTCTGGTCGATGCGCACGCTGTCCTGCCAGACGACGCGGCCGGCGCCGATGTTCAGGTGGCCGACCTCGCTGTTGCCCATCAGGCCTTCGGGCAGGCCGACGGCGAGAGACGAGGCGTCCAGCTCTGTGTAGCCCTGCGCGACTTTGGCGTTGGCGTCGGCAAACGACGACATCACCGGGGTCTCTGCGGCGGCGATGGCGTCGCCCTCTGGCGGGGAGTTGGGTCCGGCGACACCCCAGCCGTCAATGACGACTAGAAAAGGAAGTTAGTTAGTTTGGTGGTTCAATAAGTGAGGACCTTCAGGGTAGGGCTTACTCAAGGCGACTTTGTGGTTGACCTTGGCCATGGCGGATGCTGTATTCAACAGAGTATATTCCAGTAGTGGCGATGCGATGTCTATCAATTGACCGTACCTCTCTTTTCTATGAGAAGGCCAAGAAGAATGTCTATGCAGATACAAAAAGAAAAAGATTGTAGAGAGAACAGAAGAAGAGAGAAAAAAAAAGACCTGACGTAGAGGGGCGAGCGAGGGGCAGCCAGACCGAAGCCCGTTTGGGAAGCCCGCATCGCGACGGCCGACGTCAGACCTCGACCCTGCTAATCCTAATCCTAATCCTCCAGCTACAACTTTCCGAGATGCAACTGCTGTCTCTTGGCTTGTGATTGTTTTACTCGGCAATGCTCTCACCCGTTGCATGACCGGCCGATTCAGGACGAAGCATGAGCTGATCTGACTGCATTATGATGATAATGGCTTGAAACAAAAAGCCAGCCATCCGACCGCGATCAATGAACAACTTTCTCGCCTTGCATCCTCTCTCCCTCTTCCAACCAACCCACCTTTCTCTTCCTCCTCTTTTCCTTGCCACAATAATCCAGCCAGAGCCCACCTCTCTCAAACCACACCATGGCATCCAAGTCTCCGGTTTCTGCCGCATCGCAGCGCAAAGTCTCGTCCACACCCGACGCAAACCCGACGACAGAGCCGAGCTCTCCGCAGCATGCGCAGTTTCCGACGCCGCAGACCTTTGATTTCCTACCGCCGCTGCATGCTTTGCTACTGCGACTGATTTCTACGAATAGCGCCAGCGACAATAATAATACTCAGACAGCCACTGGTGGTGATGTAGTTGTTGGAGCTGGAGCTGGAGCTGGACCTGGCTCGGGCGGACAGGCCCAGCAACAACAACAACAACAACCGAAAGCTTCTCAACAGTCTACTACCACCTCATCCACACAAACCCTTCACCAACAACCCAGCGACGCCTCCTTACTCGGCACTGCCGCAGCAGCAGCAGGCGGCGTGCTCCCTCCCCTCGAAGCCAAAAACCTGCCCACCGCGGCCAGCGCCATCAAAATCCGGATTCAAAAAGCGCGCGCCGTCGTCGAGAAACTGCCCGATGTGGAGAGATCGGTGGAAGAGCAAGATGAGGAGATTGAGGAGTTGGAAGAGCGGATTGCGCGGCTGAAATCGGTGGTTGCGGAGTTTGGGCGTAGGGCGGCGGAGGCGTCATCAACAGCAACAGATGCAGCTGGGAAAGAGGTTGATATGATGGATACAGCAGCTTGATGCCGATTCACTGCAGAGATATAAAGACAATAATACCATGTCTAGAAGGGACATGGCTCATCACTACGAGGCTACCACTACGAGGCTACCAGCTACAGGCTTCTACAGGACACGACATTAAAAAGATCATTTGCGACTATCATTCATAGACGTGAGGTAATCCGCAGCCCAACCGTGACACCATGAAACAGCAAAAAAACAAACCGTTGCGCCCGATGCATAAAACGTTGAAGTTTATAACCCTGTTGAAATGGGTTGTCCCGGGGCAACACCTATACATAGAAGAATATAATCAAATAACCATAGCTCAAACCGCATATCAAGGTTGAAGACACATTTTCTCTCTCAATTCCAATTCAAAACACCGTTTTCTAATTTGACGTAAAATATAATAAGGTCGTGTCGTTTAAGCGCATTCACAAAACCAAAACCAATAGGTTGAACTTTTTGTCTCTCTCATAAATGCATGTCAAAATCGTTGTTGATTATCATTTAAACGGGGAGAGGGTAGGTGCTGGCCCAGGCAGCAATCTCCTTGCGCAAGTTGGAGATCTCAGGGATGGTATCAGAGGCAACCTTGGCCTTGAAGTCCTTGAGCTTGTTGGCTTCCTTGGGCAGTTCGCTCTGGATGCTCTTGGCAAGCTTGACGGCCTGGTCAATGTAGACAGCAACGCGCTTGAAGTCTTCCTCGCTGAAGCCACGGGTGGTCATGGCTGGGGTACCAACACGCATACCACCGGGGCTCAGGGCCGACTTGTCGCCAGGAACAGCGTTCTTGTTGCAGGCCAAGTTCATCTGCTCCATGACGGCCTCAAGGCGAGCACCGTCGAGAGACTGGGGGCGCAAGTCGAGCAGGACCATGTGGCTGTCAGTACCACCCGAAACCAGGGTGTAGCCGAGCTCCTTGAATGTGACTTCGAGAGCCTTGGCGTTCTTGACCACCTGCTCCTGGTATTGACGGAACTCGGGGCTGTTAGCTTGCTTGAGGGCGACTGCAAGAGCAGTAATGGTGTGGTTGTGGGGACCACCCTGGTGGCCGGGGAAGACAGAGAAGTTGATGGGGTTCTCGAGGTCATACAGGACTTCCTTGCCGGACTTGGGGTCGGTGCTGCGGACACCCTTGCGGAAGAAGATCATGGCACCACGGGGACCACGCAGGGACTTGTGGGTGGTTGTGGTGACAATATCGGCGAACTCGAAAGGAGAAGGAATGACGCCGGCAGCGATCAAACCGGAAATGTGAGCCATGTCCACCATCAAGTAGGCACCGACGGAGTCGGCAATCTGGCGCATGCGGCCATAGTCAATGAGACGGCAGTAGGCCGAGGTACCAGCGACAAGGATCTTGGGGCGGTACAGCAGAGCATTGGCGGCGAGAGTGTCGTAGTCAATGATGCCGGTCTCGGGGTTGACGCGGTAGGGGAAAGTCTCAAAGTAGGTGGAAACAGCAGAGATCCTGCGATACCCAAGTTAGAATCCATGTACCATCAGGCGGCTTTTTTCAACATACTTGCGCTGGGGAGTCTGGTAACCGTGACTCAAGTGACCACCGTGAGGAAGGTCCAAACCCATCAGGCGCTCATGGGGCTTCATGAGAGCTTGGTAGACCTGCAGGTTGGCAGGGCTGCCAGACAGCGACTGCACATTGACACCCCACTTGCTCGAGTCCAGGTTGAAGGCCGTCAAGGCACGGGCCTGGCAGGTCAATTCGATGGAGTCAATGTGCTGGTTACCGCCGTAGTAGCGAGCACCGGGGTATCCCTCGGAGTATTTGTTGGACATTGGGGTGCCCAGCGCATCGTAGACAGCGCGCGAAGTGACATTTTCAGAGGCAATCAGGAGGACTGATTCCTTTTGGCGTTGAATCTCTTTTTGCTGCAATGGAAATACAATGAGTCTCAAGCGAAACAACAACGACGAGAAAAGAACGTACAATGATCTCAGCGACTTCAGGGTCCAGGTCTGTGAGGTTTCTTTCCATCAACTAGAAAACTTTGTCAGTTGCCGATGACCTCCGCATGCGTCAGGACAAGCTCACCTCCTTGTGGGAGTTGGACAGAGCGTAGGAAGCCATTGGGGAGGATGGGATTGTGTGACAGTGAGTGAAATTGATGGAAATGATCAAAGATGAAAAAAGCGGCGGAGCTTGAGTTTAAATAGAGGAAGATGAAGAGAAGAAGAGAAGAAGAGGAAGGGAGAAAAAGACCGGAAGGCGATGAAATAAAATCGATTTCCGGCGGTAACGATCAACCAACAAGGTTTCTGCTGTAATTACCGTACGCCCAGCCACTGGCTAGTACTGGCTGCAGGCGCTTTTACTAGCCAAAGCGCCCGTTTGATACGTGAATCGTTAATTACGACAGAGCTCTTCTTCGGAGTCCGACAGGCAAGCTGGAGCTGTTGGTTTCCCCCTCTGTTTTGCCCAGCACGCGGAAACAGCGGTCAGACACGGAGATCCGTACTGCATCTCTATTGACTTATATATCTATTTATCTATTCACTACTTTGTTCTGCTTAAAACCACGCTCTTCTCAGCTTACACGACGGAGCAAGACAGTAAAAAAAAATCTGCCCCGCTGGCCGACCAGACCCCGCGCATGCTGCATCGGGCCTAGCGCAGGCAAGCTTGGTCTGCTAGGCCGACGACATCGGAGCGCCTTCGACTGTTGCTAAGCCGATTGCTAATTTCCAAGTACGTAGGATCAATTGAGAATAAATAGTATGGAATGTAGTCAGCTATACACAGCATAGACATATCAATAACCAGTCAATAACACAAGATCAACATGAAATGAAAAAAGGAAGGAAAAAAGTAATCAAAAGAGCAACATCAATTGGGCCGCTGTCCAAAAAAATATTAATATGCAAATCATGTATCGTAATTCCCGTTTAAAGCATAGTAACATGCAAGGCAAACGTCTGCATCGGTCATTCATCATTCGTGGCGGGATGTCTCGGCGCGGAAAAAAAAAAGAAAAGAACAAGGGTTAAAACAGGTCATCTTGGGGTACGTTTTGCCCCTTCTTAAATTGCTCAAAATCGGTGTCGTCGTCGACAAACGTCCAGGCCTCGTCGATCTCTTCGGTTTCGCCGTCGAGCCCTTGCTGCTCGTCGCAGCCTGTGGTGGAAGATACTGCGGCACGTTGCCGGGTGAGGGTGGTCGCATATTCGAGGTCACGATACATTGCCTGAATGGCATTGGAAACCCCATTTTCCTGTTTATAAGGTTAGACCTCATACTGTATTGGCAAAGGGAGGGGGAATACCTTTCGAATTTGCTCACCAAGCCGCCTGGCCTTGACAATCATCCGTTCGCTATGTGTAGCTTCCCAGAGAGCCCGGGAGAAGACACTGACGTTGAGCTTCTTCATGCAGATTCCAATACCAAGATCCTCGACGCGACCCCCAAAGAAAAATTGATCGCCAAAAAACGGTTTGACAATGGTTGGCACGCCAGCTCGAAGACTTGCCCCAGTGGTACCCGCGCCTCCATGGTGTACCGCGGCATCAATCTGCGAGAATAGCCAGTCGTGCGGTGCGGACTGAATCTGGTGAATCTCAGGCGGAAGAGGAACTTCGACGCGAGCGCTCTTGGGGTCTCCAAGCCGGTCAGACCAGCCCTTGGACAAGATGCAGCGGACATCGGCTTTTTGAACCGACTCAACCACTGTACGCGTCAGTGCAGCTGGGTCGGAAACTATAATAGACCCAAAGCCGATGTAGACGATCTTTTTGTCGTCTGCCCGCGCCTGCTTGATAAATTGAGCAAGTTCCGTAGGCGGTGTCCAGCCTGAAGCCTCGTTCAGGAACCAGTAACCAGTAACCCGGATCCAATCCGGGTAGTCCAGTGGCGGAGGAACCACAGACGGCGAGTAGTTGTAGAGAAAGGGGACCTTGTTTGGCTGCATTTTGTCGAGATTGGTGCTGCGAAGTCCCAATTCGACCTTCCGCCAACGGTTCACTTGCCCTGAAATAGCCCGCCAAAAGACATTGTCAAACATGACGTAGCTGATGTAATTATACGCCCCGCCCATCTTGTGCTCTGGAACAGCAAATGCATGTGGATAAGCCCGTGTACGAGACCAAGGCATTGTGAATCCGCGGAAGTATGGAATTCGAAGCGCTTCCGCTATATGTATTCCAGCCATGGCGCTGGGAGACTCGATGAGGACGTCACTTCCTTGGCAAGCAATCCACGCTGAAGACAACAGCTCGTCGATCCACCCGCGAAACTTGAGAGATGCCTCTCTGAGGAATGAGTAAGTAAACATGCCATTCTCAATGCATATCCTCATCAATTCGGCCGGGTCACCCTCAACCAGAGCGAAATCAATCCCATGTTTGCGCACCCATGGCTCAAACTCGGCGTGGGTTGCAATCCTTGGCCTGTGACCTTCCTCAAGCAAGCCCTTGCAGAGAGCAATGTACGGCTGAACATCGCCCCGAGAGCCAATGGTCAGACATGTAATCCGTAGTGATTCTGCGGGTTTGAAATTGATAATTGACGCCCGTGGATCATCAAAGATTGGATGGACTTCGAGTGAGTTTTCAGGCGACGGACCGTTCCTTGCATCTCGCAATAACTGCTGTTCTGTTTTTGCAGCATCCGCTTCATCCACATCTTTCTGTAGCATAATACTAGATTGTTCCAGGAATCGGACTGATTCAAGCCGGTGATGTAGCGTCACGGCACAGTCATCTCGAGAATCCGCGGCATTGAACTCAAAAAATAGTTCCTCGTGGCCACGGATAATTAGGACCAGGCCCTGATAACCGAATCGAAAGCCCTTTTCTTTCTCCACGTTCTCAATATCTTTGATAGGCAGGATCATTTTTGTCCTAGTTCCAGGAAGGAGGCTTCGGAAGCAAAATTTACTGTTGCCGATATAAATCTTGCCATAAAGAGGCAGGACACGATGAAGATAGCCGTAATAAGTCGCTTGAAGCTTTTCACTGGCCGGAAGCGCGAAATGAGCGCGGAATCGGTCACCGTATGAGGCATTCGTCTCCGCGTCCTCACCATCAATAAATCGGTCAGTCGGGTCATCCCCATCGATATAGTGTTTGCCTGCGCCGGCCCACATGCCCGAAACCTTTTCGATGTATCCCATGGATTCGGTGGCCAAAAGGCTACTCATTTGTCGAGATCGACTTCTGAGATATTCGGCAAATCCAGCCGCCCGTTGGAGCGGATAAGCGCCTGCTTTTACGATCTCATGTATTGAGGGAGCCGAGGAGCTGTATAGTTCGCTTTCGTTGTCTCCCTTTTGTTCCGATTCGCCCATTTTGGACCCAAAATCTCGGCCTGGTTTGCTGGAAGGCCCGTCCAAGCCATGCTGTGAAGGTAACCTGCCCCCGTTGTCTTTCCTTGATGCATCGCCTGATGGGGCCCGATGTAGCCTATTAATTGTAGGCGACTGGAAAACGTCGCTCCGGTTTAGAATCTGACTAGCGGTGACAACAGTATCTGAATGCGACTGCAAACTGAGAGATGACTCTGTTCCATGGCCAAGCGATTGCACGAATGATTCAGAGTCGGTGTTTTGTTCTTGTACACTCTTCCGACGCGATTCACTGTCTGCTCTTGATTTGACAAAGTCGGAGGTTCCCGAGTCCGACCTCTGGCGGGCATTTCCTTCAGTTATATCATTCAGTGCTAGGGGCTTTTCTGAATCGTCTTGGGCAGTGTCGTTTATCAAGCCTTTGAGTACGTCAAATGCATCTTGGCCGTCATTAAAAAACGAAAAGAAATGCTACCATTGTTAGAAACTTCCAGAGTAAATTTTGAAGGGAAAAAGCGTACCTCGTCTATTGCATAGGTTTCGTAGATATCCACCACCCTGATTTTGAACGTCTCAGCCAGATCCATCATAGGACTCTGCTCTATGTCTATAACATTCTCCAACGGGAGAGAGATCTTGACCCTCCCGCCTTCATTCTGAGAGCGGAATATCACTTTCTGCAACGCCTTCACCCACTCCTTTGCGCTCGCGGCACTGTCTGCCCTGAAGTTGTAGGACCGGTGATCAGTGGTAACCGTAAAGTCCCGGCCTTCTTTATCCTTTGGGTTCTCCGAAAGCGAGGCGCTGATACCATAGCGTAGATCAACGTGGCCGCTAGGAAAATACAGGTTGGAGGGATCGGCAAAGTATGAGAACACGTCGCCCTTCAAGGAAAACCAGTAGCGGTTGTAATTTGGGTTTCTACGCCCGCGTTTGTTGAGATAGCCGGACTTGATGGCCGTGTTTGACTTTTTAGGGAGATAGGCGTAGAAGCAGATGTGTTTCTCGGTGACATACATATATCCTTGGAGAGCGATGCTTTGCATCAGCCAGCATGGATACTCGCCAATAACACGTTCAGGACTCTCAAACTTAAAGATGTCCTTGAGGCGAATGGACAAAAGATTGGTCGATTTCTCAAGTTCACTGCTTTGGCCGCATTCTTCTTTCTCAAGATGCGCATGCTCTTCGCTGGACAATGCTGACGTATCGAACCGAGTTTGAGCTTCAATCATACGACTCAACACTGGAGCCGAACGGGGTGTTGTACTTCCTGTTTGTTGGGTGGGAAGAAGGGGGTTCTCGGTTTCGTCTGTGCCCGTCTCGGCGATCTCATCAGAAGGCTGCTTTCCTGTGCTAGCCTTCCGGCGGCCCACGCTAACTACTGATCGAGGTAGACTTTTGCTCGAACTTGTTCTATGTATCTTTCCTTCGTCACTCGGAGACTGCGTTTGCTGCTCAGACTCCTCCGGGATAGGCTGCGATAAGGAGATGCCTTGATCATTCCGCCCTGGTTTGTATCTACCAGCCTGCTTCCGTAACGAGTCGACCCTGGTTGTCTTTGTGGCTTCGCCTCCTTCGCTATCACTCGAATCGTCGAACCGAGAGTGAAAGGTAGACCTGGAACCAGCAGCGGCAATCATGGAGAAAATCGAGCGGTTCATGTAGGACATGTCCTGGCCCCCGAGGCTCTTCGGCGGAGCCATCACGTCTTCCTGGTCGTCGTCTTTGTTGTCACTTTTGAGTCGATCGGGAACGCTTTGTGAGGGTAGACGATGCAGCGACTTTGAAAGCGAAACCTTGCGGTTCGTCGACCGGGCCTTCCCGGCGTTTTCTGGGGATGCCATGTTGTTTTATTGCGCCTTGGACGGGACTGAGCAGCAATATTCGATTATAGTTTTCGACTGGTGTAAAGGTAGCGGGGTGAGCCTCAGAAAGCGATGATGATATAGCAAGACGAGACGACGGGTTTGGTTGCCTTGTGGAGCCTGGTCAGCACTGAGCTTCAACTCAACATTTAAAACCACCCCAAGTGCTTGTAGAAGCATCAAACAACAACAAAAATGATACAGATAAAAATATGCAAGGTGTAAAATGGCGATACCCACCAGCAGTTGCCCTTTGAAAAAAGATATTCTTGAGAGACTATTCCGGATCGTAGCGAGCGGATCAGCCATGAGCTGCAGTCACACGCAGGGAAGCCATGGTCCACGTCGACGACCGTATGTCCAATGGGGGGGTGATAGGCACAGGCACAGGCACAGAAAAGACACACAGGGAGACAGTTGTGGGCTGCTGGTGTCGTGTCAAGGAAGAGTGAAGCGCATGACAATCGCATCATAGGGGCGGGAACCAATGACGTCCCGGGCAGCTGAGCCCTGGCATCAGCCTTGCCAATCACATGCCGCCGCCACGCTTATCTCAGCACTGATAAGCGTTTGCCTCGTTTGCACGGATATTCTTACATTGTCACTGTTGAGTTGTACATATGTAAGTTGTGCGTTGTGTAAATATAGAGACCTACTGGTAATTATACTGGGGCAGCTCATCTATGTGCAGCATCAACTGGTGTGTTGCCGTCACAGCTGTATAGTTCGATGCGCTAGGCCGCTAGCCTCGTCTCATGGGTTTCGATCGAGGTACTCGAAATCATAATTAATTCTCCTCTGATGACATTCATAAATAAATAAATAAATAATTCATAATTCAGTCTCAAACCCCCCGCTCCACCTCATCTGTCGCCCTGCCTGTTCGTGCCATTCGTTCGCCATAAGTCCAGCAACGTTCATTCCCATGAGAGAGCTAGTTTCCATGGTGGATATGAAGCTCTCGATGCCGCCAGTGTACCATATGTTATCCGCTAATTTAACGTCTTCAAACGTTTGGCGAGGATATTCATAAGGGTACGAGTCCCAGGTCTTCTCGTGGAACCAAGAGATGTCCTGACTGGGAAGGTCGCCAATAGTAGCCTTCTCGTCCGTTGTAGGGACATCGAGGCCTAGTATGGACGCCACAAATTCCGCCGATAGCCTCTTTGGAGAGAATACCTTGTAAACGTAGTGATGTTGGTGGGCAGGGTCTTCTGTCGGGGCATCAACCACTCGTAACAAGCTGATACTCCAGAATCCCGCTGGACCGACACCATCTTCACGCGAACCCAAGTCTAGGTTCTCTGGAAGTGTGGTTAAGATCATTTCTGGAACTTCGTTTTGGTCTGATAGGTTGAAATATTTCTTCGAGACCAGATGGTGCGATGCGAATAGGGTCACATACAATCGCACATATGGAATCTTGTCGGGGACCTGCCCGAGGGGCGGGGATACATCAATTCCACTGTCCTGGTACGGTCCCGCAATCACGACATCATCAAAGACACTGTTCGACGAGATACCGTCTTTTCCCTCATATGAGACGCTCAGAGTTTTATCGTCGTTGCGTCCGATGGATGTTACCGTGGTGTTCAAGGAGACCTTGGCTCCAGCAGCACCCAGCATTCCGTGAAAAATACGCCAGTTACCGTTCTCGACTGCGACAGCTCCATCTGTAGCCATGCATACCATAGTCTCCAGACCGTGGATCAAGCCGAGATTCTGTCCATAGTTGACTCTGGTGCTTGCTTGGATAATCTCACGCGGAAAAGGACCTGATATCCCGTTTGCCTCGAGGAACTGTGCCCCAGTGACAGCTGTAGTTTTATGAAGGTCCAGGTCAACCACCGCAGACGATAGAGACGAGAATGGAAAATGTGGAGATTTGTACAAGTTCAAGAACTTTCCAACGACCTGCTTCGTAAGCCGCTGCGTTCGTATTGGCGCCAGTCCGTACTTCCATAGCAGTTTAGCCATGTCCCACCATGTCATCGAATGGCTCTGTGTGTAGACGAAGCGTTCCCCGTCCCATATGCCAAGCATTGCCTGGCTCTGCGTTGGGCGAGCCTGGGATGTGCTGGAGATCTGAAGGCCGAATTTCTTGGCGGCTTCCATCAGGTTGTAGTTGACAGACACGAAGATTGAGGCGCCTAGCTCCAGTGGATACTTGGGGTCGTTGAAGACATTGACAGTCGTCGACCGGCCCCCGACATAATGGCTGCGCTCAAATACTGTGATATTTAAGGGAATACCTGAATCGTCCGCAAACTGGCGGAGATAATAGGCAGTCGACGCTCCAGCAGAGCCAGCCCCTAGATAACTATGAGCACGCATTCACCGGCACAAGTGCGTTACTTACCTATGATTGCGACTTGACGAAGCTCAGTTCCAGTCTTGGACGGAAGTGGGATTTGGCTGTATGCGTCCACACCGAGAGCGGCCCATATGAGAAGCAGTAATTTCACGAGCTGATGCATTTTGACTGATATGACGATGATAAACAAGATAACGCTAATGCGAGAGTGACTCGGATTCAAGGAGATTCAAATATCATATCATAGAGGCGTATTAGGTGTGAGCATGATCGACACCACGAAAGAAACCTATCAACACCGCTACTACTGAGTATACAATTGTGAAGCTTGAAATGTTACAATTATTATCGAGAGAGAAGAGAACGATGACAGAAGATTGAAGACGGAGGTCAAAGACGAGGTCGAGGCTGGCCAAGCCCTATTGCGCGAGTGGGGCCGGCCTAGTTAGAACTTAGCGCTCCCCTCGCCGACGATCCGCGTCAACTTTTTTTTTGTTATCAACAAAGAGAAAAAATCTGGCGCAATTAAGACAGGCTGGCCACTAGGCAGGTTTTTTTTTCTTTTCACACATAGCAAGTGAATAATCCCGAGCGAAGAATCTCTCTTTCCCACGACCGATGGACCCATACGACAGCGACTCGTCCGGCCTCGAGGATGCGGGGGATTACACTGAGACCGGAGTATTGCTGGGCTACGCCTCGACAGAGGCAACTGATGACACAATTAGCCATCTTGGCGGGTGGCCGGTACGTTGTCTATTCTACTTGCTGTGTGTTTCTTCTGGTCTAATGTGAATCGCATTACTTGTATAGACTTGGCTAGATGAGAGCCACCCCCCTCCAGGCGACCTCGCCAAATGCAAAGTCTGCAACAACCCGATGCTCCTCCTCCTCCAATTGAACGGCGATCTCCCCGAGCATTTCCCCGAGGAAGAAAGACGTTTGTACCTTTTTGGCTGTCCGAAGAAGGCTTGCAACCGCAAACCGGGCAGCGTTAGGGCTTTGCGGGGTATTAAGAAGTTCAAGGCGCAACCGTCGAAAAAAGCAGCAGAGAAGAACAACTCGCAACAAACTGAGTCTTCGAAGACAACGACGGCAGCAGCAAAGCCAGATCTAGGCTCTGCTTTATTTGGGTCTGGTTCGTCGGGCCTGACGTCGAACGCAAACCCATTTTCGACCTCTTCCTCTTCATCACAAAACAACCCGTTCGCACCACTGCCCCCGGCTTCAACACTGGCCGCAAAACCGCCGCAAACCCCAGTCAACAATTTATCCGAAACATTTGCTTCAAAAGTGCGAGTGTCTGAGCCGGCACCAGAGCCAATTGCTGCTGGACCCGTTCTGCCATGGCCAGCGCAGTCGGATTTTCCTTCTCCTTATACAGAGTACCACCTTGACGCTGAATACGAAACTCTGTCGCGCCCATCGACTCCCACGATACCAACCAACACAACCATAGAAAATTTGGAAACGGAGGACTCGTCAAAGGGGGGCGCGGCCGATACCAAGGATATCTTTGAGTCTTCCATGGACAAATCATTCCTCCGCTTCTCGGACAGACTGGGCCACAACCCAGAGCAAGTGCTCCGATACGAATTCCGCGGCACGCCACTTCTATACTCTGACACCGATGCTGTCGCCAAGACGACAAGCTCTAGGTTCCCCCGCTGTGACTCGTGTGGCAGTGAGCGTGTCTTTGAGTTGCAACTTGTTCCGCACGCTATTGCAGTGCTGGAGGATGGTCGTGAGGGTATTGGTCTGGGTAAGGATGATGGTGGTATGGAGTGGGGGACGATCATTCTGGGCGTGTGCGCCGCCGACTGTGGCACGTCTGAAGGTAGCCAGGTGGGATGGAGAGAGGAGTGGGTGGGCGTGCAATGGGAAGAAAGGCAATGAGCTGTTTTTGGAGAAGAAAAATAAAAATCACGGGCTATTGACGGCAGGACCGTATACTTGACCCTCTTGGTCTATTTGTTTCTACTATCTAGCTTGTATAGAAAGAGACCGAATATAAATCCTCGACTACATAAGCCATATGGTTATTATGGATTGGCCATTCAATGTATGGGTTGCTAGAATATCTAGACGTGCTTGATGAGGTCCTTTTTGTGTATTTCAATTCCAGTTTATTTTTGACCCACATTTGAAAGACTGGGTATAGCTTTCAAACTGAAATATCAAGATTATATATACATCAAGATCACCATTCAGGCTCACTATCACTGCCAATATACGCTTTCTTCCTCAACTTCCAAATCCCTTCAGTCTGCTGCACCGACCTGTCCTGCGCCTGGCGCAGCCCCGCCGTATCCTCAACAACACTCACACTCATCCACGGCGCTCGACTCGCGCGCTTGACACGACCACGCAGTCGCTGTAGCAGATCACCTGCTTGTGATGATGACCCTTCTTCGCCACGCTTTTTGGCAAGGGACAGCGACGAGACATAGTCCTGCTCGGCATTGCGCGCCGCGTGGAATTCTTCGCTGATTGCCCAGTCGGGACTGTCTAGCATGCCTCGCACCAGCACAAGGGAATGGCCCAGTTCGAGGGCTTCGCGGACCCGTGCGCTCGGGATCGGCGTGGTTAGTTCGAGGTGATGGGTGCGAGTGTTGATTGCGCGCACGAGGGCAAGACCGAGGGAGCGTGATGCTTTGGGGTTGAGAGGAGTGCAGCTACCTGCGCCGCAGAATAGGTATGGGAGAGAGGTGTGTGGACAGCGGACAATATGCTTATCCAATGTTTCTTTTAGTCGTTGAGGACCCTGCTGGTCTTTTGCATCTTGCATATCCACCGAGTCGTCTTCCTCCGTTATTTTCTCCTCTTCTCCATGTTCTAAAGGGCTGTCGATAGCACTCGGATCTTCAATCGCCACAATAGAAACGACAGATCCATCTATTATGTCTTTCAAAACTGCAGGGTCGTGCCGGTTCCCAAGCACCATGATCCCGGATATTCCCTGCTTTTCACCAGCATAAGAAACACAGACAGGCTTGTGATACGCCAGGGGAGCACTCGACCAAAACGGGTTTTGTAACCCATTTGGCTGCGAGGCATGAAAGTAAGACTGCATCTGCATAGAGCGGAACTGGGCGCTCGACCGCGACACAAAATCAATTGGCTGGGAAGGCAGGGTGGTCAGAGCAACATTGGCCTCTGTCGAAGCATACCGCAAAGACTGCACTACCTCGTCGGGCCCCTTTTCACTCATATAAATGACGTCTGAAAGCCCCATCGACCGGATCAACCAGGTCACAACTTCAAGACCCAGGCCAAAAATCCAACCTGGGAAGTTGATGATCAAGGGGCATTGTGGATATGTCGCCAGTAGCACTCGGTACTGGTCGAGGAGGTTCATGGTGGCTAGGGCGTAGTGATCGGAGTCTTCTTTTGGAGACGTGGCCCCGATGTGATGGCATCGGATCATTGTGCCATGTCGAGAATTCTCTAACGCTGAATGTGAAAATGGGGGCCCAAAGAATGGTTCTCGCAGATGAGCGAGATATATGTTTCCCATCGGTGCGAACTCTGGCTGCCCGGGATCGAGGTCCAAGTAAGCAACCCCATCCGGACTGCCAGGACCTTTGTCCGTCTGGGGTGCTGGGCTGAGAAGGTGGTTTAATAAATATCGCCCAAAGGTCGATTTCCCAGCTCCCTTTGGACCACAAATCAGGGCTTTCAACCCGTGGCCACGCTGAGACAGGGATTTTATAGTCGAACTCCACTTTTTATCCATATGAAGGGGTCGAAGAGGCCGTTTCAGAGGGTCGTCAGACGATGCATAGAGCTGTGCTGTTAGAAAAAGGATTGTTGAAGGGTAGTCGGAAAACAAAAACTCACAATAGAAAATGACCTATTGCATGACCCCTTGAAGGTTGACCTATCCCCCGGTGTTTCACCGCTATTCCAGATGCGATTGTACAAAGGCGAGATCTCCTTGAGCCGATCCAAGTTACTCGAGCACGACTGCAGCTCGATTTCCGCATATCCTTCCACGCTGCTGACGCATTTTATCACGGGGAGCGAATGTGTTGAAGGCGCATACACTCGGTAGACGTGAGGGGAAGGATGTAGCTTTGCGCCCATGATGCTGACCACGCCTCTTTTGACCCATATGTCGTAAATACCTATGAGGACGAGAGTCTGATATTATTAGTCCAATACAATAAATACCAACCAGTCTTGAGTCTTCGTGGTCATACCGTCTTTTCCTTGATGCGCACGCACAGCATGTCCTCGTCGCTATACACGACATCCTTTTTGGAGAGTCGGTGTCTCGACAGCGTAAAGTTTTCTAGTTGCGACGGCGTCTCGAATCTACAATGCGTTAGTGATGGTCGAGTTCAATGCGGTCTTGTGGGCGTACTCCTCCCCGTCTCGGCTAGCATCATCAACGCCATTTCCTTGGTCAAAGATAGCACTAGTGTCTTCCTCTATAACTCGATCTTCATCGACAGCTTCACTCGTAGTATCGACATTGCTCGGGGTGGTAGTCCGATCTGGGACGGCTGTGTTCGGCGTTGCTGTCGTCTCTACCGGGGGTTGCCTCGACGAATTTGCCTGTAATAGCTCCTGCGCATTCGATGACCGTGTTTTCTTCGCCGGAGGCTCCTTGTCTATACTTGTTGGCGTAGATGCATTCTGCTCTTGTTCCTGTTGCTGCTGCTGCTGCTGTCGAGCTCGCCGTGCGGCAACAGCACTGACCGCCGAGCGAGGAGCTACTCGAGAGCTTATTAGCAGTCACAACACGCAACAAAAGAACCAAATAAAAATAAAAACAGGGCAGATACCATACCAGTAGCCTGCTGCTTCTCGACCTTTCTCTTCATTGCTTCAATTGAAGAGGTCGCATCGATCGATACGCGCGGGAAACTTTTTTTTTATCGCGATTGCTTCAGTTATCGCGGTTGGTCCGTGCGGGTGCCGCCGCAGCTTATCTCAGCAAGCTGTCAGCATATATGTTAGATGGTTCTTTGTTTATTTGTTTATAGATTAATAATATTAATGTTAATTACTCGGTTTGCAGTTTAAGCTGTAAATATGCTAGTTCACTGAAGCAAGCAACGGTCGTTCCCTTCGCATATCCACATTTCCAAAACACCTAGGGTAAATGTATATAAATATAGTAACGACCGAATCATCATAGTAATAACCAACATCTTATAGGTGCATGTTGTGTTAGCCCGCAGCAGGTTAAATTCTGTAAGCAGGCATAGTTACTACAAATTGCGAAAAGACTGCTAAATACTGACCGCAGCACGAAAAAAAGGAAAAGAAAAACAAAAGAAAACGCCATCTTAATTTAAATTCCAATATAGACTGGTCGGCTATCGAGTTACTATCTTCGCCGAAAGACGTGCAACTCCACAAGTCTAACTTTTGAGACCCTTTCGTCTCGTATTTAACTCATTGCCTTTGGTATATAGTGCATCGGGCTTGCCAATTAAGGCTTGGCGAGCGGAGGCTTGACATGGAGTACTAGGATACTAGCAGCAATGGCAGGGGTCTTCCAACAGTAAACCGAGCCTGCCAATGTTATCTATCTCACTGTTATGTGTTGCATGTCTCGGTTAGTTTGCTGACGTGTGTTTACTGCAGCGCCACGTGGATGACCAACACCTGAACGTGGACATTTCCTCAAATAGCAAACCACGAGGGCCATGATCTAGATGTGATTGAGTTTTGGTTTGCCGCGCCATGCAGTTCTATAAGCTGATAATGCATAATACGAGAGCTCTCCTGTTCTTTCTCGATGCTCATTGGCGCAGAATCTCGATGGCGCGCAAATAATCTCCGGTCCGAAACCTCCTCAAGGCTGAACGGCTGAACAAAGCCCAGTGTTGTTGATATATCTGCTGGCACAAGAGCACATGCAAAAATCAATATTAGATTTATTGTTATTTGTTTCATTGGCCAAACTCCCCTGAAAAAAAAAAAGAACCCGGTGCCGTTAATAGGAAATCCGTTCACATTAACCCATGACCATGGACCAACGACTCAGGAAAGCATGCGATCGCTGCCATTCGCAGAAACTGGGCTGTCAACGACAAGACAGCGAGAAATGCGTCAGATGCACCAAGGCTAACAAGCAATGCACGTGGAGCATCTCCCTTCGAAGCCGGCGCGACTGGGCGAACACCTCGGATCCAGCGGTCGATATGGCGAGCAGTAATGAGGGGAACGAGCAGCAGATGCAAGAAGACACAGCGATTGTAGGAGGAAATGGAAACCTCAGTAAGAACGATTCATAATTTCCTTCTCCTTGTTATTCTTCTTTTTTATATCAAAGTTAGGTGCTACATATATATTATGCTGAATAAATTCAACACAAGATTCCAAAGACACCGTGAATCCCACCACAGACTTTCCTCCTGTGGAAGAGGATTTTCCCGATTCGCACATCTTCAACGACTTCCTCACTGCGACTCCTTCTCTAGAGTCGCTGCCGGAACTGGGACACGTCTATTCCAGCAGCAGAGATAGCATGGCTACTACTGTTAGTTCCAACCACGCCCTGCAGCGTCAGCACCGTATGCGAAGCGCTGGTTCTCCCATTCGCGACATGCTCGGTCATAATCCACATGCTTCTCATGCTCATCACCATTTGATGTCATCTCAATTCAGCAACTGGACTCCCGAGGATGAGGAGACTGATCCCTTTGGACAAGCCCGCGATGTCATGCCAAACAACAAAAGACCGCGTCACGGAGACTGGGACTCTTCTGCTTCCTATTATGATAATAATATGTCTACCTCGTTTTTACAGCCAATTGAATACGGCCGGACCAACACGCGCTTTAGAAGCCGAGCTATGCCAGTCCCAGTCCCAGTCCCAGCTAATACTGGAACTACTTCAACAACTGCTACTTTGTCGACGACCCCGCCTGGGCTAACCACCGATAAGCCGGACTGGTTGGTCAAGATCTTTGAAATCAACGGCGAGCTTTACCAACAGGCCCGAGTTGCACCCCAGTTTATCAGAGAGGCCAAAGAAAACTCGCTCTCAGCGTTGCCTGCTGGTGGCGGCGTCGGCGGTGCTTTTGACCAGATCATACGCTTGAGTATGCGGCTCGTTGATATTCTGCAGGAGCTGAACCAAGGGCTGGAGAATAACAATAAGAAGAAGCAGCATAATATGAATAATGATGAAGATGACGATGATGATAACGATACTCACAATGGCTTCAACTCTCACGCGAACGCTTCGGTCGAGAGTTACTTCCCGGCTGGCGATACTATCCCAAATGCAACTTCGCACGCCACCTATGGGCTCGATTCTGGCTCCGTGCTCATAATTCTTTCCTGCTACATACGGGTGATCGAGCTATTTTCCGAATTGTTGCTGGGAATCAAGTACCTGATGACCAAATCCGAGAAAAACAGTACCACCAAGCCTTTTTCATGGTTTATTTCCTCAAACAGCAACAGCAACAATACTCTGCCGGACCGACGACTATTACACCAAATCAAGTACCATTTACCAACCCTAACCCTAGGCTCAACTTCTGTCGACCTGTATCCGCACATGCGTGTTGCTATCCTGCTCGAGTTGGTTGAGCAGATTCTGCAGACTGTGAGTTCGCTTTTGGATCCGCTGGTTCGTGGTCGTGGCGGACAGCAGCAGCAGCAACAGCAGGCTGGTGGGGTTTTTGGGAATACGATACAAGAGTTTTATGACCGGGAAAAGGCTTTGTTGGGCGTTGTGAGTGGGATTCGTGCGTTGTTAGGGAAGAAGAAGGAAAGGTGATGGTGTGGATTAGTTATTATTACCAGGCATAGTTTCAACTGGAACCTTTTTATTTTACTTTATTTGATTATTTCAGTATTTCGGTAATTTTTCCATCTTTCGCTCGGTTATGATTAAGGACAAGATAGAGATTGGGCTTAAATTTCAAGTCCATTGAATTCTTGTTCTACTTGTTTTAGCTCAGTAGACGAAAATAAGATAGTTTAACTGTCAACATTGAAACCGATGTAAACTACACGATCTAATATTGAATCAAAGAAAAACAAAAAAAAAGAAACATTATGCAAGCCATATTGCTATCATCGACCCCTATGTATCCCGAAACATAGAAAGTCAATTGATATCTACTCGTAAAGTTTACTCCTCTGTCTTCTGTGTCTCTTCAACCTGTACCTTCTCAACAGGATCCAACGAGCCACTTCCACTTCCACTTCCACTTCCACTTCCACTTGTGGACTCCGGGTCAGACACCGGTTGCGATCCCTTTAACTGATAGTCCGATTCCACCGTAGTGCGCAGCGGAATCTCTTTCTCCAGAATCGACAGCAACAAAGGCAAAGCACAAAACGCCAAACACACCTCCCAGACATTCTTCATTGTGGCCGAGTACGTCTCGATGACTTGGGCCTGGGTCACCGCGGGCAATGATTCGATAAAAGTGTTGTCGACATGGGCATATGCACTGCCCCCACTGAGCGCATCACGCACGGTGCTATTAGTGATCTGGTGGCCGGCATGCACGGCAAAGCGACTGTTGAATATGGCCCCCGGAATGGCAATGCCCCAGACCCCGCCAAACTGGCGCAGGTACGACCAGGTGGCAGTGGCAGGAGCAACGTCCGATTGTGGCAGGGCAGCCTGAATAGAGGGCAGGATGGAGGTGAGCAGGACTCCGCCGCCGGCGCCGGCAATGATCTGGAACACAATGGCCGGGCCAAGCGACGACGACGGGCCCAGGTAGATGTAAAGGCCGGTGCCGAGTGTTAGGAAGACAAAGCCGAACACGTGGATGGGTTTGTACCGGCCCCAACGTGAGAGGGCCACGCCGGCCATGATGGCAAAGGGTCCGCCGATGAGCACGGTTGGTAAGAGGAGCACACCGGCGCGGCGAGGGGAGGCTAGATGCACACCTTCAAAGTACAGGGGCAAGAAGTAGACCTGCCAATAGACCAGGATGGACGACAGGAACGTGTTAGCCAGACCGAAAGCGCTGGTGCGCGTGCCGAACAGATGCGGTGGGATGGTTGGCGCAACACAGAAGCGACTGGCCTCGTAGGCATGGAACAGTGCAATGCCTGCAAACCCTACTAGCAGGGGGACAAGGATGTGCCACGAGGACCAGGGATAACGAGTATCGGCCCACGACAGGGCAATGAGAATCGCAAGCACCGACGCCAACAACAGTCCGTTGCCGATCCAGTCGATAGTCTTGATCCGTTCGCGGAAAGACTGTTTCTCCTTGGCCTCGATACGCAAGAAAAAAAACTGCATAATCAGAGTCAGCCCGCCCAGGGGCAGATTCAGCCAAAACACCCAGCGCCAGTGGCCGGTCTGTGAGATGACGCCTCCCAAGATGGGGCCTATGGCGATGCCGATGCCGAACACGGCGAACAGAATACCCTGGTAGCTACCACGTTCTCGCACCGAGACTAGATCGCTGATGATCAGGTTGGCCATGGTGCTGATGCCTGCGCCCCCAAACCCTTGCACTAGGCGGCCGGCGATGAGGGTTCGCGTGTTGTTGGCGCCGCCACTGATGCCGCTCCCCAGAGTGAAGATAGCGACTGCGAACATGGCCGGCCAGCGACGGCCGACCACCATGGAAAACTGACCGTAGAAGGGAATGAAGACAGTCCTGGTTCCGAGTCAGATTTGCTATGACAAGAAAGGAAGGGAACTTACGATGTGAGGAGATACCCGTTCATGAACCACACATAGTTGTCGCCCGAGTTGAGGTCCTGAGTGATGATTGGCAGAGAAGTCGAGGTAATAGTCGACTCCAGCGCCGTCAGCATCGTCGCAATGCAAAGAGGCGGAAAAATGGCCCAGAATCGCCAGCCTCGCGAGGAGGAGCCAGTCTCAGCTTCAGCTTCAGCCATGGTGTTTGTTTTTGGTTTCTATCTATCCTGCCCGGCTTCGTATTCAATGGCGCGGTTGAAATAGTAACAGAGTTGAACCTGAATAACACCATGTGCTATTTGAAAGACGGCATCTACCATTGATTTTTCGAATCTTAAATTGCTGTCGTCAATTAATTCCATTAACCATCATCAACCGGGTCAGCGCATCTACAGTCGGCGTTGCGCTCGGGTCGGTGTTTAGGGTTCGTCCGTTAGGGCTGGCGAGTCGGGCAGACTCTTGCCCGTCCAACATAACTTGGCCGAACATCACTCAAACTTGGGGTGAGGAAATAGAACTCGAGTTATGTCAGTGGTGAAAGAGTTGCTATTTTCATACGTAGCAGCAGTTGATGTATTGCGTTATCTCAACCAACTTCAACATCTGAATGTTGTAGTCAATACATGTATCAACCAGGATGTAAATACTTTGTTAATTAAATGGTGAGTTTATCAACAATTATTACTGGTAGAAACATTGAATATTTTAAACTCTTTGTCCAATGTATACATGTACATTTAAAGACAGTTTATAACGAAAT
Source organism: Talaromyces sp. P118-02 (assembly GCA_037040535.1). Lineage (NCBI taxonomy): Eukaryota > Fungi > Ascomycota > Eurotiomycetes > Eurotiales > Trichocomaceae > Talaromyces > Talaromyces sp. P118-02. The sequence goes on from JAXQGY010000895.1 coordinate 249,063, forward strand.
ATTGTGGTCTCATTACACCACATATGTAGAATACCAAGACAGAACTTGACGAACAGAGGACAACAGAAATAGCCAAGTAATTAATCCTAGATTTTTCCAAATAATAAATTCTGCACAGCAGAGCGGCTCAAAAGCCAGTCTAAACTTGAAATACGTTTACAAGTTCGAGAAACATACTGTTCGTTTATTCCGTCATGTGATTCTCAATATTCTGCCAAACATAACATTGTATTTGATGTATGTGTGTATGTATGTAATCTATCTCTGCCTATCTACAGAATTACTACTGGCCCCCCTTGCTCCACGCAGCCTTTACCTCATCCGGCACCGCAGTCGACAAATCCACCAACTCTTCCCAAGAGCCATAGCTCGATTTATCATCAGCGATATTCACCACCCCACCATCGTCGACGTATTTCTCGACCCAGGCCAGCGAAACCACCGTGTTTTCTCGGTTTACATACGGTTCTTCCGACGCCTGCAGGGCCTGGAATTCGGGGTCGCCATTGACCTTGTTGAGTTCGGCGAAGTTGCGGTAGTAGAATTCGACGGTGATGTCGTGGTCCTGGAATATTAATAAGATATAAATAAATATATATTGCTGAAGGAGTCATAAAACTTACATCAATCACCCATCCACGGTTGTTTCGTTTGTTCATTTCAGCGACAAAGAATCGATACGGGGCTGGAGAGTAGTTCTATGATTGACACAGGTCAGCGTACCTCATACACACCAGAAACAAAACAGAGAGACAAACTAGCTGGTACGAGGTAATTCCATGCTTTGCGTGAATCTTGGCAGCTTTGGCAATGTAGCCTCTGGCAAACTCATGGCATTGAGCGTCGGTAAAGGCAGCGCTCTTGTAGAGCTTGATGCTAAGGCGGAGAAGACGGGCTGTGGAAGACATTGTTTCTTACAAAAGTAGAGTCTAGGAATACAAATCTTGATTGAGAAAATCACAAGTCAGTAGTACTGTAGTACTCCAATACAACGTACATAGTTCGCATCTATAAATACCGTTTCGAGTTTAATGATCCGCCAAACCTAATCGGTCCTCGGCGGATCCGGAGATCGATCGGGATGGGCCGAGTGGGTACGGTGCAATTATTGCCCCGCTTCGGCGTTGCCCCACTTATGCCGAATGCTTAACAACAACTACATTCTACTGGCTGATAGTAAATTGGTGGAAACAGAGTGTGCCAGCATTGGGGCGGAGGAAATGGTAGATATTCCTATGGAAGTGATGGTGGTGGACTGCCTACTAGTTACTAGTATTCTCTGCAGTATCAATACGTAGATTTTTTTTACAACAAGGAGCACCTACATGTACAGAAAAACCTTCCATACTAGACAATGGAAGCATAAATTGTCCCCAATTGATATTGGTGTTCTTTCTAGAAGAGATGTACTCGTAGATTTCTACAGTATGTGGATACAAAATCAATTGACTACAACATGAAAGACAACCTAGAATTAAAAAAAATCTAAAGCACAATCTTCCGATCAATGCCAAACATCTGGTCCAACCACGCAAACGATTTGGTCGTCAACACGTTGAAAGCGCCAATCTTAGATTGCAGCCCGCCCTCGGCCGCATCCTCCGCCACCCACATGAGCTTCTTGTCGGCGGGGACATTGACAAGCTCGTCGTAGATGCGCTGTGTACTGACCTCTGGCTGGCAATACATGGAAAACCGGGCACCCGTGACCATAGTTGGACATTGTATGCGCGTCAGATATCCCTTCCCATCCTCCGTAGCCAGAGTATACTCTTGCATTTTGCGCATCATCTGCGCGGCCGTCTCCTGACCGAGCAGCCAACGTGTAAAGTTAAATTCCCAGCGCGTCTGCCAATTGGCTTGACCAAGAGTGCCAAACACATAATCCCAGATACCATCCGGAACGAAACCACCGGCGATGAATGTGTTGCTGACAATTTCGGGCATGCGGCCCTTGAGAAGGTCAAACATGTTGTAGAATGGATCGACCGAAACGCATGCATGCACTCGAGGATCAGCTGCTCCACGGAGAGCCAGATAGCCTCCCATGGAGGAACCGACTAGTGCTAACCGATCGAGATCCAGGTCGAGCTCGGGGTGATCGTGGGCGTACTGGTGCGTGAAATCAAGAGCCGCGGACACGACCACCTCCCAGTCGGGCCGCATGGGTTTTCCGTGTTTCCTAATAACAATGCCCTGTCCCGGCCCTTCAAAGGTCACTACCGCATATCCCAGTTCCACGGCCGCCATTGGGTAGATGTGGAAGATTTCCTCCTGCGTGGCATCCCCGCCAACAGTCTGCATGAGCACCGGCAATTTTCCGGGAAGTCGCTTGGAGGCTGGAGGAAGACAAATGTATGCGGGTAGAGAAATGGTGCCATCATCGTCGGTGTAAGGAATGTCTAGCCGCACGATGGAGGTGCCGTCGAGCAAGGAGGCAGCACGCCAAAAGTTTGACAGCGCTGTTTCTGAATTGGAGAGGATGCGAGGGTCATTTCCAGAAAATCCATTCAACATGAACTGGGCGGCACGTTGGTAATTGGCCGCTCGAAAGAATGCCTTGCGCGCTGCGTCCCGGTTGCCAGCCAGTTCTGCTTCTGCTGCCAGAGCTTCTGCCTTGGTTCCAGCATCTGTCCAGGCGTTGTACCAGCTCTCACTATCATTCTCTCGGATTTTGCCCAATGCCGCGAAGAATTCGGCAACCTCCCCACCATCGTGGGGAGTGAAACTGAGGAGGCGCAGCGCCTCGAAATGGAAAAAGTCAGACTTGAAGAGACGAAACATGGTGTGCGTGACGGAAAATCTCACCATCTCGCCATAAAGTAAGACGGCTTTCCTTTTTGAAGTCCATCACTTGCCATCAGGGCCGGTTCGGCTTTCGGAGCTCCGTGTAGGCTTATTCAAAGCAATGCTGATAGTGATGACTAGGTCGGAGTTGAGAGCCGAGTTGGAGATCTCGTACATCCTCATGTAAAGAAGAACAATGCATCTCCTGTTTATGCCGGCCAGGATGGGACTTGCTTGATCCTTCTCTCTCTATCTCTCTCCATCGCTATCTTAGATTTACAACTATCATGAGTCTACCGCAGAAAACACCACCCAAGGTCCCCCGGCTTCAGCGGGCCCTTGTCGCAACTGGCCCAGGGTCATTGGCTCTTAAAGCCGTAGCTGTACCACGAATTGCCGCGGATGAAGTCCTCGTTCGAACTGCGGCCGTCGCCCTCAATCCGTCTGATCACAAGCTACTTGACCAGTCTACCACTGCAGGAGCCATCAGTGGCAGTGACTTTGCCGGTGTGGTAGTTCATGTCGGCAGCAATGTTCAAGACCGGATGAGCGTGGGTGACCGTGTCTTTGGTATCGTGTTTGGAGCAAATCCTGGCCGTCCAGGCAATGGAGCCTTTGCGCAGTATGTCGCTGCACCGGCCGACTTGTGCATGCATGTGCCCGAGGGAATGGATATGGCAACTGCCGCTTCGATGGGTATGGGTTTGATGACCACAGGACTTGCATTGCGGTCATTGGGTCTACCATGGGACCGGCTTGCAGAAAACAGCTACGACGACGACAGCGACGACGAGCATAGTCCCTACGTCCTCGTCCATGGCGGAGCAACAGCTACTGGGACGATTGCCATCCAGATACTACGACAGGCAGGCTATCTTCCAGTTGCGACCTGCTCTCCCACAAACTTTGGCCTGGTTACCGACCGCGGCGCTGTGGCTGGATTTGATTACAACTCCGCCAGCTGTGCCAACGACATTCGAAGATACACCAAGGGCCGCCTCCGCTATGCTCTGGACTGTATTGGCAACGAGGCAACCATGACCTTGTGTTATTGCGCCTTGGGAGACGGTGCCAGTTACTATACCACCTTGGAACAGTACTCGCGACGGCTGACGATCCGGCGCCGCGATGTGACACCAGACTGGATCTTAGGCTGGACCCTGCTTGGCGATGAAGTACAGCTGGCGGGCGCCTACTACCGCGAAGCCAAACCGGAGGATCGTCAATTTGGTAGAGACTGGGCTGTTTTAATGGAGTCACTTCTCGAACAGGGACGAGTGCGGCCGCATCCTCTTGAGGCGACAGCGCATGGCACGTTGATGGCGGTGGTTCCAAGACTAGATCTGTTGCGGAAGAAAATGATCAAGGGGAAGAAGATTGTTATTGAGGTGTGATGTGATTTGGATAGATTTATTCTAGGGAACATTAACAGTTGAATTCAAAAGATTATTTAAGAGAAATGTATGTCCTTGACTATAGACTTCGAGTTTCTTAGGGTTATGCTCACTGCTTCAACATTAAGAGTGGTATCAATTTACAAACACACATGCACAAAAAAGTAACAATGAACACCCAGTCTAGTTTAGGTCAAGAACTATACGATAGAATGTTTTTCTTGAAATTTTAATTTTTGTTGATATGACAACTCGAGAACGAATGAATTGGTTGACATACATTTACCACAAAGGACAAAACCTCGGTGTTCAAGTCATAAATTGATAATATCAATGAAAGCTAGCTTATCTCTAAAATTTTTAAACAATATATGGAATTGATTCTACCGATCCAGCTTCAGGGGCCATTATCAGGCCGAATCGCCGAAGTTGGCGTGCTGATGCGAGAATCCAACACCGAACAACGAGGCTCTTCTTATTCCGGGACAATACACCCAGTATTCTTAAGCGAACAATAATATTCTTCCGGCAACATCAGATAATTCTAGTTCCTTTCCTCCTTTTTTCCTTTTCTGTAGAAGCCTTTGAAGCGACCTGTCTGAAAGGAAAGAAAGAAAAAACAACACAGAAAATGCTTATCTCATACTCACTGAGCCCTTTGCCGCTCCTGGCTGCCAGCGTCTCCGCCTTCATCCTCTATTGGTTCGCCAACGCGATTTATGTCCTCTACTTTCACCCTCTGGCCCGTTTCCCCGGCCCCAAACTGTGGCTGTTGACCCAAGTGCCATTCGTGCGCGCATTACGGCGTGGCCAGTTCATTCATCGCATCCGCGAGCTGCACGCCCAGTACGGCCCTGTCGTGCGATGGGCACCCAACGAAGTCTCCTATGTCGGCCCTGAGGCGTGGAAGGACATCTATGGCCACCACAGCGCTGGCAAGGACTTTCCACGCAATCCGCTCTGGTATCCTCGCTCGCAGAACGGAGCGCATACCATTCTCTCTGCCGACAACGTGTCGCATGCTCGCATCCGCAAGCTACTCTCACGCGGGTTCTCGGAAACCTCGTTGCGCGAACAGGAGCCCATCATCCAGGAGTACATGAGCATGCTTGTCGCCAAGCTGCGTGCGCATGCCCAGGCCGGCCGTCCCGTGAGTATCGGCGACTACATCCAGTTCGCGACAGTGGACATCGCTGGCGAGCTGATATTCGGCGAGTCTTTTGACTGCGTCGCCAATGAGGAAGCCCATCAGTGGATCAAGGTCACCTTTGGTTTCTTCAAACGGCTCATCCATGGCGGCAGCTTCGTCTTTTTGGTGCCATGGACCCGGCCGTTGCTGCCCTATATCATTCCGAAGCGTGTACTGGAGCAGGCTCAGCAGAGATTTGCCTTTTCGAGTGGCAAGGCTGGCAAGAGGCTCGAGTTGGGCGAGAATGCCAGACACGTTGATCTGGTTTCGCATATGTTTCACAACGGAAAGGGTCTGAATCGCGCTGAGATCGATGCCTCGGCCGATATTCTGATCAGTGCTGGCAGCGAGACCACAGCCACTGCGCTGACCGGCATCCTGCAGTATCTGTTGCGCACCCCGGCCACGATGGCTCGACTTCAGGATGAGATTCGCGGTGCCATTCGCACCGCCGATGCTCTCACCTTGGACAATGTGAATCGACTGCCGTATTTGACCGCCGTTCTGCACGAGGGCCTTCGTATGTGCCCCCCTGCGCCGTCCATCCGGCCGCGTCTTGTGCCGGAAGGAGGTGCTATGGTGTGTGGATCCTGGTTACCAGCTGGAGTGAGTTTGCCCTTCTTCCTTTTTTGTGTTTTTTAAAAAGAAAAATCTAAATAATACTGATCAACAGACCTCTGTCGGAATCCCCGTCTGGACTGCCCTTCGCTACCCGTCCAACTTCGGCAAGCCAGACACGTTTCTTCCTGAACGATGGCTCGACGCCAGCCAGGGTGGCGTTAGTGTGCAACCGCACAACACAAATGTGTTCATGCCCTTTTCCTACGGACCGCGCGACTGTCTTGGGCGTCGGCTGGGTTGGGCGGAGCTACGCGTTATCCTGGCCACGCTGATTTGGCATTTTGATATGATCAATCGCAGTCCGGAGAACCGCTGGGAAGAGCAGCTGGAGTTTGTCATGTGGGAGAAGAAGCCGTTGATGTTGCAGTTGACTTGTCGGCAGTAGAATAGGTTGTGTGTTGGTAGAATATCTAGCTAGTACATAACTTCATCGTGTTGTTCTCTCTTTTTTCAAAGAGGAGGCATTTCAATATCAAGTTCAGTCAAGGATGTGACGATGACCACAATGAATTACTATTTTTACTACAAAGACACGATCTAAAATTAAAGAAAAACATAATCACCATCTTATCTACTATACTACTATGACATGGCCATCACACCATGAATCGTTTTAGTAGAAGTGAAAAAGGAGTAGTAAGACTAATCAAATTTGATTGAGTACCCGGTAAGTATTCGATGTTAGTTTAAATGTCCATATCGGCATATAATCACCGATTTTCAGATTAAACCCGAAATCTGGACAAATTGGCCGACTCCGGTCCAGTCGGCAATGTCACGTTGTAGACCTTTTTTGGGCAGCCCGACTCCGATGACGATTTTTCGTACTATATTTGATTCAGAGTCCCAAGACTAGATCTTCACCACACAATTCGTGCTTCATCAATATATATCCTTCCCGTAGTCCGAATCGGGTAAATTGCATACTCTCTTCTTCCACTTCACAATGGACGCAGTTTACACCTCCACTCCGCTGACCCCGGCAACCTTGGGCATCGCGCTTCTCAGGCTGGCGCCTTTGATCATCTCCTCTGGCTCGTTGATGTGCGCCTGGGACCAGCAAAACGCCTTTCGATCGTTCCTTGCACCGAAATTGCTCGAAAAGAAAAACGACATCAGCGCCCATGTTGTCGTCGAGTGGTTCGCCGAATTCGCAAAGCCGACGAAATGGGTTATTTTCTTATCATACCCAATCGCTCTCGCCGTTGCGCTGGTTAATGTCTTTGTCGATGTTGGGCTGTCGACGCCCAGCGCAGTTTTGAATAATAATGGAGGAAAAGTAGCAGTAATGGCAGCAGCATCAGCGGGAGGACTACACCCGCAAACCAAGGCGTTTTACATTGCTGGTGGGGTGCTTTCTATCTTGCACTTTTGGTTTGGGTCATGGAGTATGATGTGGAATGCGCGGATTTCGCGCAAGGTGAATGTAGGGCAGCAGAATTACGATGCGTTGAGGGGATGGTTGGCGAATAATTTTGCGCGCATGTGCTGGGTGAATGTGCCAGCGTGGCTGATGTTTGTGTGTGCGACGGCGACATTTGTGAAGCTGGAATAAACTAGAGGAATACTTATTGACACGCTTTTGGGGAAGAGGGTGTCGGATATGTATTGTCAGTGGTATGTGTTGGAGATGAGGGTTACTTAGTTTGAGAGAGAAAGGGAGAGGGTTAGGGTTAGGGTTAGCTGCTCATACTTACTACTACAAGTTATGAGTATATTTGCTGTGATGAACGATCGCTAGAAGACTATTTCATATGTCAATTGATAGTTTCTATAGCTGAAATTAGATTTTCGGCGATTTTTTCGACTTTAGGTATTGATTGCTACGCTTCAAGGTCTCTATCCAGGGATAATTAGGGCTATCGATTAGGGCTAATTATCATCGGGGCGGATGAATATTGGCCCGACCCCGACATCTTTCTTCACCTTCACCCCTATCTATTCTTCTTTCTACCTTTATTATCAAAAAATACATGCAAACCATCGAACAGAGAATGAAGAATATTGATTTCAATTGCTACCAAGAAGAAAAAACTAAGCTTTCGCTCTTTCCATCGTAACCTGAACCCCGTTCGCGGAGCAAACAGTCAAAGTGAGAGACTCCGTCCATGGCGTGGTGTCTTGCGTATCGATGCTCTCAAACTCCTGAGCGAACCGAAGCAATACATAGAGAGCTTCCGTTAACGCATACTGCTGACCCAAGCAGGTTCGAGGACCCCCATTGAAGGGCAGATATTCCTGTTATTCAACTAATGTTCAGTATAATCCAAACGGGAAAGAAATGGGGTCTTCACGCACCCATGAGCAGCGGGTCGTATCCCATCGTTCTGGGCGGAACTCCACTGCATCTGGCCCAAACAGGTCTACGCGTCGGTGCATTGCATAGACCGAGTACAATACAAGAGAGCCCTTGGAGACGAAGACCGGAGAATCGCCATCAGGGCCACCGCCGCGCGGAAGAACAGTGTCTCGCACCGCAACTCTTCTGTTATTCGGCACTGGGGGGTACAGACGGAGGACTAGCGATAGATTCTTAGCAAGGAACAGAAAAATAGGAAGAGTGAGAGTACCTTCATGTATCACGTGCTTTGCGTATTTCATCGTCTGGAGGGCGGCATAGGTGGGCGCCTTCCCCTTCAACCCTGCCGCCTCGCTCCGCACCTTCTGCCAAACATCCGGCCGGCGCGCCAGCACATGGAACAGGCTACTCAGCAGACTCGCCGTGGTGTCTCGACCGGCCAGAAGAATACTCAACAATTCGTCTCGCATCTTCTCTCGGTCTGCTGTGGTTTTTGCGAGCTCGCTCAGAAAACACTCGAGCTCGCCTCTCCGCTCTGTCGTATCCGCAGACTTCTCTCGCTGTGCAATTGCTTTGTCGACGAAAGTGTCTACCTGCGTCCGACACGTACGATATGCAGCCTTCACTTTGGGATCAACTCGCCGAAACGCGCTGAAGGGGCCCATTCGGAACTGCAATGTTATGTCGTCCATTGCCAGGCGGAATGCCTCGCTGAACTCGTGCTCCTCTTCTGTTTCTACTCCCTCCAGACTGTCGGCAGAGTGTCCAAATAAAAAGTCAGTGGTCGCATCCAAGGTAAAACGCAAGAACAGCTCCTGCAGATCCACCTGCCGATTGTCAGGGATACAGCCCAGCAGGCTCCTAACATGACCCTCCAGCGAACTCAGATTAGCCAGCTGATCTTTGACAAAGTGCGGCCGAAGCAGGGCACGAGAGTGAGCCCATTCCGGACCGTCAGTCACGAAAATTCCCCTGCCCAATAGTGGACCCATGACCGTGGACCGATTCCCGAGAGAATAATCCTTGAATCGTGTCGACAAGATTGCCTGGATGTTTTTGGGATCGATCGTGAAGATTCCGCGTGAGCTGAAAACCCGAATGCCAAACGTCGTTCCGTGTTTTTCGTGGCGATGCTGTAGTGTCGCAAGAAACCGATGCTGGCGAAATGCACGCACGCTTTCTATGACATAGTCAAGTCCCAGTATTGGGTCTTTTCGACGGTATTGGCGCAGAGGCTGACAGCCATGCTGGACCTGAGCCTTTCGTGCCGCAGAATTTCGAGATACAACATATACTAGCAAAAAGGCTATACCCAGCCACGCGACGAGTCCTGCGACCAAGGAACTCCCCCCAAGAGAATCAATTTTTTCAAACACTAGAGCATCCATGTTCTCACTTATCGTGAACGTTTGCCTTCGAAAAGTATTGCTGAACACCGCCCACTGAGAGTAAAGGTAGAAGAAGGCCGGAGGGAGGAAGAGTCAAGCTCAGAGCTATTTTTAGGCTGAAGTCATCTACGATCGCCGACTGCCACGTTATTACCACGTTTTTCTCTTTTTTTCTTTTTTTGTTGCGTGTGCCTGGGATCTGATCGGACATCAGCTTCCAGAAGCCAACGAAGAGCCCCGGCCCGTGAGCCGCCCACTCGGTGTTGGCCAAAAAAGACCCTATGTATTTTTCGGCGTTGCACCCCGAACATGAGATGACCTCAGCCTCGTCCCGGATGTTTCTCCCCTGTACCAATATTGTGCACTATCTTGACGAAGTTCGCGATTCTAGCCTCCTATGGCCAGTCGGCATTGGCTGTCGGGGACCTGAACCACGTGCGCGCCGAACCCTTGGGTTGATGCCCTGTCAAAAAAAAAAAAGGATTAAACAGCTACAGCGACCTTGATATTATCCAAAAATTATAGAATGAAAATTAAATGATCATATGCGAGAAGCTATGGACCCCTCTACTGTCGCGTCAGAGCCCATTGCCATCATTGGTAGTGGCTGTCGGTTCCCTGGGGGTGTTTCCTCGCCTTCACGACTTTGGGAACTGATTATCCAACCCCGCGATCTATCTCAGCGTGTTCCGGAAAATCGATTCAATGTAGACGGCTTTTATCATCCTGATGGCGAATACCACGGGACCACCAACGCGCCCAAAGCCTACTGGCTGGAACAAGATCATCGCCATTTCGATGCCTCCTTCTTCAACATCACCCCTAAGGAGGCCGAGGCGATTGACCCGCAAGGCAAAATAATCCTCGAGACTGTCTATGAGGCCATGGAATCGGCTGGCCTGACCTTACAACAATGCTCTGGCGAACAAATTGCCGTTTTCGTCGGTACTATGACCGCCGATTTCGATATTCTGTCAGGCAAGGACGAGATGTCTTTCAGCCAGTACTGCGCGACAGGAACGTCGCGTGCCATTCTCTCGAACCGTGTCTCTTATTTCTTCAACTGGAATGGCCCGTCCATGACCATTGACACGGCCTGTTCATCAAGTCTCGTCGCGATGCATCAGGCAGTGCTGGCACTGCGTCGTGGTGAGACCAGCATGGCGTGCGTTGCCGGTGCTAATGTCATGCTCAGCCCAGAGTACTTTATCTGTGAGGCCAATCTACATATGCTATCGCCACATGGGAGATCACGCATGTGGGATACGGGTGCAAATGGGTACGCACGCGGTGAGGGTGTCGGTGTCGTCTTCTTGAAGCCGCTGTCCAAGGCCCTTGCGGACGGAGACTCGATCGAATGCATTGTGCGCGAGACAGGCGTCAACTCGGATGGTCGTACCAAGGGTATCACCATGCCCAGTCCAGACGCGCAGGCTGCATTGATCAGGGACACCTATCGGCGAGCGGGCCTTGATCCCCAGAATCCCTCCCACAGACCTCAATATTTTGAGGCCCATGGAACAGGCACCCAAGCTGGAGATCCTCGAGAAGCAGAGGCCATCTACCGGGCGTTCTTTGGCGATCTGCCAAAAGACACCGAACCCACAACAGAAAATGATGACAATCTTCTCGTTGGCTCGATTAAGACGGTCATCGGACACACAGAAGGTGCCGCTGGTGTTGCAGGCGTCATCAAAGTTGCCTTGTCGCTGAAGCATCTCACTATTCCACCAAACCAGCACCTCCAGACAGTAAACCCATCCGTCGCCCCCTTTACAACACGCCTTCATGTACCAACTTCTCCAACCCCATGGCCACCGGTAAAACCAGGCCAGCCGATCAGAGCCAGTGTGAACTCCTTTGGCTTTGGCGGCACGAACGGCCACGTCATTTTAGAGAGGTACGATCCGCAGTTGTATGGGGGGCAGACACAGGAGCCGCTGTCTAACAGTAACTGTTTGACAATTCCATTTGCTCTTTCTGCCAACTCGGACAAGGCTTTGACTTCTTTGGCCGAGAAATACGCCAAGTATTTGAATTCGACCCCAAACGTGAATATTCACGATCTCGCTGCCACACTCATGTTCCATCGCTCAGAGTTGCCTCACAAAGCCACATTTGCAGCATCGGGAATCGCAGATTTGGTGACAAGTATAGAAGCTAAGCTGGCCAACAGCCAGAAAGCTGAGTTGGGTATTCGATCCAAGACACTAGATCAATCTCCTCGAATTCTGGGTGTTTTCACCGGACAAGGAGCTCAGTGGCCCGAGATGGGAAAACAACTAATCATATCCTCACCCATTTTCGCGAAATCCATTCATGAACTGGACCAGTTCCTTCGGCGTTGTCCAAATCCACCTCCGTGGTCCCTTCAAGACGAGCTTCTTGCAGATGGGTCACGTTCACGGCTAGGAGAGGCCGCGCTCTCTCAACCTCTTTGCACTGCCGTGCAAATTGCGCTGGTGGATCTGCTAGCAGAGGCTGGCGTGAAGCTGACGGCAGTGGTTGGCCATTCCTCTGGAGAGATAGCCGCGGCCTATGCAGCGGGAGTCTTGACCTCACGAGACGCTATGCTGATCGCGTATTACCGGGGCTATCATGCCAAGTTAGCTCTAGGCCGGAATGGAGAAAAGGGCGGTATGATGGCCGTAGGCATGAGAGTCGAAGATGCCCTGGACCTGTGTGAACAGGAAAACTTTCATGAAAAGATATACATCGCCGCCAGCAATGCTCCCGCCAGTGTCACGTTAAGTGGCGATCTGGATAAAATCAAACAGGCCAAGGAATTCTTAGATGAGCAGGGTAAATTCGCGAGGCTACTCAAGGTTGACACGGCATATCATTCACACCACATGAACCGCTGCGCTGGAGCATACCTGGAGTCATTGAAATCCTGTGGTATCACTGCTCACGTGCCGGATCCCTCCTGCTCCTGGATATCCAGTGTCTATGGCCCCGCTGGCAACCCAACAGTTGAAGAGTTGTCCGGTCGGTACTGGCGAGACAATATGGTGCAGCCAGTGCTATTCTCCGAGGCCCTCCAACGTGTTCTTATTGAACAGGATCCATTCCATATTGCTCTCGAGGTTGGACCTCACCCGGCGCTGAAGGGGCCAGCCACTCAAACAATGCAGGAGGCTATCGGCCAAGTGTTGCCTTACAGTGGCGTTCTTAGTCGCGGAAGCAATGATATCGTGGCATTCGCAGCAGCTCTCGGACTCCTCTGGAGCCATCTCGGCTCTTCTGCTGTTGACTTTGCTCGGTACTCCAAGGCCGCAGGCATCGATTTGTCTTCGCGTCAAGTGATCAAGGACCTGCCATCATATCCCTGGGATCACCAGCAGCCACACTATCGATTGCCACGATTGCCGAGACAGTATTTACGACGATCTGCGGCGCCCCATGAACTTCTAGGTGTGAGGACAAGCGATGATTCCGAATCGGAATACCGCTGGCGTAATATCCTCCAACCAAGGATGCTGCCATGGCTCAACGACCACCGCTTCCAAGGTCAAATTATTGTTCCGGCTGCCGCGTACTGCGTCATGGCCCTCGATGCAGCTCGATCACTGGCCCGCGCCCTATCCATCTCGACCGAGATGGTCGAAATCCAGGACTTATTCATCCAAGCGGGAATTACAATGGCCGATGATTCACAAGGGATTGAGACTCTGTTTTCTCTCAAAAGGGAGCGGCATACATCTAAAAATGAAGGCACTATTGTTGCCTCATTTTTCCTGGACTGGGCACCAGTGGAAGGCGAAATGCCAATGAAAAATGCTGTGACAGGCACCGTTAGAATCCATACTCCGGATCCTCTTGATAATGGCTTACCTACCCGTATGGTAGAAGAAGGGTATTTAAATACTGTAGATCTAGATGACTTTTACTCATCGGTCCGAGACATTGGTCTTGGATACACTGGCCCATTCCGGGCTCTGCAGTCGCTTCAGCGCCGTCTGAATTTTGCCACGGGAAAGCTACTGAAACCACATCCAGAAGATTCATGTCAATTATCAGTTCGTCCATCATTGCTAGATGCTTGTTTTCAAGTTGCCTTTGCAGCCTTTGCAGCGCCTGGTGATGGGTAAGCCACTACCATGAACACCCCCGAGTTTACCGCAAAAACTGACTATCTATGTTTCATAGGGATTTGTGGACTTCCTTCCTTCCCAAGAAGATTGAAAAATTGCGATTTAACTTGGGACTTTGTCAAGTCCACCCTGACGCGAATGACACTGTGGACGTCGACGCTGTAATTACGCGTTTCGAGGCGACGACTCCAACAACCCCAGCTAACTTTTCGGGCGATATATCAGTGTACAACTCCACCGGTGACATGGAAATTCAAATAGAAGGGCTTACTGTAGCATCGTTTAATGCGGCCACCAAAACAAACGATCGCGAGCTCTTCTTGCAGACAATCTGGGAACTGGATCCCTGGCACGGATTCCGAGAAGCAAACAACACGACGACGGACGCAAGTGATGCACAGTTAATCCGCGAGTGTGACGCCATCAAAACCTTCTATCAAGCTCGTTCTCATCGACGAAGATCAAGTTCGTCCTTTGGTGAGCATACACACTCGCGCGAGAAGATCGAACAAATGATGGCAGCATCCCCACACAGGTCATTCTTGGAGCTCCTACACGCTTGCGGAGAATATATCCCTTCCTGCATGCCCGGAGTAATTCATGAAATCACGAATGACAATAGAGAAGTATCAAGCTGTCACCAGCAGTTGAAGCAGGTCGTGGGCCAAATCAGCCATCGCCATCCTCGTATCCGAGTGTTGGAGATTAACCTAGGCGAAGATGGCCCTCTAGCCGACGTTGTTGCCAGTCAACTGGCCCCAACCTTTATTTCCTACCGGTATCTATATGAAGGGCATGGTCCCTCGCCACAATTATCCTCGGAGAGACTGCAATCCAAGGTCACTATTGACACGCTTCAAGAAGATCGATCGTTTCCGGTAGATGAGGGAGTGACATCCTTGTACGATCTTGTTATTGTTTCTCTGGCCACAGAAACCGAGGATGATGTGGTCAAACTATTGAGCTCAGTTCGGGAACACACAAAGCCGGGTGGATACCTCCTCGTGGCACAATCAACTGGGCCATTCCTACGAGAAAGGCTCCTGCGATGTGTGTCGTTAAAAACAACCTCTTTCACTCCACAAGCCCATCAACTGCAGTGGGGAGAGGTCTTTCAAAGAGCTGGCTTCGCGTCTGATGTCTCATCCCAGTTTCAAACTCCGTCCAGAAGATTGACGCTTTCCATAAGTTATGCGACCAATCCGCTGATTGAAAGACTCCGGAAACCCTTGTCATTAGGAAGGTCTCAGGTTTCGATCCCAGGCAAAGTACTGGTTCTTGGTGGATCGAGACCCGAGACTCGGGCAATCAGAAGTCGCCTCGCCGACGTTCTCGTCCATTCCAATGTGGAATTACTCACAGCCTCTGTGGAAGACGAGCTTGATATTGCGAAAATTGAAGATGTTCGGGGTATCCTCATTCTTTCCGACCTCGACGAGCCCATCATGGCTTCCATGACAAAAGCGAAACTTTCAGCTCTCCAAGCAATTTTAGCGCCAAATCGTTTTGCTCTGTGGCTCACAAATGGCTCTCGTCAGGACAACCCTTACCACTTTGCGACGGCTGGCCTGTGTCGCTCCGTCAAGGCTGAAACTCCCGGGTTACAGCTGCAGATTCTTGATCTAGATACTCTAGATGGTGTTGCTGATCAGGTGGTGGAGTCGTTCCTGCGTTTGGCCATGGCAAACGACGAAGAGCTAAAGAATTCTCTTTGGACGACTGAACATGAGATTGCGATACAGAATGGACAGGCGATGCTACCTCGGGTTCTGCCCATAGATGACCTGAATGACCGCTACAATGCAACCAGAAGGGTTGTCACCCGAGAAACCAATACGGCTCAGTCCGTCATAGAGCTTATCGCTAGTCGTGACGGATCTGATTGCATCTATTCTGCCCAGAACACCGGCAAAACGGCGCTACAAATCTCTGTGGTTAATCAGCCTGACTTTGTTGTCATTCGGATGATGTATACAAGTGCGTGGGCAGCAGGAGTTGGGGACGGCAGCTACGCTTTTGTTGGCGTGGGAACGCTGCTCGATGGCAGAAGGGTGATAGCGGTGTCTCCGACGAATGCCTCATATGTTTTTGTTCCCTCCTCCTGGACAAAAGACGTTCCAGCTGATTGGGGAGATGATGCAACCATTGTTGGTCTGCTAGTTCGGGCCCTGGTTGTGCAATCGGTGGTCAGTCAAGCATCTCCCGGTCCCATTGCAGTACATGAGGCCGATTCAGCGCTGGCAGACGTACTGGAATCCTTTATTAATTCTCAAGATTCCATTCTTGCTTTGCGCCACTCAACTCATGACTCCCATAAATCTGCCGTGGATGGTCGCTTTGCTTTCATTCATCGACGGGCAACAGCAGACGCTATCCGGTCCTTGATACCAGCGATTTTCGGGACATTTGTCGACTTCGGCAATGGGACTTCATCCATCTCTAAGGGTATTCTTCCTGAATCAACATTTTTCCTCGATCCGACGACCTCGTCGGTTCGCATATGCGGTAATATCCAAGTTTCTTCCGATGCGATTTCACGATGCCTGTCTAACGCAGTTAAAATCATTCAACCCCTCATTCACTCTACGTGTCAAATTTACTCTATTCCGGTTAACACCGTGCTCGAGTCGAGAAATCAACGGTTCTTTGGGGTTGTAGATTGGCAGAGCGAGCCGCTTGTACAGGAGAGAGTGCGACCTATTGATCCTGCGTCCACTCTCTCGCCTTCCAAGACGTACGTCATGATTGGCTTGACAGGAGAGCTCGGACAGAGTATATGTCGTATGATGGTTACTCACGGAGCTCGTTATCTAATTGCGGCCAGTCGGTATGTTGATCCCATATCAGTTGTAAATGTCGTGGTGCATGGGATTGAATTAACTTGTATAGGAATCCTGACAAATCGCCCCGTTGGAAACACGAATTCGAGGAGATGGGCGTCACAGTCGAAATCATGTCACTGGATGTGACCAATCTGCAATCGGTGAAGAGGTTCAAAGCAGAGATCTCTCGGTCGTTTCCTCCGGTAGCAGGAGTCGCCAATGGAGCTATGGTTCTGTCAGACGGACTATTTGCCGACATGACGCTCAAAACATTTGACAAGGTAATGAAACCAAAGGTGGATGGGTCTCGAAACCTGAGTTTGGTGTTTAATTCTAAGGATATGGACTTTTTCATGATGTTTTCGTCTTTGACCGGGGTGGCTGGAAATAAGGGCCAATCTAATTACACAGCGGCCAACATGGTAAGTTCTCTTTCCCTGCTTCTACTTTTATTTGCGAGAAATAACAGTTTCTAGTTTATGGCCGGTTTGGCGGCCCAGCGTCGAAAGAATGGCCTAGCTGCCTCCGTGTTGGACATTGGAATGTTGTATGGTATCGGATATATCAATCGTACAGATGGTGCCGAGATCTACAATAACTTGAAGAACCAGGGCTACACACCAATTTCAGAACGAGATATTCATTGCATGTTTATCGAAGCTATTGAAGCCGGGAAGCCCACCTCAGTCGCAAATTGTCAATTGACGACAGGGCTACAACGTTTCAGCTTAACAGACGACCACCCTCTAGCATGGCACTTTGACCCACGGTTCTCACATCATACAATCTTCTCGCAGAACTCGTCAGAATTTGACAAATCGGGATCGGCGCAGACTGTTCAGGACCTCATCCGTGAAAGTCAATCCCTAGAAAGTGTCACCCAGACAATACGTGAAAGTTTCGCTGCGCAGCTTGAATCCATGTTGCGTCTGGAAGCTGGTACTGTCAACACGGAAAAATCTATCATTGACCTTGGTGTTGATTCTCTCGTGGCTGTCGAGGTTAGGTCCTGGTTCCTGAAGGAGGTGGGTAAAGATATGCCAGTACTAAAGGTGCTAGGAGGAGCATCAATTGCTGCTCGTAAGTGGTCTCTTTTCCAATGTATTTGCTATTCTATTATTCACTTTAACTAACCAGTGATGATAGTATCGGATGAAATTGCTGCCGAGGTGTTTGCTGACCGTACACCTGCTAAAATGCCAGTGGATGAGACAGCAGAAATCCCATCTTCAGATGCCAGCACAATAGAATCATACGACAGTGACCGAAGGCTTTTTAGCTCTGATGCGTCCGAGACTTCAGATACCGATGTTGGAGAATGGGAGCTTCCGGAATACGACCAAATCGTGCCCATGTCATTCGGTCAGACGCGCATGTGGATTCCCAACCTTTTACTGAGTGACAAAACTGCATACAACTGCACCACCTGCTACCGACTAAAAGGATCTTTGGATGTTTCAAAGCTGGAGACCGCCATCGAATGTGTCATACAGAGACACCAAACATTCCGAAGCTCATTTTTCATAGATGAAATCAGTGGCGAGCCAGTCCAGGCCGTGTCACGGTCGTCACCATTCTCCCTCAAAAAGGTCAAACAAGGGAACGATGGAATTGACGTCGAGAGAGAGACAGATACAATCAAAAAGCATGTCTACGATCTGGCAAACGGCGATGTGTTTATGACGACGCTCGTGACACATGAGCCTCAATACCACACAATCATTTTCGGGTACAATCACATCATGGTCGACGGCGTGGGCTGGCAGCTCTTTTTACAGGATCTCGAGAGATGCTATATTCACCCTGCTCCACAGCGACAACATCCGGTGGTCAATGACGTGACCGATTTCTCTGTCCAGCAACGAGGCGGTCTAGATTCCAAAGCACTTCAGAGCAAACGCACGTTTTGGAAGTCTGCATTTGATAAATTGCCCTCTCCGATCCCATTGTTTCCTTTTGCCAAGGAGACACAGCGGAAAACACTAGACCGATACGCTGTTTCCGAGTACTTTGTCGAGCTAGATCGGTCCTTGGTAGCAAGGGTCAAGGCTGCTAGTACAGAGCACAAGGTCACCACGTTCCATTTCTACCTGTCGGTTTTGCAGGTTCTATTACAACGTGCGCTTGGTACAAACGACTTTTGTCTCGGCATCACCGACGCCAACAGAGCAGATCAACGATTCATGGAGACGATTGGATTACTCCTCGACACCCTTCCATTATGGTTCAAGGTACCCCGGGACGAATCCTTCCAAGAGCGACTTCTCCACACGCGTTCAGCCGTCTACGATGCCTTAGGAAATTCGGGTGTTCCTCTAGACGTAATTCTAGACGATGCCAACGTGGAGTCCTCTCCAACAGACTTGCCACTCTTCCAAGCCATGGTCAACTACCGTATGGGTGCCATCAAGCAAAAGACCATGGGAGACGTGCAGCTAGACTATCTTTCGTATGAAGACGCCAAACATCCGTTTGATTTCATTCTCACTATCGATGAAGACGAGGGGCGAGGAGGCTTGACTTTGTCGATGCAAGATTACCTCTACGATCAGGCAGGAGCGGACATCTTCCTGGAAACTTATATCCATTTATTGGAGCAGTTCTCGTCTGAGCCATCCCTGAGCCTCGAGGAGCCTACTCTCTTGCCAGCACATCTTGGAAACAAAACTATTAGTTTAGGGAGTGGTCCGCCACTACCAGGTTCTGGTGCCACCAAGAAAACTCTTGTGCATGAAGTTGATGAAATGATTAAAAAATACCCTCACGAGATTGCGCTGAAAGATGAACATGCAACCTATACATATGAGCAAATGGCTACAAAGGTCTACGCCATTGGTTCCATCTTGACCGAAAATGGTGTTGTGCCGGGCACCCGGGTTGCGGTTTTCTGCGAGCAGTCAGTGGATATGGTTTGTTCACTTCTTGCTATTCTCCGCATTGGTGCCACATATGTACCTTGCGATGTGCGAAATTCAGATCAACGATTATCAGTCATCATTTCCGAATCACAGGCTGAAGTTGTCATCTGTGATCAAAGCACTGTTTATCGCCTCGAGGACATCCTGAAGGAACCTTCCCTAGCGTCTGCTTCGACAAAGGCGATTAATGTGACAGCACTGGGAGATACCAACTCCAGTCCTTTTATCCCTAACCGTTCTGTTCCGTCGGTAAAGGCCTTCTTAATGTTCACAAGCGGGTCAACTGGCAAGCCAAAGGGTATTTTGCTTACACATGCCAACTTTGCAACACAAGTTGCTGCCGCTACAGTTTCGATGGGTCTGAAACGCGAAACAGTGCTACAGCAGAGTGCACTGGGCTATGATGCTTCTCTGGCACAAATATTCTACGCTCTAGCCAACGGTGGCTCCCTCGTAATATCCAGCAACCGGCGCGAGATACACGATTTGGCGTCGCTCATGCTGAGAGAGAAGGTTACTTTTACGCTTATGGCTCCATCCGAGTACACGGTTTTGCTAGAATATGGGCGAGACATTCTTCGACAGAGCCGGACATGGCGGGTTGCCATGTGTGGTGGTGAAGCTTTTGCGCCGCATCTTGTTGAGGCGCTCCAGGAACTACAGCTGGACCAGCTGGAAGTCTTTAATGCTTATGGCGAGTATTCCTTAACGGCAGTTTTGATTCTTTGGCTAACAAAGATACAGGACCTACGGAGATATCTGTATGTTCAAACATCGGTGCGGTAGATTACCGACGCATGAAAGCTTCCTCGGAGACTCGCATTCCCATAGGTCGTGCTATCCCTGGTTACCATGTCCATCTTGTAGATGATGACATGCAACCCGTACCACTTGGCTGGCCAGGCCAGATTCTCGTTAGCGGACCTGCAGTTGCCGCTGGATACTTGAACAACGAGAGTCTCACGCGGGAAAAGTTCATCATCAACCGCGGCGTCTCCTCATTGACATCCGGAGGCCTCCCCACGTTGACATCCAGAGGTTATCTGACGGGCGACATGGCCCGAATGCTTCCCGATGGATCTCTCGTCTATACAGGCCGAATAGGGTCCGATTCTCAGATCAAGTTACGTGGAATTCGAATCGAACTCAACGACATTGCAGCATCGATTATAAAGACCTCCGACGGAGTGGTGGCTAACGCGGCAGTTGTTGTTCGAGGTACCGAGCAGCAGAGTTTCTTAGTTGCTTATGTTGTCTTTTCGGCGAACAAATCACCATCGAATCCTACGCAGTATCTTGAGAAACTTTTGTCCGAACTTCCCCTGCCTGTCTACATGCGTCCAGCGCAGGGAATCCCTCTGGACCGTCTACCCATGAGCGCGAGTGGCAAGCTAGACCGAAAGGCCCTTTCAGCTCTGGAATTGCCGTCAATCCCTGTTCATACACCTGCAGCTATTGCCACTGAAGACTCTCTAAGCCAGACAGAGCAGCGGTTGAAGGGCGTCTGGGATGGGGCGCTGGGCCACACAGGAATTCCCATCACAAAACGATCCAACTTCTTCGCCACAGGTGGAAATTCACTGCTGTTGCTGAAGGTCCAGGCTGGTATTTTACAAGAATTCGGGCAGCGTATTGCCCTGGCGGAGCTGTTCCGGACGAGCACGTTGGCCAGTCTCGCGACTATGATCGACTCTTCTGTAAGCACTGCAGCAGAGGGTGTCGAAGATCAGGTCGCTTCTATTAGCAGTTCTGTCAATTGGCTGGTAGAGACCGATGTTGGGGACCTCACTGAGTGGTCCAAGCCTCAACGAATGGTCACATTGACACGGAATAACAAGCATCTTACGGTGGTGGTTTCGGGGGCCACGGGCTTTCTTGGGCGTTCCATTATTCACGAGTTACAAGGATTGAGTAATGTCGGTCAGATTCATTGCGTTGCAGTGAGGAATCTCGAGTCTGATGCCGCACGACACCTGGAGCAATCCAGCGACAAAGTGATTTTGCATGCCGGCGACCTGTCTTTACCATTCCTTGGAATGCTGGAAGAGGAAGCGCGGCTTCTTTTCTCAGAGGCCGACGTGATAATTCATAACGGTGCAGATGTGTCCTTTATGAAGCCATACGAGTCTTTACGAGCGCCCAATCTGGGCTCGACGAAAGAGCTCGTCCAACTGGTTGCTCCACGACAGGTGCCCTTCCACTTCGTCTCAACTGCTGGAGTTGGCCTTTTGGCTGGTAAAGATGTGGTGGAAGAATGCACAGTCTCGTCCACTGATGCGGCAAACAACCTCCCTCAGGTTGACGGCTACATCGCATCCAAGTGGGCCAGCGAGACGTATCTTGAAAATGCCACACGCCGCACCGGTCTGCCAGTGCACATCTACCGTCCATCCAGCATTACCGGCGATGGCGCGCCTGCCTTGGATATCCTGCATAACGTATTGCAATTCTCGCGGCAGATGCGCGCTGTTCCAGATATGTCCCAGTGGAGAGGCCATTTAGATTTAGTCGATGTTCACCTAGTTGCTCGGAGGCTGGTCCACCATGCAATTGAAGCTGAACCCGTGGAGGAATCGCTAATGAAAGTTTTGCACCTGTCGGGCGAACAGGTGATTCCGGTTGAAGATGCCAAACGGCATCTCGAGAAGGAGACAGGCTATCGATTCCGCATCTTGTCGATTGAAGCATGGGTTGTTGAGGCAGAAAAGCTTGGGCTGCATCCTTTGGTTGGCGCGTATTTGAGGACGATTGCATCTAGGCAAGAGCCGATCTATTTCCCTAGGTTGCAAACCAGTATGAAGTGGTGATTTTAGTTTAGTGTTGCATTCACTCCGATGTTTTTTCTTTTGTTGTCTTTTATTTTGGATAAGATAGTTTACCGGCTTGTTTTCTTTTGTGATATGTATCTAATAAATGACATTACCTAGTAACTATTTGACTTCCAATGTTGTTAAAATTTGAAGAACTGCGTACTTTAGGGTTACGACTCACTCAATTGATATATATGTAGCAAACTCCCATTAACCTACCAGAATAAATACATGTAGCATTTGAAACAAACACGACAATGCAAATTCCAAAATGTAGGATGGCTAGGAACCAACTATAATTAAACCACGCAAACACCATAAATTTCCAGAAAATAGTTCATTGAAATTGTGAAGTATGCTTTCCAAGGTGCTATGAGAAACGCGGATCTCCGGTGGTCCGTGCGTGCGGAACAAAAAAAAGTTGCCCGCACCGCTTTCGATGCTGCTTGCAATCAAGTCTGGCAATCGCAAGTCGAGCCTCGTTCTGTGTGAATTAGTCGCTGTATTACGAGTGACTGTCTCGAGATTATTGGAATATATACACGATTGCGAATCCCGAAAACACACAGAAACGGAGAGATCTCGTTCGCAAAAAGACCAAAAAAAATGGGGAAAAGGCTGAGCGACGAGGTCGCCGTCGACAGCGACGACTCTATGGAGGACGTGTCCGACACAAAACCTGCTGCAGAGGAGTCCTCATCGTCAGAGAGTGACTCAAACCAGGCAGACACGTCGAGCTCTGACTCGGACAGCGGGTCTGAAGCCGAAGTCGAAGCAAAGACGAATGTCAAGTATGCATTCACCTTCTCTAAAAGAAGAAGAAGACAAGCTAACAGTTTATATAAAGGCCAACTCAAAACAAACCCACACCACGACCTGCAGCATTCAAACCGCCTCCCGGATTCACATCAAAACCATCCCGCTCAAAACCGTCATCCTCGTCGTCCGCGCTGTCCAACCTCGACGGGAAACAAATCTTCCACATTGCCGCGCCTTCGTTCTTGCCGCTATCCCAGATCCGCGAGATTGCGCTTGACAAGGCCCTTCTCGGCGAGCCTGTGCTCAGCCACAAGGGCGTCGATTATGGCATTCCAGCAGCTGAAGAACAAGGGTCACAGACAGCAGCCACAGATTTGCAGACGCTGTTGGTTTACGATGAGAAGAAGGGGGTCTACGTGAAAAAGGAGTTGAAGGATATTTCAAGCTACACTGTTCAAGAGCTGGTGCGCCTGCCGAACAGCCACGAAGCTGCCGATCAATATCAACCTGTCGCCGAGAAACCGGCACGGCCGCAGCCCAAGCATCTCAAGATGCGATTCCATCCGGTGGGCAGTGGGAATCTGGCCGCCGAGACGATTGGGTCCAGCTCCGAGTCGGAAGCAGAGAATAACGATGAACCTACGTTCCGAGTGCCTCGGCTCGAGCAGAAGCGGAAAACAGACAGCAACCAAGATCAGGGCGAGAAAAAGAAGAAGAAAAAGGAAAAGCACGCATCTTCACAAGAGGTGGTCAGTACAGACCAAAAAAGAGGTCGACAGGATGGCGAGAGCGAGAAAAAGGCGTCCAAGCACCGAAATGAGACAAGCCAAGAACGGAGGGCACGAAAGGAGAAGAAGAAGCGCAAGGCTGAGAAGTCATGAAATTTGTTTTCTGCATGTACAGCGATTTACGCTTCTAGTTGGCGCTACAGTTATGTCATTTTTCAGTTTGTTCGATAGACTCGGACAAAATTAGGGTTCACCTGCACTCCGTAACGGACAATGTAATTTAAATCGCAATAGTTGAGTCTTTTTTTTTTTTTTTCCTTTTTTACCAAAAAGGCAGCTAAAAGGTCAGAAAGCGGGATGATCAATGCAGTAAGTATAGCCCATAGCTGAATCGTATTCAACCGTCCAATCCGGCCCGGATCCGAAGCATCGCTAAGTTGCATGTGAAGACTGGAGGCTCCTCCAGCCCTAGACCGGCCAGAAGGGCAGTAAATAACACGCGTCGCAATCTTAATCAAATGCACTGCATATGCAGCCCGAACTGAAACCGGCGCCGCCTCGAGACTGGAGGCCATCAACTTTCAGTAGTCCCGGGATATCTCCATGGCAGGCCGATGATTTCCCGATTCTTGTCTTCTGTCATGAATAAGTCTGTGCATAGTGATGAATCATCATCGCCGGGTTCGCTGGAAAAGTAATTCCCTGCCCAATCGTGCCTGACCCCGGACAGCCTTTCCGACACTTCATTTCCGAGACGAGAAAGAGTCGGCCGGATAATTAACACAGCAACAAACCCTATTTTCTTCAGTACGTACGTACGTATACGTGAGTTTTTGTTTGTTTTCTGTTTTGAGGGGGTTTTTTTTTTCATTGGATATGTACCAGAAGCCCCGCTGCTTCGTCATGCAGGCTATACTTTTTCCCGCTTTTATTGGGGTTTGGTTTACTGGGCCATAGCGTGAATGTTATACTTGGGTTGGTTTAGTGTTTGGGTTTTGGTTTAAGTCTAGAGTGAATTGCTTATGAATGTACTGATTGACAAAGACCCACAGACATCGCAAATATGGCTCACGTTAAAATTTTTTTTTTAGAGAGATGATCTTATACAAGTATGGACGTGGTATACCAAGCATAGTAGGTATCCCGAGTACTTTTTTTTGTGAAAGTGCTTGTCCTTATGAAAAGACCCATAATTGTAATGCGATTATGCTACATTATTACTTTGTAATAAGGAAGGAATGCAGGCATATGCTGTTCCGATATTCACCTCGGCTAGAGTCCGTCGGGTCTTCCCCGCAGCGCTGTCTGTAACTCTGTATAGAAAGAAATCAGGATGGGCCGGAAGAACGGAAAGCCATATATCCCTGTCAGACACAAAAAAAGCGACATCATTGGACGGGCCGTCAATATTCCAAAAATATTATAGTCTATGTTATCATGTTATGGTCAAGTGATAACTAGCCACAGGGCTAACCAGGATGCAAACCGGTTTGACCATGGAGTAGGGCTGGTTACACGTCAAGTCTACGATACTATCGTTTCTAGTACGACTATTTAGTATTAAGTTCGACTCGCCGGCTTCTGGATTCACGATTGTCGAGGACAAAGCGCGATCGAAGCGTCTGGGTCGAGCATTACTAGACTACGTACTGCGCTCGGGCTTTTACGACGTAATAATGTGGCACAGTTAACTTGTAGTTTTGTAGATCGTACATACTACTACTTCTTTTGGCTTTTCGACGAAATCCGACTCGGTCAGCTCGTTGGGAATAAAGCGCATTCTTGCCTACTACTATTGTTCGTTATTGTTAATACGTATTACTATTGCTATCAACCGCGGACGATCGGAAGTCGGAGGGAATCCTGTCCGGCGGCTGCTGACAACCGTTTTGCTACAACTACTAAGCAAATTGGAAATCGGCAATTGGTTGCTGGTCGCAATAATATTAATATGCAAGATGCAACTCTAGGTGGCAGTCACAAAATGGCTGAAACGTAGTGCAAAGTTTGTTGGTGTTTTTTTTTTTTTTTTTTTTTTTTTTTTTCCTTTTGAGTTTTACCGACCCGTGCGGGCACACGGAGTAGCGGGCCGGGTGGGAGGCTTGAGCCTCCCGAGGTTTGGCATGTATTTAGTACTGCTGATACTTGGACTAGCCTAGAAGGATATTTGATCTGCATGTCGCGTGAGACTGAAAGATGGATTCTTCAAAATGTTGGTTTTAATGGCGGTGTAGAGATAATTCTGTAGAGTAGGGTATAGTTATACAGAGTACTTACTCTGTATACACTCCGTATGCTCCGTATACTGTACTCCGTATACCTATAGTCGATACGGGTCCGTTCCAAGTCCCTGGTTCCCCCAGCCTCCAGGCCACGTTTCCTGCCTGATCAACAGCTGGCCAAAGCGGAATCTCTGCATCGAACGGATACGGAGTAGGGGGCAGGGAGCACGGAGAACTACGGAGATGTATTATAGACATATAAACTATAGGAGAGACTTGATAGTAGTACTGCGACATGCAACCCTGGTCCATACTCCCATACTCCATAGTAGCCGACAGGCGAATCAGCCATCAAATAAATAATCGCAAACAACAATGGTTTGTGGAGCGATCGACTTGATAAATGATTTAATATTTTCTTCTCGAACGCAACGGTGGAGCCCCGAGTGGAGTCGCCCAGTGCAGCGCGTGGGTGAGCTAGTCCTGATCGGCTCTAGTACTGCGACGGCGACGTGCCTAGCTAAATAGTATCAAGGACTAATTAGTCATGGCTAACTATAGGATCGAGCTAATGGGCCTAGTACTACTACTGTGCTAGTCCAAGGAAGAAAAATGGAACAATCTGAAGGAGAAAAAAAAGAAAAGAAAAAGAAACATGATCACCTGCCGCGATAGGCAACAATCGACGTTGAGCGACTAGTCGGTTAGGCTGAACAGTGAGCATGTGAGTATTGGTGTAGTTGTACGTACGTACTTACGTCTTTGAAGAAATACATAGAAAGGAAAAAAAAAAAGGTCGTCGATGCCTCAGTCTGTTATTAGCACAAGGCATCGGCGCATTCATCATCCCGGGGAGCACATGTCGGCCACATGGCCAAGACATAATTTTAATTTTAATTTTTTATTATCCACTAAGACCATCAAGTCCCAAGGACTGGCTGCCTAACAGCGTAAATAGCTCAACGGTCAACGGTGGCGTTTGCACATGGAAAGAAATCCAAAGAATAAAATACGGTATAGATTACAGAAGAGGAAACACGATCCGGCGACTGGGATGATCCCCGTTCGCTGACGGTGGCGTCCAGGAGCGCGCTAGCCGGTTTGGGCTAGCGGTGGCCGCTGTTCCGGTATACCAGTTAATTACATACATGAACATGAACATGAACATGACTATGTTTGATCAGTGATCATGCATATCATCCACGATCATTATGATTAATATTGAGGGTTGGAATACTCCGTACGACTCTACTAGAATCTGACCCCTCCAGAACTGCCGATGCGACCCAATCCTTTGGCTCCTGCCTTCAGCCTTCAGGCCCTACGGCTCCGCTTTCTGTTGGCAGCACTGCCAAACACAATTCCCCATGGGCCAAGCCTCTTTCATGCAGGCTGCGGATCCTCGATACTCGCCGGAGCATCGCGGGTTTGTTTGTCTGTCAAAAGCTCGGGAAGGGAATGCGGATGGTAATATTAATTAATTATACAAACTTTAGCATACGCACTCAGAACTTGGAAGTTGGCTGTCATTAGTACTGTATACTGATCATCCTCGCCCAAGTGAGAAATTAGCTTGTGCCAGAATGTCACTGGTCCCCCACACTGGCCTGAGGAATACAGGAGGATGATCCTGTGAAGATTACTTACTATTCAATAGAATCGACAGTGACTGTCGGTATTCAGAGGAATATAAATATTAAATCAAACGAAAGTAATAAAAACAATACGGTACAGTACGTACCAACTCCCAAGAGGAAATCGGCCGGGCTGGCCCACCGGCGCCGTCCTCGGAGGAGCTCCTGCCCGCTAGCCCCGTTGCATTCAGTTCTGGCGACTGCTCGCTGGGCCACTGCCGGAGGAGCCATTACTATTACTATCCCACGATTCCACTGCTCCTTCGCAACTTCCTCTCTCCATCCTGCATCACTAATAAGTGAACATCCACATCACCTCTCATCCCAGGGATTCAGCCCACGAGTCAGCTCGTATCTCTCCTCTCCTCCTCTCTCACCGCCTCGGCCCCAGCGCGTGTGGCTGCAGCCATCCCTTCCTCCCCGGCGTTCATTATTAGCATTACGTCTCGCCCGCTGATCTCACCGCACCCTCATCGTTCATTGTCTCCCAAACACCACCCAAACGCCGACCTCCCTCGCCCTCGCCACTTGACTTGCTTCTCTCACATCATGTCTGCGGCGATCATGTCTTGAGATCGACGACGGCCCAAGTTACCGGTCCAGCCGTCATTCGATATGGATTTCATTGTACGTCCTCAGCGCGTCGCATCTGCTCTTTGGCTGCGCATTCGCGAGCGAATCAACCCTCTACCTACGTGATACTAACCCAATAATACAGCTATCTCTGACGCATTTCTGCGAAGTGCATGGTCCCACTTCCGTCCTCTGCTCCCAAGTTCTACCCTTTTCCTGCTCGCAATGCCATCCCGACGACGCCGATCTTTCTGCTTCTGATACGCCCTCCACCTCGCATGACACCGCCTCCACCTCGTCTCGCCGCCACAACAGCCGCTTCTCATCGTCGCCCGCCAACTCGGCCCTGTCGACTTCCTTTACGGGGAGCCTCAAATCAAACGCCGCCCACCCGCCGCAGAATTTGGAGGACCTCCCATATTTCCTGAAATCGCAACAGTCGCAGCTCAGCGCAGACTCGCCTGTACCTCTCAACCGCATCGGCGAGACCAACGGCGACACTTGCGCCAGCTGCAGCATCTCGCTTCCCGAAGATGTGAGCAAGAAGCTGCCCGCCAGCCCCAAAGGCGACGGCAAGGCCAAAAACAACAACAGTCCCGTCCTGCGCTCGCGCGAGGTCGTCTACTCGTGCGGCGGCAGCCATTCCGAATCGGAAGAAGAGCCACACGACCCTCACCTCCATGCATCATTGCCTGACTCGCTACATTCTTTTTCTGTCTCCTCCGATGTCTCGTGTCACACCCATATCCTGACTTATCTCTCGTTACACGGTCCTCCGAACCCGGCCGATTACGCCCTCCTCCGGCAGTCGTCCATCCGCACGCTCAGTTGCGAACTGCTCCCACGCGGCCTGTCCTCTGGCCGCTTGTGCTTCGGGGATTCTGTTGCTGGTTACACTATTGCCTATGTCTTTCGCCTGCCTGACCCAATGGCCCGCGGAAAACGACGTAGCTATGCGCTTGTGGCTCTCGCGGGCAAGGATGCCACTCGGGCTTTTCGGGCTTCGCCGATCATCTGGCGCATCTTCCAGCGTATTGCCACGAGCATTGTGACCGCTGCGGAAAAGCATCAGGAGGAGGAAAAGAAACGCGAGGAACAAGCGTTCCAGTCGCCCAACAACAGCGCTGGTCGCAACTACACACCGGTCTCTTCTTTTCTTACCGGCCGCGCTTATGACGTTAATGGCAACCCACGACGTGCCGGTCAGATTCGCGCACGCAACCTTGCTGAAATTGTGGGCAATGAATACATCTTTGCTGAATTGCATGCCCAATTTGTTACTCTCTTGCAACAGCTAGGCAACATGTTTGGAGGAGTTCCGATCTCTGATGAGCGATTCGTCTGCAGCACGGTTTCGCCTGAGGAAACGGTATCTCGCCGCGGCAGCGTTGCCACCACTTCTGTGCCGGCCAAGGGCGACACGAAGCCACAGCCTCGCCATAACAGAGGCCCCAGTGACCTGGATTTGTCGTCGCTCAACATGTCAACCAGGCCGCAGCCGATACCCATTTCGCCGCGCCGTCCGATTGCGACATGAGTTGTTCGTCTGATGTTATGACCAACCTTATGATAATTGTGCACATACATGACTGGAGTTTGGCCTCTAGACTGGGAGGAAGTTATTATTTGAGCATTTACGCATGGACAGGAGTTTTACTCTGGATTGTACTGTAGGATTTGTTGTGTTTAGCGTGTGTTTTGTTTGCTGGGATTACCTTTTGCTTGTAGAATAGATACGCGATAATAATTACTGCTATTATTTATTTACTACTAGGGAATTATTTACAGTAGGAAATTAGCAGGGCTGGTATAATTTTACGGAAACAAAGGAATGCATACGGACTAGCACGGATAAATATACCGCTTTGGGTTTATCCGGGCCCACCACCGCACACCAAAATGTGTCGCGAATATCCACGATTTTCATGCGTGGTTGGGGAACGTCTCCCCGCCATCACCACCACCTCAGATCAAAACACACAACACCGCTCATCATGGCCACCGCCTTTGACAAGAGCGATGCGCGGCCGGCGCACATCGATGCCATTCTCAACGGGCTCGACCGGTACAACCCTGAGACGACGACTGTGTTCCAGGACTACGTGGTGCAGCAGTGCGAGGACCGGACGTTTGACTGCTATGCGAACCTGGCACTTTTGAAACTGTGCGTTTTTTTTTCTTTCCTTTTTCTTGCTGCCAATATGATGATCAATTTGTTTCCTATTAGCCTGAATCTCCCATCTATGATGAGGTTGATCATGAGGTGAACCGGGTTAACTGAACTGGCTTGATTTTTTCATTTTTATTTCACAACTTCTTGTCTGTATAAAAACTAACAACCCAGATACCAATTCAACCCTCACCTCCTCCAACCCGAAACCACCACCAACATCCTCGCCAAAGCCCTAACGGTGTTCCCCTCCCCAGCCTTTTCGCTCTCCCTCGCCCTCCTCCCTGCACACACACAGCCCTTTGGAGCAACATCCGGCAGCAGCAGCAGCGACAGCAGCTCTGATTTCGTCGAATCCGTCCAAAAGCTCGCACGCCTCAACACGCTGCTCGAATCCGCACAGTACTCGCTGTTCTGGTCCTCGTTCAACTCCGACGACCTGTACGCCGACCTTGTTGCCGACGTGGCCGGCTTCGAGGAGCTCGTGCGCGTTCGCATCGCTGTCGAAGTCGGTAAAGCGTTCCGTGAGATTAGCACGGATGTGCTGTCCTCATGGCTGGATTTGAACAATCGCGAGGCTCTCGAGAAGTTTGTCTCGGATGTTTGTGGGTGGCAGGTTGATGGCGCCGTGGTGCGTGTGCCCAAGAACCGTGAGAATGAGGCTCGCTCGGAAATCAAGAGTGAGCGTGTGGGTGTGGATATGTTTGGGCGTGTTATTCGTCGCGGGTTTGAGCAGCCTGCTTAATTTTTCTTCTTCTTCTTCTTGTTTAATTTTTTTTCATGAATCTCATAGATGTATGATGATGATCATGTGGTGCCGAAAAGTGGGCAGGGGCGCAGGGCGTTTTGTGCATATATCAATTTAGTTGATGGTAGATCTCATGGTATTACATGTTAGGTCTACAGTCTACATATCAAGTAAAAAAATTATAGCTTGGTACGAATCAATGTAACCGATCATTTGACATTCATGTACTTTCACTGTTACGACATCTCTATCCAGCAGAATCCCCCTTGTCTTCGTCATCTCCTTTTCCATTTGCCTTGTCTTTGCGCCTCTGCACCACGTCCCAGTTGTACACACGAGCCGTCGCGACTTCAAGAGTCTACCATAATTAGTCACTTTCTTTAAAGCCATAAAATGAGGGTTAAAAGAGAAAGGGTACCGTAATCTGCTCGCGCAAAAACTCCAAATCCTCCTCACAATTAGTCAAACTCGACTCTGCCGCGCTCAGTTTTTCTTTCAACATCGTCTGCGCCTCTTCAATCGGATACGCCAGCATAACATTCGCGCCCAGCCAGAGGTACACCTCCTCGGTATCCTCCTTTGAGACGGTAGCACGCGCGTACAGGGTATCATTCAACTCGAAATTCGTCTCAAGCACCTCTTCTGCGTCGCTGTTGTCGCGACGGCTCTTGAGGAACTTTACCATTTCAAGTGTTTTCTGGATGTCCGGGATTTTTTCTTTCAAACCGACGCTGCGTCGCTGCGTGTTCATTTCCATGAATTGGTATTTGGATATCATCTCCTGGAAGGATTTGAGTGTGCCTTCGACTTCGCTTCGAGAGGTCACGTAGTCGCCGACGTTGTCGACGAAGGGGGCCAGTGGGATGCCGCGGGGGTTTGTCCTGTAGGAATTAGTTATGGATGTCAATTGATGTTGATGTTGAGGTAGAGGGGGTGAGGTTGGTGATAACTTAAAGGAGGACTTACCCCTCCCTGGATTTTTGCACGGCGGCCATGGTGGCTGCTGCAGAGACCAGGTGTTAAACAGACACCATGCGAGAATAACCCAGAAGACAACTTTTTTTTTGTAAGCTGCTCGTCTAGTCCGAGACGGCAGGGTTGGTGCAGTGATAACAGTCAAACCCGACTGTTTTAGTGAAATTGTGATGCGGAGATGCGGCGGGCAAGTGTCAAGTTGTGTGGCTTCTATTGGCCGGAGCTCGCGTCCTCTGCATGACGTCGGCCATCTCCCTTCCCTCCATTCTTCTTCAACTACTCTTTTCCTCGACAACACGCCAGTTTAAAGGAAAAGATGGTCCAGCTCGTAACAACACCCACCATCGTCGCCGCCCTGCACGCCCTCTCGCCGTCTGCACGCGCCCAGCTGAATCTCGCAAACTCGCCGCCGTCCGTCGGGGCGCCTATATCGCATGAAGAGGTAGTCTCGCTGGCACGCGCATTCTCAAACCAGCAAGAAAATGAAAATGGAAAAAATGGAGGAGACAGACAGTATACTCTGAACGACCTCCTGCGCGGGTCAGATGTGTATACACCGCCGCCGCCGCCAAAGGCTGAGCCGGTACCCTTACCTACCCTACAACTCTAGTTGCGAGAATCTAAAAAAAGCTAACAAGGAAAAGACACCGGAATACCTCGCGCTCAAAAAACGCCTCCTCGCACTCGCCGAAGAACAAGCATACAACCAACTCATCGCGCCGTCCTCGACACACACAAACCTGTACAAACCCTCGCCAATCTTCAACACCTCACCCTCAGATCTTCAAGCCGCCGAAGCCGCCGCCGACAATGACCCGCTCAGTCCGTCGTTTGTGCTGAATGTGTTCATGTCCGTGTTGCTCTGCGGGTTCGCCACGTTTTGGGCGCTCAAGAATTTTCAAACACCGGGGTTTATGGCGCTGGGATCGAAACAGAAGCCTGTGGCTGGGTCGGCGGCGTGGTCGGAGCCGGTGTTTGTGCTCGTTTCGATGTTTGTAGGGTTGTTGGTGGGTGTTGCGGAGGTGGTTGTTTATGCGGCGTATTTAAGGAAAGTCGCGCAGGCAAAGGCGAAGGAGAGTAGTTTTAAGGAGAGGAAGGAGGTTATCAAGGACGGTAGCTCCGAAGATGATGCAGCGCAGGCTGATCAGACAAAGGAAGAGATATGGGGGAAGGGGGTGAATGGAGGCGTGCGCAGGAGGGTGAGAGAGCGGTGGGAGCAGACGTAACTTTGAGATATGGATTATAGATTGTAGTTATAGATTGTAAATTAATATAGTCATTATCATCACTGTATGTACAGCTAGCGAAGATGTCCGCATGCAACATGCATGAACGCTGATATCATGCAAGAAAAAAAAAAAAAAAAAACTAAGTGCTAAAAGTCCTACGCTCAAGAAGAAGCTTCCCACTCACTCTAGATGTAAACCCCTCAGCTCGCGAATAAACCTTGCCCCCTCGCAACCACGTCTCCTTTACCATACCCGTAAGGGTACGACCCTGGTACGGCGAGCACTTGTTGCGGAACAGCATCGTGCTCGGCTCGACAACCCACTCGGCAGTGTCGTCAAACACACAGATATCAGCATCAAACCCAACGGCGAGGTCGCCCTTTTGCTTCTCCAAGCCAACCTGGGCGGCTGTGTTGGTGCAGCACCACTTGACCAAATCTTGGAGGTCCTGTTCGACTGTATTGTTGCCGCCTGGTGCACCACCGGCGATCTTCTTGCGTCGGCTGATTTCTGTCCAGAGGATAGGCAGCCCCAAGCCCACAGACGAGATACCGCCCCAAGCAGAGAAAAAGTTGCCGTCGTTGACTTCGGCTTCCTTGCCCTCGAAAAAGTCAGAAACACTGCTGCTCGCCGAGGCAACCGAAGGAGTCACGACGGCCGAGGAGTTGCCAGAAGACTGCGGGCTTGGAGACATGATGTGCGAGGGCAGAAGCTTCAGGTCTGGCGTGCACGGCGAGTGGTCAGACACGACAGTCTTGATCACTCCATCGTCGGCATATCGTTCCAGTTCCGCCCACAGAGCGTCCTGATTGAGCTGGGACCGGATCGGCGGGCAGCATTTGTGCCGCGTGTCACCCTCGGCAATCTCCTCAGCTGCTAGAGACAAATAGTGGAAGCAGGTCTCGGCTGTGATGGGAATACCGTTGGCGCGAGCTTCCCGTAGCATAGGAATGGCCTCTTTGGCAGACAAGTGCACGATATGCAGGGGAAGCTTTGGAGCTCTGGAAGCCAGCTCAATAATTTCCGCAATAGCATACGTCTCAAAAGCCGGTGGGCGAGAAGCAAGAAACGTCGAGTACGACTGCAGAGGCCCGACTGGGGCCAGTGGGGGCTGCGAAGTTTGGACATCGTCACCGACAGAGTCGGTAATGGGAGGCAGCATCTCAGCATGAAACATAAGCGTGGTGGGCTGGTCAGCCAGCTCCTTCATGGCCAGCTCGATATCGCCAGACGAGACAGCCGGGAATTCTTCGACCTAGGTCATGTTAGCCTCCGCATTGCTAGTACGTACATACATAGTATCAAGCTAGTATAAGGTTATCAGTACATACGCCACTATCGATAAGGAACCCCTTAAACCCACGCACGCCCTCGTTCACTAGGGCTTTGAGTTCGTGAGAGTTTCCCGGAATGATGCCGCCGTAAAAGCCAACGTCCACCCAGCACTTGTCCTGGGCAGCGCGGATCTTCTCGTGGAAGCCAGCAACAGTAGTCGTCGGAGGGATGGCGTTCAGAGGCATGTCGATAACAGTAGTCACGCCCCCAAAGGCGGCGGCCTGGGTGCCGGTGTAGAAACCCTCCCATTCCGTGCGGCCAGGTTCGTTCAGATGCACGTGGGCGTCGACCAGACCGGGCAGCAGTACCGAAGGCGAATAGTCCTTGTACGGGGTGCCCTCGGGGAAATCCGAGGCTGGTCTAACGGCGTCAAACACCTGCACGATCTTACCGGTGGCCTGGGACACCACGATGGTGGCTGCAGTCAGCCGGCCGGAAACCACGGCCCGTGAAGAAGCTATGACAGTGACAGCCTCCATATCTCCGTACTAGAAGTGTATACAGAGTGGAGGAGAAATGGGACGGCAGATAAGGCGAGCAGAAAGAGGAGAGAAATAGAACAAAGCCAGGGGAGACGAGAGTGGCGGCGTGGGACGCTTTGCTTATCGTGGCGGTGGATAACAGATAAGGCAAGAGTATCCTAATACGGAAAGGACCAGGACAGCAGGAACGGTACGCAGAAGAACCGCAGGACGAGATGACTGTTGACTCTTGAGGTTGATTTTGACTGTGACGGGCAAAAAACAAGAGATTGTTTCTTTGCACGAACCGACGAACCCTCCAGGGGGTTAAAAGAGGGCCGTCCCTCGGTGGGTAAACCGCTCATCTGCCGTTCCAAAAAACCTTGGGCGAGCGGTTCCACGAGAATCCATCCCCCCTCAGGGCCCAGTAGATCAAATCCATTAGTCAAAATGGTAGCAGATGCATGGGCTGTCAGCACGTTGGGTGCTGTGCCGATAAGCGGGCGAGGGTGTTACTCGATGGAAATTCCCAAACGGGCCGTAGTTGAGCTCGAGAGTTTCCGGCCGGCGGGCCACAACCACAACTTTTAGTCGCTGTGGATTCCGGGGATAGAGTCATGGTTGCCCATTTTGGGAATAGGGCCGGCGGGCCTCGTCTGGCGGGGTGAGCCCATTGAGACATATTGAGGGCCTGAGACAGCACCGTCGTGACTGGTCTTTGGCCTGGCGTCTGCCACTATCCCCAGCAGTGAACACTGAAGATAAAGCGGAGGATGTCTGTCTGGGGCGGCGATAAGCTCTTCGGGCGTCGTTGGCTCGCGCCTCACCGCCCCACCGGGTTTTTTTTCGTTTTTTTTTTCACTGTTTCGCTTTTTTCGCCGGCAAAATTCTTTCCTGTTGGGGTTAGTCAGCACTGCACGCCGTGTCATCGGCCGGCTCCGGAGGCAGGCGCGCTAGGCCTGTCTGGTGCAAGCCAGGGACGCTTTGAACTCTCGCATGTGACTTGCTCAGTATATACTATACTCATACTCCAGTTCATTGAACGACGTCTCGATATTCTCCTGTCTGTCTGTCTGCGCTGTCTAATTAGATACATTGTCAGCCACTGGATACCGCGTCCACAGATTCAGTCTCTGCCTGTTCCTTCCACTTCTCCCATTCATCATCGTGCGGTTCCTCGGCAATGATCAGCTCAACCTCTTCGTACGACGGCTCCGCGTGCAGCTTGTCGAGCCACTGCAGCATGCTCTTCCAGCACGACACAATCGAAGTCTCCGCGTAAACGGGCTCGCCCGACGAGAACGTGTTGCAGCCGTATTGCAGCGTGCCCGCCACTGGCCACTCTACCGGGTGTGGAGACAGGATGTATGCATGGCAGCGCGTAGACAAGAAACGGGCAAACGAGCCCTTTTCTAGTCCGATGTTTATGTCGATCTCTGCCTCCTTCACAAACTCGCTTTTGTTGTGGGTCGGGTCTGCCAGACACATTGCTGAAATGTAGTTTTTCCATTTCTCCCCTGAGTAGACTGTAAGCACAAGTTTTTTTTTAAAAAAAAAAGAAAGAAAGAAAGAAAGAGTTACAGTTAGCTGCCAAGTAGCGTGTGGCATACCCTGCCCCGTCTGAGACCGCAATGACATCGATCATTGCCTCTTCGTGCACCAGCTGCCCCCTAGCTGCTAGTATTCCTTCGAAAACGCACTTGACATGTTCTTCGCAGTTTGCGTTCTGAGGAATCTTGTTCCGCAGCGACCACTCCAGTGGCGGGTGCACTGCTGACTTCTGGGGTAGAGCAAACCATGTCCGATGCGAGACTGCGGTTCCCGAACCACAGTGGTAGTAGAGTTGACCTGGATTTGTGATCACCAATGCTGTATCCTTGCCGTCCTCGGAACGAGAAACATTATCACTGTCTATTTTCAGAACGGTCTTTGCAAAGTCAACCATGGAACCACTGTTGATAGACTGTTTGCCGATACTTCTGTAGGCCCAGATACCGAGATCCTGAGTCGAGCCGCCAAAAACGACTACGATCCGCTTTGCCTGTCTCAGGTTTGACGAGCACAGGATCGGCACGTGCTTGTCTCCCTCTTGAGCGCCTGGAGGAAGACGGACAGTCGACATGGAGAGAGCACTAAGACGTTCCAGGACGATTCGTCGGGTGCATTCTATCCAGTCAGTTCTACTAGAACAGAACAAAAAAAGAAAAAGAAATAGGCTCACCATTCATTGCATTGCCGTACACATCGTTCCATCTTTCGTTGGTGGTGAGTCTGAACTTGTAGTCGAGTTCTGGGCTTGCAATCTGCCGAATTTGGTCTTTGTCGGTGATGAAGTACCTGCATCTATCTTCAGCACGATGCTGTCTGGGTGTAGAGAAACGAAGACGTCAACACTTACCCGAGTTTCTCCAGATCTGGTTCAACAACCGGATCCTTGGGAAGGTCTTTTCGACGATAGACCAGCATCGTTGTTTCAATCACCAAAACAAGAGTGACAGAACAGGTGAGAGGATGAGATGACTGATTCTCTGGAGATTTTCAGACTTGAAGCAAGACGCAGCAAGTGAAGATTGAGTGAAGGGAGATGAGAAAGAGAGAGAAATAATAAGAGAAAGAGGGCGGAGGGCGGTCACGAGGCACCGACAACGAGGGCAGCAAACGGAGACGAATTCACAACACTCCAGCCTCGCCGAATGAAAAGTCGCCTTATTTCCACCGACCCGCCTGTTCTTCAACGCTGAAAGAGGAAAGGAAAGAGAATGAAGAAAATAAACCCAGAAAGAAAGATAAAAGATATTTGGGAAATGACATGTCATTGATGAATATTGTACACTGCAGATATCAGAACGCCCGATTCTAACCAACCCAGTATGTATGTATGTGACTCCAACCCATCGATTCAACCAATCGATACAATTCAAACGCACTTTAATCTTGGCTGTTTCTACCAAGAAGCTTTCCTCACACCTGGCAGCAAGCCAGCCAGTGCTTGTTCGCGGAATTGGTACTGGACGAAGTTATTTAGTACGTACAATCAACAAAAACATCATCTCGAAAAAGGCGAGGAATGGTGAGGGTTATCCTACCCGTGCAATCTTAAAATCGCGAAACACACTTCTCGCAACTCCTCCTGCTACACATCGGTTCTTGATCTGAGTCGACCGGGTGTACGCATGCATCTGCGAGAGCTGTAGCTGGGCCTGCACACGCACACGCTGGGGGAGAGATGTATTGCGGATCGCATAACGGAGAGCTTGCCTAAAATAAACCATACTCATTAGCGAAACTGTCTCTAACTTGTATTTTAGCTGTTCGTCGAGTAAAGAATTAGAACTCACCTCTCAGGCTCAAACTGCTCAAAGACTTTGCGCTTGGTATGGTCGCGGATAATGCGGGCGTTGATGAAGCCGCCGAGGTCCAGTCGCTTGGCTCGGAAGTGAGACATGTTGGGAATGTTTGAATATTCCTGTGATGCAGGTTGGTGAACCTGGTGGTTTGGAGATGGAGGTGCAACTTCTCAGGTTCGGCTTCCGTAAGTTGGTCGCTATCCGAAGCGGACTAGCGCAAAATTGGCTTCGTACCTATCGATTCACTATTGCTACTTGCTAGGAATTCGAATTCATGGTACCTAGGCTCCATTTGTTTTTTTTTCTCTTTCTTTCTTCTTTTTCTTTTTCTTCTAATTCAGTCATCAGTACGTAAAACGAAAATATTACCTTTTTAATCATCTCCATGCCGAGCTCTTCCGACACGGAATACGCTACATTGAACCAACCAATACATATACAGAAAAACCAGTATTGTTATAGTGATACAGCTTGTTTCCGCGTCAATAGACGCCTAGTTCGGGTCTATATGCTTTGTACAAAGAAAATCATGACAAGAGACTAGCAAATAGGGCCTATGTGTTCTTTGTGTTTTTTTGGGAGTTGTGTGCTCTTGACGACCCACGACCGAATTTGCAAATAAAACGCGACAATCTCCTTCTCGTCCTTTGATTTGCGACAAATCCCCCTTTAATCATTCATTAACTTTGCTTAATGCTGGTCCTTGGTAGGCTTGGCGTTGGGGTTTCGGGGGTCGTTCTTGAACTCAGCGGCTGTTTTGCGAGGTTAGCACCAGTGTATGGCATGCATTTCATGAGGCTAGAAGTTGGGCCGAGACGGGTCCCTCCTTCCGGCACATCGAGGGAACTCACAGTTCATAGAGGCGTTGGCGATGGAGTTGACACCGTAGAGGATGACCAGGCCTTGAAGTAGTCAGCAATAATCCCACGTCGCACCAATTGAACCTAATCTTCTGTATCCAAAGCGCAAGGTGAATTGAAAGCGCAAGCTTCGAAAAAAAAAACATACCGGCAGCGTAGAAAGGGAACATGGTCTTGCCTGTAATGCGACATGATCCGTTAGCAACTCTTGTCTCCTCGTTGACAGACAGCCGACAGCATTGAGCTGGTAACACAAAAAACTTACCGACAGGGGCCGGCCACTTCTTTCCGAGGAGAGACATGATTTCGAGGATTGGGTAATGTCGCGAGAGACGGGATGGGAAATTCGCGAGGGTTCAAGGTTGTTGGCAAGAGGTCGAGACAAGGCGGAACAGCGAACGAGGTTGGATCGGAAGTTCTCGCCTCGCCGCTTTGAGCGGGAAAGCGGGGCCGCTTTTACCCCCCCCCCCCCCCCCCGCTAATCTAGCTTCATGTAAACAATCAACTTCATAATTGTCTGTCTACCTTTATTTTGCGCAACATTTCACAATTTACAATGGCCGACTCGCTCGCCTCGTCCGTGAACTCGCTCCGCTCCTCGCTGCAGCTGCTCGACAGCTCCATTGACATTCTGGACTCTGGCGTAAACGACTTCCCACGCCTCACCAAAGTCCTCCAAACTACCAGAGTACACTGCACCCTCTGTCTGAAAGATATCCCATTCTAACTGTTTTTTTCTCAGCACTTCGAACTCCTCCCCGAACCAACCCTCCAAGAGGCCCAACAAGCCCTGCTAGACGAAATCTCTCCCAGCATCGCGCACCTCCTCTCAGTCGCAACGAACCACGTCGAGCGACTTGCGCGCCGCGAGGACTCGCTCAAGGCCAAGTGCGAGCTTCAGGAAGGGCGCATGTCAGACAAGCAAAGGAGCGCGGCGGCCAGTCGCGCTGGTTCTGCGGCAGCTCGACCAGAGACAAATAACTCGGATGCTAGTGCCAAGGCTATTCAGTTGCGAAGACTAGTGCAAAAGAAAGAGAGGCTCAAGTATGCTGTCGACAGGCTGGAGTTGCAAAATCGGCAAAAGGAGAGGGAGTTGAGGAAGAGTATGGCTGTTCAGTGATCGTCAGTTGTGGATTGATTTTACCACTTTGAGATATCTTCAGTATGGCTTTTGCTGTACTTGAGCCGGGTGATGTCGCTTTTACAAAGATTTAAAGCATTATATGCTTTCTCAGTTGGAAGGATGATCTCAACCAGCATCTATCGTCCAAAACTTGGATCTCTCCCCTCAAGGATCGAGGACAGACTTTACATCAGTTCAAGGACATAATACACCACAAGCGCCGCTTCCGCTTCAAGCGTTCATGGGCAACTATATTATTCGAAAATATAGGCCAGAAAGATTCAGTTAGAGTCGGATCGGTTTTATGATACAGATAGTCGAGTAGCTATTATACAATATA
Organism: Talaromyces sp. P118-02; assembly: GCA_037040535.1. Taxonomy (NCBI): domain Eukaryota; kingdom Fungi; phylum Ascomycota; class Eurotiomycetes; order Eurotiales; family Trichocomaceae; genus Talaromyces; species Talaromyces sp. P118-02. Next base: position 289,889 of record JAXQGY010000895.1, read on the forward strand.
ATACAAATACCCCAAATAATAGTAATCCAAGCGCCGTATACAATATTTCCAATGTCGTAAGTCATTTCCGGGCGAAATACGACAAAACATGCAGAAAGAATCAAGCTATATCTCCAGTCTCCTCATCCGTGGTCTTTTTGGATGCCTGGCGAATCCGCTTCTTGTTTGCATACCGTTTCCAACTAGGAATGTTCCGGCCTTTCTTTCTTTGCTCAAGTGAATCAGCTTGCTCGTTTAGTGCATTTGCCAGGCCCGGGTTGGCTTGTTTCTCTCGCGGCAGGATCTCGCTCTCGTCTTCGTCCCCTTCTTCCTCTAGTTGACTCATCCGGGAGGCGGCCTTACTCTGCATTCTCTCTTTCTTGCTGAGTTGGGTTTCAACAGTGCCGAGCCTTAGATGGCGCGGGATTCGCGTTTTGGCTCCCAGAGCCCATAAATCTCCCCAGCGAGCCTTGCGGGCGTCGTGGTATGCTTGTCGGCTAAATGAGCGAGGCACCGTCCAGCGCTCGATCTTGCTTTCTGGCGTGCACACGTCCATGATGACATGTCCGCGGCGTTTCATCGGCGTATAGACCATGCGCGGAAGAGACAGGACGTTGAAATTTGGATCTGTCGAGGGTTCGGTCGTCACTTCTGCATCACTTTCCGGAGCGTCCTCTTCGTAGCCCCCAAATGCAGCATCCGTCTCTGCTTTTCCTTGAGTTATACCTTGTGTTTGTCGCAAGTCCACTCCACGTTGAACAGCCACGTAGCTGAATTCGACATCTTCGTGGTTGCGATGTTTGCTGCCAAAGATGCGCTGCAGGAAATCAGGCCGAATGTATCGCTGCGAGAAATGGCAATAATCACTTCGACCTTGCGAGTGGCCAGGGACAGTGTACATGGGGCATTTTCCATGGTTCGTGCACGGGGCAATGATCATGCCAGGCTCTTTCTTCACGCTTCCCATATCTCCGCTCTCTGTCAGCGCAGAATATTCGGTGTCGCCGGGGCTAGCAATGTGTTTTTCTAGCAGCATTTCACGAGCACCGGCAATGGCTTCGAATCCTCGCTGGCGGCCCTTTTCCAGCATGATCAGGACACCGCCATTGGGGTTCAGCAGGGCCCATAGATTCTGGACGTGGTGTTTCCGTCTGTAGTCTTCTTTGATTTCAAGCAACGAGTGAGGTGCGATTATGACATCGAACATCTTGCGCGAAGGCGCTCTCTCGTCGTTCAGGGTCGAGCCCTCACGGATATGGACGTAATCAGGCAGTCGAGGCAAGAAAGTTGTATTGTCCAGCATTGCACCCGCCCGCGTCTGGAGACTATTGGATCCAGCCAGCACGGTTGATTTTCCCGTAGGAATTGGAGCATCTCTGGGGTAGTCTGGAACCATAGTCTCATACTCGGCACGAAGGATCTCTCTCCACGCCAACAAGCCAGCACCTCCACCACCTGCATCCAAAACTCGTGGTCCTGTTTCCTGATTTATGAGATCCCGCAGCCACTTGCTTCCCAGTCGCTTCCTAACCTCAACAAGCACGCTCAGAGCCGAGGCATAGACGCCGGGATAGAGAGCGGCAAGGTAGGTATTGGCTTCCATCTCGGTCATGTAATGCTGTGCAGCTGACAATGGTATTGGGGTTTGCGGCAATTTCATATTAGGCGATGCGGTAACAGTTGAATGCGGCATTCGAGGCCCGCCAAATATTCTATGGGCCGCTTCGGTGATATGTTTGTTGGGATAGTCGGACAAAATGGCAGTGATGGGGCCAGTAACTGTATCCTTGGGGAGAAACACAGTCCTTGGATCGGTGGCAAACTTCCCAGCCTCGGTGAAAGGATGAGTTCTCCGCCCAAGCTCGGAGTCCTCGTATTCGATTTCGTTTTCCATCAAAACACCGCCTAGACGGTCTGCGACTTCCCGGGCACGTTCCATTGCATTTTCTTCGGGCTCAGCATCCACCAAGTGTGCGGATTCCGCGTCTATGTCGTCCTCTTCAACGTGTCGTTCCACCTCGATCTCTTCAATCCCGCCCTGTCCATCGTCTCTGAGAATGATATCCGGCGCCCTGACTTCCGCCTCCTCTTCCTCTACTTGTTCCTCCGGGCTGACCGCCTCGCCATAAAGAGTGTTGTAAAGTTCCAACTCGGCAGGGTTCAAGTAGTCATCTGGCAGAAACTCCCCAAATTGCTGTCTGGCGTCTCTGACCTTGGCTTCCAGCGATTGATAATTGCGATGGCCAATCGACCCACTGAAAACATCCTCTAGACCCCAGTTCCTGATTTCCACAACATGGTCGTACTCGTCCAAGAACACATCGTCTAGTACAACGGCGAGTTCGTCTTCGTGTTGGTGAATGCTATCAATTAGCGTATATATCTCGGCTTTTCGAGTCGCTGGAAGCACTTCGACATCGGGAGCTGAGGATAGTGTTCGTCTTGCTGTAGCCCATTTATGCTGATGCTTGTTTCTCTGAGCCAAAGAGGAGAGCTGCGAGCTTTTAACGGTTGAACCCAATCTGCGACGAGCTCGCTGAAGCTGTGCTGTGTGATGCGTGGTCGACTGGAGGATCTCGAGTACGCCGGGTCGAGAATTCCCTACGCGACACCTGGAAAGCATCGTAAAGCTTCAGTCTTCGACCAGCAAAGAAAAAACTTTCTTTTTTGCCTTGGGAAGTGCGTGAGAAACTCTTTGCTCTTTCCGCCACAGGCGCTCCCGACGTGCCAAGCCCGCATCAAATGTCGGAGACGTGATTGGCCAGTCGGTGTTACATAATACAGATTCCTATACTTAGTTTTTATTGGCTGCATATACATTATATTATTCGTTTCTCAGTGAACTATATACTCATGCATCGCTATCGCCGCTATCTTCGCCGGTGACAATACTCAACGAGCTGATACATTTCATCACCTCATGCTCCAGCGCACTCAGCTTGGCCATGACCGCGATGAGACTGGGATCCTGGCTCTCCACGCGGATCTTTTCTTTCACTTTTACTTCTTCCCCGCGCCACGTAAACGTACCCCCGGATTCATCGTGCGTGGGCAGCCGCGGCCCGAAGATTCGGTCTCGTAGTGAAAGCCCTGTCAGGGAGATGTCTGTGGCAAAAGCCGTTGGGGCTTGGGCAACGGCTGTGGGTTCTAGGGTTCGCAGGTTCAGGACCAAAGCGGCCTCTGCGATTGCTAGCTGGAATGATACGTAGGGCGGCAGAGTAGGATCAAACACCTTAACAAAAAAATCAGCGGCTCAAAAACCTTTTCAACTTCAACACGTCTGGGGTTCACGTACATTGTCGTCCGCGCTGTTTTCCCACCACTGTAATGACTCTGTGTTTCCCTTGAGGGTAGTCCTTGCCTCGGAAATATGCTCGTGTAGTAAGTGCAGCTGGCCGGATATGAAGCTTGCATTGAGTGGATTGCCAGTCCACGTGCTGACATCGACTACATCAAGGCTCTGGTTCACCAGGTTGCGTACTGTCGCAAGCTGATCCAGCACCAGCTCTGGTGCTCCCGGGATATTTGAAAATGAGAGACGGGTAGCATTAGCCCCGCGAGTTGGCGGTAGAGAGCTGAGTCGAAGTTGAATATCCTTGACAAATATCAGTCTCAACAAAGAACAAGTGGCATATAAGAACAAATTACATACCCCCTTGACGATACGGGTTCCTACTCTAGTCACAAACCCTTTTACGCTCTCTGATCTAACTGACGAGAGCACCAGGGTGGACCCTGGTTCTTTGGGAGCCAATAGCTCAGCGCATTCCTCGAGTCCTTCTCGCAGCGAGGCAAGCAGTTCTTGGAACGAGGTCAGCAGCCACTCGAGCTCTCTGGCCTATAACTTATCAGCGACACGGCCCTCAAAAATAAGGGTACGTGTGCGAAAACCACACTCACCAAGGAATCTTCTTCCTCTGCCTTCAACTTATCCGCCGACAATGGCGGATAGGCCCAGGTTGCCATAGATCCGAGTTGGGACCAATAATGGGCGAGACTGATGCAAGTGGAGTCGAGTCGTTAGCACGCTGCGTTGTGCAGAAGACAGGCAGCAGCAAAAAAGAGGTGACGTTGGCTAAGAAACAACAAAACGAAGAAATGACGTTGCAATGCTGTAGAGAGAGAAGCATAAGTGGAGTGTGACCTCAAAATGATAGAGTTGGCCGGTCGGCGGCGCTAGTCCGGTTGCGGACGCGCAAAGTGGCTTAAGGTTGAGCAGGCTAGTCTGTATCGGGTATAACGTGCCAGCACTGCACCTACAGCCTACGTCATCGAAAAGGGCTTTGCGATCGAATCCAGAATGTGGGAAAGCAAAAAGTCTCGCCTTAAAATAAGAAAAACTCTCTGGCCACAAATTATTCCCAGCCTGTCGTTTCGTCTTCTGCGCCCAATTGAGATCCTCACCATCCCCCACACACACACACACACAGATCTTAATTTCTCTTCGACAATCCCACACACATTGTTTCACACTGTGCAAGCTCTACTCAGAAAGCAACCAGATCAGCAACCAGATCGACAACCCCGCGATGGCAGCTGGACGTGAGCATTCTCTCTTTTCAATACCATAAAACGATCATATCTGATTTCCTACAGGACCAATCCTCAGCCTGCTGGCTCTCTTCTTCACAGCCGGAGCTCTCCTGCTCATGTTCTTGACGCTGCTGGGCGGAGCTACCAACCACACGCCTCTGAACAACATCTACTTTCTCGAAGCAGACACTTCCAAGATCCCCGGTGCTCCGTCTACCTCGCGATGGACCTTTTGGAACCTGTGCTCGGTGAAAAATGGGAGGAACCAGTGCGGTTCTGTGCACCCGTGCTTTCCCTTTGACCCTCCAAGCTCGCGCAACTTTGGCACTGATTCCAATGTTCCTTCTCAATTCCTTGGGTATGCTGACTCTTTTTTTCTTCAATTTGTATTCCAGCTAATAAATTTCATACAGAACTAAGCACTACTGGCTGCTGTCGCGGTTCATGTTTCCGTTCATCCTCATCTCGCTATTCTTTGCCACTTGCTCTCTCTTCCTCGGTCTCGTGGCCATTTGCACTCGGATTGGAAGCTATCTCTCAAGTCTCCTTACCTGGCTCGCATGGGTGTTCCAAGCCATTACCGCTTCCTTGATGACGTGAGTTCCACCCTTAATATTTTTCTACTCAAATGAAATACACGTACTGATATATATATATATAGAGCCTGCTTCGTCCAAGGCCGCAACCACTTCAACTCCTCCGGCGAACACGCAAGCCTAGGCAAGAAATCCTTTGCCTTCATGTGGACCGCCGTGGCATGCCTGACCCTGTCCACCGTGCTGTACTGCATGGGCGGCACCCGAGGCAAAACCGAAGAGGGATACAGCGGCCGCGAGACCCGACGACGCGGATTCTTTGGCTCGAGACGCTCCAGCACTCGCTCGCGCGGAAGTTTCCGTAATGAGCAACGCATCAGCGAGGAACGCAAGGACTATGCTTGAATGAAGTCTTAAAGGATAGATTCATTCAGCCCTCAACGGCTCAAAAGGATTACGGATCGAGTAATCTCAAAGTCGCTCACCTTCTGGTATCTATCCATCTGAATAATCCGCCACTACTACTCGCTTTACGCTTTACATATCTGCACGCCTTCTACGAACATCCGAACTAAACATACAGTTTCCGTCACTCTTTTAATGAAATAACGAGCCATTAACGTCTTGTTACTAATGAATCTGCTGTGAAAATACGATCAAGCACTGAATATCCAATCTTTACTTAATATGGAGACCGCCATCTTTTTATGGCTTTCTTCAGTTCGACAATGTACTATTGACGAGTACCACATGTCTTATATTACGAGTCGCTACATATTTGTACACTAATTGACTTGTTGAATAATAATTAGCTGAGTAAAAAAAAGTTTCATATCGTTTTGAAAAGAAAAGTTCTACCTGGTTGAATATGCATATTTCCATCTATTCTAGTCCATGCGCTGGTCAAACAGTACATACAATTATTTCACGGCATATCTATGCACCACATCACTTTTGTGCCGAGTCAAATCAACCGAGATGAAACCATCATAAAGATAAATAATAAAAAAAAAGTTTAAAACAGATCTATCAAAAAACAAAACTATCGTGAACCGCATGGACTTTTCATTCATATTTTCTTCTAAGCGGAACCATTGGCCTGGGATTCCACAGCGAGGCGCACACCACCCTTTCCACCAACTTCTCGGGCAGTGATTTGAGCACCGAGATCCGAGTTGATGTTGATTGTGACCTCGATCTTGCCGCCAGCCTTGACGCCCTTGATGGCGACTTCGGCGATGGGCTTGGTGGCTTTCCACACGATTTCGCGAATGTCTTCTTCTTCTTCCTCCTCTTCGTCAGAGTCAAAGTCCGAGTCGTCCTCGTCTTCGGCTTCCTTCTTGTCCCTGGCGATGGGCTCGGGCTTGGTGACCTTGATTTCACGCGCGCCTTCGGTGATGCGGACGAGGACGTCGCCGCCCTCCTTGGGGGCCAGGTACTGAGCGACACGGCGGGCAGGGAGAGCGGTGTCGACGTTGACGAGGGGTCGGAAGACGGCATCGGCAGCAGAGGCATCGGCAGACACCAGTTGCACGCCGATGGCGTTGCTGAGATGCGGCGTCACGGTGACCATGGGGTGGATTGATTGCTCAATGTCCTCGGCGTCAAACTCCTGGATCAGCGAGGCTTGGTATGCGGCACCACGAGCAGCCAGTTCAGAGGGGTTGATGGCAGATGGGAGAGTGGCCGGGGCGAAAACCTGGGTGGCTTCGGGGAAAAGGCCCTCGAGAAGACGGGCAATCTTTGGCGTGTGAGAAGTACCACCGGCCAGGATAACCTTGGAAAAATTGTTAGTTTTCATGTTCTAGATATAAACCTTCTGGGAAACAAACCTCGTCAATGTCAAGAGTGTCAAGTTCTGCCTTCTTCACAGCCGACTCAATCAAGCCAGTGAACTGAGCAAAGACCTTGGCAGCCAAAAGCTCATATCTCGTCCGGTTGATGTTAGAACCGTAGTCGATACCGTTGGTGAGACTTTCGATGCTCAGGGTCGCGTTGGTACCGATACTCAAAGCCTTCTTGGTCGCCTCGCACTCCATCTTCAACTTGGCCAAGCCACGGACATCCTCGCGAGGGTCGACCTTGTGCTTCTTGATAAATTCCTTGGCAAAGTAGTCCACGACCACCTGGTCCAAGTTGGCACCGCCCAGTTCGTAGTCATGGACAGTGGCCAGGATGGTGTAGATTCCCCCGCGAGAGGCCACGACAGCGACATCCGATCGGATGCCACCGAGGTCAGCGACCACAACGAGCTTGTCCTTCACACCGGCCTCGGGTCTGGCATCATAAGCCATCAAGGCCGCGGCGGGCTCGTGGATCAATTGCAACACTTCAATGTCGGCATTCTTGGCAGCGGCAACCAGGGCTTCCCGCTGGGCATCGGCAAAGTTGGTGGGCACTGTGATCACAGCGGCGTTGACAGTCTTTCCCAAAAAGTCCGACGCAGACTGCTTCAAGCGACGCAGGTGACGGGTTGTGATTTCAGAGACGGAGACGGTGCTTGGGGTTTCATTGTCGGTATCGTGGATCGAGAAGACCACGGTGGAATCGCTCTGTTGGGGGTGTGCCGACTGGTGCGAGGGTGTAGGGTCTATCGACTTGAAACTGTGTTGTGTAAGTATTTTGTATGTACATGCATATCGACAACACTCACTCCTTGCCGAGATAGTCACGGAAGTAGGCGACGGTGTTCTTGGAGTTGCGGATAAGCTGTGCCTTGGCTTGTGTTCCATGGAATTCTTCCTTGTCGACGTAGGCGAGGATAGACGGAATTTGACGGTCTGATGCGATTAGCCAGGCGCGCAAAGATTTTTTCTGGGCGTACTCACCTCCTTCTTCGTTGGCAATGACTTCGGCTTTTCCGTCCTGATCAGATGATACATTAGAAAAATTCTCTTTCGGCCTGGATTTACTCTCAAGACGAAACTTACAGGGGTGGTAAAAGCAATGGAGCTGCTGGAGTTGCCAAAGGCAATACCAATGGCAACCCGCTCGCCTGCAGTTTCACTCATTTTTGTGGTTTTTTTGTGTGTGTCTCAAAAAGATGAGTCCTGATCTGCAGGAAATTTTTCGGGATTATGAGGCTGTTCTAGCCACGACACAGGCGAGGAAAAGAAAGATTAAAAGAGCGGGGTGGGTTCCAGGACTACGCTTTAGCCTGCGGGAAAACTTTTGAATATTTTTTTAAGGTACCTGTGGCGGGCTTATCGATAGCGCTGTGGCTGGTTCCTAGCAAAGAACGAATGATGTTTTATGCAATGGCAATGTGCTCGTGTTAGCTATCATTTTCATGATTTTTGTAGCAATTAAATTTAAAAAATTTTTGAAAAAAATAAGTAGTACTTGTATCGCGTACTATCCAGGAAATGGTGGCTACAGGCTGCATTTACGCAAAAGACAGCAAGAATCAATAACCTGTAATTTATGCAATCGAAAGGGCCTTGGAATGTTGGATTCCCCTCTCCAATAAAACTACTACGCATATACACAGTCTATATCGCGTCGGAAATGCACACAAGTAAGGGTTCAACTGCGAATTTGTATGGAGACCACGTGATCCTTATCGATAAGGGCCGATGGATTTCTTCCTTCCTCATGCACCACCATGACTTTTACTTCCCTACGATATTGCTTATACCATTGCGAACGCCCTACCACAATTCAAACCGCAGTTTCGATCAGGCGTACTCCCACTGGGTAATGCTGCAATGAGCAACCCCGCCATCCTGCTTCCTGGCGACCAGGTCCCCGCCAATGCGCTCCCCTCGACAACATCAAACCCACTGAGACTGGGCTCAGGCGCGCGTTTACTCTACAAATCCCAAACCCCACAGAAGACAAAAAGCTCATCATCATCATCATCGTCAAAAAATTCCCACCAAATCGTCGCTACACACGCAGGCCTGCTCTCAACAGATAACAAACGCAACATCGTCACAATCCAATCCTTCTCGAACCGACGCTACCTGCCCACAGTCAACGACCTGGTTATTGCGCAAGTGCACCGCTCGTCGCAGGATTTCCATCATTGCATTATCTCTCCGCATGCGCCGTTTGCTGTGCTGGGTCAGTTGTCGTTTGAGGGAGCTTCGAAAAAGACTCGGCCGAACCTGAAGCAGGGCGATCTCGTCTATGCGCGTGTGCTCTCTGTGGGCGTTGGCGCGGGCACAGAAGTCGAGCTCACCTGCGTCAATCCGGCGACGGGCAAGGCTGAGCCTGGTGGACTGGGTCCGCTGACGGGGGGTATGGTGTTTGACGTTTCCACGGGCTTAGCAGCGCGGTTGATGAAAGGTGGCGAGACAGCGAACGTGGTGGTGCTAGAGGAGCTGGGCAAAAAACTAGAAAACAAGGGCGGGTTTGAAATCGCTGTGGGCAGGAATGGTAGGGTCTGGGTGGACTGCTCCAGCAACAGCGATATTGGCGTCAGGGCTACGATTGCTCTTGGGCAGTGTCTGCAGGAACTGGATCGGCGGAATAATCTGACTGCAGCAGAGCAGAGGAAGCTGGTGTCGCGGATATTACGAGAATTGAAGATTGACGTTTAGAGCTGTAATTAAGACTTGACAATTCTGTTCTGTATGAATATAGAAATTAATTTGGCATTGTGCAGTCACGAACCCCATAGATTTACGGTATAGTTCCGTTCAAGGTACAATTGTGGGGCCCGACTCAATTTATTTCTTCTCAACTTCAGCCACCGCGACTGACCGAACCATTCTCTCCTGTTGCTCAATCGGACGCCCGATTACGGGGTAACCCCTGCATCACGTCACATAAAATCTTTATCCATCTCTTTCATAGCAAAATACGGGGACTTCTTCATCCCAAGTACAGATGGATGAAGACAACGACGTTTGTAAGTCAATTTTTTCCCCCGTCCGATCAGAATCGTTCAGCTCTAAGTTACCCCCTATAGCAACTGCACCAGCAGAAATTTTCAACGAGAACGAAAAGACGCCAAAACCCAGCACCAAGAAATCTCCTCGCACGTACTCCAACCGCAAACGACCGGGCCCAATGAACATGGCGCACCTTTTGAATTCGTCGCCCGCGCAGGAACAAGCCGGCTCTAAAAAGCGGCCGCGCGCCGACGGTGAAGATTCAACAGCACTTTTATCTGGCAAGGAAAACAGAGAGCCCGGTACTGCCGGGTCATATTGGTCTCGTGAAGAACAGGGGGCACACGAACCAAGATCGTCACCGCCACCGATGATGAAGAAACAAAGACTTCAACCGGCAACGCAGCACCAGCAGCAGTCTGTGTTCCCAGTAAACCCAAAGACGAAAGCGAAAAAAAAGGAAGCGCAACACACGCTAGAATTGCGACTGGGCATGCCCGCGCAAACATTCCGACCAGGCCACATGAGCGACAAAAACGAGAAAAAGACCGGCTGGTTCAGTCCCGAAGAAATCAAGGCTCTGGAAAACTACAAGGAGGAATTCTGCAGGGAAAACGCGATCCACGGCGACACGTTTGATGAGTGCATCCAAGCACCCGGCAAGGACCGGGTCGAGCTCTTCAAGCGAAACCTAAGCCACATGGGCATCAAAGAGTTTTGGAATGGGATATACCTGCGCGTGCCGGGCCGCGACCGCCGGTCCACTGCGCGGTTTATGCGTCGCCATTTCCAACCAGGACAGAAAAAACGGTACCAGTGGACCGAGGAAGACGACGACGAGCTGGAACGACTGCACAAACTGCACGGCCCGAAATGGACCATGATATGCGCCGAATTGGACCGCGGCCATGACGACGTGGTGCAGCGGTGGAAAAACAAAGTCGAGCACCGGTCCACCATGCGCGGCGGTATCTGGAGCAGAGAAGAATTCGAGAAACTGATCGAAGTCATCGAAAAGACGCGCAATTACCTCGCCGAAGACGCCACCAAAAACTTGGACTTGGGGAATGACATTTATGAAATGGACGACAAGAACATCAGTTGGGGCGCCGTTAGCGATTATTTGGGCAACACGCGCTCGCGCCAGCAGGCCGCCGATAAATGGCGTAAAATCAGGGCCAAGGTCGATGATGCGCGCCAGAATGGAAAGGAAAATGCGACGTATCTGGACGTCTATGATTTCAAGGATGAGAGTAATCCAATGCCACTGAGGAGGTATAAGTCGCAGTCGGTGTCGCGCTCGTCGAGCTCGACGAGGAAGAAGACGCCGGCGAAGAGCCAGGATTTTGTGTTCTCTGATGATGACAGTGATGCTGCTTCTGACGATGACAATCTCTCCACGCGGGGACAGTTACAACCGCCACAATCTCTTGCAGAGGGCAGCAGCAGCAGCAACAACGAGGATCAGCAAGAACCAGACAGCGACAACGACTCGGTTATGAAATCCCCTGCATCGTCCAGCGCAGAGCCCGACGACGACGACGACGACGACAACAACAGCACAATCCCCAACCCATTCTCGCTCAAGAATATCCTAACCGACAAAACCTCCAACTCGTCTTCCAGCGCAGAGCCCGACAACAACAACAACAACAACGACGACGACGACGACGACGAGAACATCAAAACCAACAACACCTCCTCACCCAACACCTCCCCTTACAACCCGCTCTCAATCAACAACATCCTCGCCGACGAAACCCCAACCCCAACACCGTCCCAACCCAACAACAAAAAACACAAGCGAAGCAAAGCCGAAAAGGCCGAGGCCAAAGCCGCGCGAAAAGCAGAGCGAAAAGCACAGCGAAAAGCAGCACGCAAAGCAGCGCGCAAAGAGGCTCGACGCGCTCAGAAGCGAGCCATGCGAGATAGTACTGCTAGCAGTAGTGGTGGTGGTAGTGAGTCGGTTTCTGTTAAACGGGAGAGTACCCAGGAGAGTAACCAGGTGTGAGAATATCCAAATGTATCTAGATATTATTAATGTTTATTATTGGTTGAACTATATGGAATACATAGGTTGTATTTTGTAGTCTAATCTGTATAGTAATTAAAGCTCGTCTGTATAGTACTTATAGCTCGTCTTTTCGGGTCTGTTCCTCAGCCCTGACGTTCTCAACATCCCCAACAACATCATCGATATCAACATCCCCAAGGGCAACCCTCTTCGCCAAAGCAGCAATCTCGTCATCATAAACCGTCCACTCTGGCACCTGGCGCCTCGCGCGGTCCAGCTTCGGCTCCTTGGTCATCGGATTATTACACAAGTCAATCGTGCGCGCAGTCGTCAGCGCCTCGTCCGAGCACCAAGTCTCACACCACAACCAATCCTGTGGCAGACTCTTGATCGGGATCAACGTCTGCAGATGATTCGGTAGATCCTGATCTAGATTGCTTAGGGATTGCGGATCGGCCGAGAGCTGGTGGTACTGGCCACGCAGCCTGTCGCCCGCGGCCACCTCGCGGAACCGCTGGAGATCGACGACATAGAGCGCCGAGATGTGGTATGGGAGTTCCTTGAGGTAGGTTTTCCAATACCCCTGTTTCCAAAACCGGAAGCCTTCCATCTCCGTGCGCGAATCGCACATGGGCGTGAAGCCGTAAGGGGCACCCTCGAGATCGAGGGAGACCAAATCGTACATGTCAGTGCGGACGATCTGATCGGCATCAACAAAAATGACCTTGTCGAGGGAGAGCGGGAAGAGCACGTCCAAAAACAAAATCTTATACCCCCAAATCTCGCGCTGTTTCTCGCGCTGGCCACGCAGCCAGTGTGGCCATTTGTACGTGACCATCTCGTACGAGAAGCCATATTCTTCGGCCAGGTGAGGCAAGAAGCTCTTGAACGAGGGCGATAGAAACTGCTCAATAAACCAAAACTTGACTGTATGTTTGGTGTTTTTCATTACAGACACCATCATAATGTTCAGCATACGCTCGTACAAGTGACCGCTAGCGACCGAGAAGATGTTGATTTCGGCGTGTTTCTCGGCCGTGAGGCTTTGACTGCCACTTTTGACGCCCAGCACGCCCTGTGCAAAGTTGAGGCCCTTGGATACGTAGTCCATGGCGGATCCTGGCCGAGGACCGGTCTCGAGAACGTCTTCGTCCTCCTTGCCAGGGTTACGTGAGAGTCGAGGGAATAGCGTTTTGCCCTGGAACGACAGCAGCGCAACTTCATTGCTGCCGTTGTCTGCCGCCCGCACAGTACGACCGTTGGCACCGATGTTGTCCAGTTTGAAGATGCTCTGGCTGCGGCCTTCCTTTAATTCAATCTTCCAGAAGCCTGGTTGTGCTTTGAATTGGAAATAGCCAAGATTGTCCATGACGATTGTGTCGGCAAAAAAGGAGCCACCCTCGCTTTCTAGCAGTAGCTGGACACCCCGCGGTGGCGTCTGAAGAGTAGTATCGGTAGAGTGACCCTCAATCAGGATGTGTTCCAGCTGGTAAATTGCATCCACGTCTGTGCCGTCCTTGAGCGCGCCCAGCTTGATGTTGTCGAGGTCGTGGATGGATTCCTTGGGCGCGACAAGCCAGGAGGGCGCCACATCCATGCTGAGAGTAAACAAGGGCTCTTGAGGGAGTCCTCTAAAGGACGCTTCTGGCCGAAGTAGCGACCCGTTCTCGTCAAACGAGGGTTCTGGCGCAAGGACATGACGATAAAAGCGCTTGATGGGGAGCTCCTGCAGTTGAGTAACTGGGCTGAGGAAGATCTTGACCTTGACGCCAGCCAGTTCTGACAACGTCTTCAAAATCGGGACCCATCGTTGGGAGAGTTCCGAGGTAGGGTCGATAGTGGCCACGATGTTAATTGACGCGTCTTCTTGCGAGTCAACAGTGATGCCGGAGTGGGTGCTATTCCATCTGTTCCAAACATCCAGACGATACTTTGGCTTGCTTTCAAAAATACCCTCGGGAACGTCAGGCGTATTCGACAATGCCAGGAGAGAAGTCAACTTGGCAAAAGACAACGGACCCGTCACCTTGGATTCAATATCAAGATCTTTCAATGCCTCTGTGACAGGACCAAGACGCCGAGATAGTTCATAGTTATACAAATGCTCGATTTCCGCCTCGCCGAATTCGACAGATGATGGGAGAGGACCGACCACTCTGCCGTTCACCAAGAGACCAGACTCACCGGGAGCGAAGCCAAAGCTTTCAACCAGTTTCTGGCAGCGTGTCCAGTATTCTTGCTCTTCTTGAGAGTCTGTCGTAGCAGACTCAGCAGACTGGATCTGAAGAAGAATATCTGCCACATCGTGCTGTTTCGTCTGGCGTAGAAGCTCGTAGAGCTTGGAGGATACCCCCGTCGCGCTTTCCTTTGCGTCTGATGTATGTAGAGGAATGACTTCGGCCTCTAGATGCAGCTGACGGAACTTGAGCGCAGATACAAGCAGGGCGAGTCCATAATCAGTATTAAAATCTCCAACCACAACCAATTGAACATTATTGGTAGTATGCGTCTTATCCGAAGGAAGACGAAGAATCTCGTTGAAATCGTTATGAGCACGTGCAATGTCGAGCATATTCAGCATACGAATGTCACTATCATCCTCGGGGATGATCCACTCGTTACGGCTTTGTGCTGCGTCGAGCAGGAAGAACCCCGCGATCCAACTGTCTGTCTCAAATTCGCCTTGGAAAAGCGCTTGTTGAATCAGCTGGACATCCCTTCCGAGCTGCGCGGGCAAGGATTGCAGATAGGTTTCTGTACGGGTCATGGCAATTCCATTGACCAGAGTGGGCGGGGAAGGGCCTTGGAGATCGAGACGTCTCAGATACTTTGCGGTTTTGGTGACAACATCGTCCAGGTCTTGGGACTGAAGGACCTCGTCGAATGACAGGCTCTTCTTTTCTGGGCGAAGCGCGCGGTCCGCAATGGCGGTAGCAAATAGTTTCTTGTCGGATTTGGCGGGCTTGCCAGATGATGCAGTCTACAAAATTAGCAATTGGTCAGACCAGATATGCGAGAACAAAAGCTTACTTCTTCCAAATACGCCAGCAACGAAGCCAGGCCATAGGTCTGTTGTAGATGATGTGCTATTTTGGCCTGAGCTTTAGACTCTTCTGTGTGCACAATCGGTACGAGTCCAAAACGGACTGGAACCATGCGTTTGACAAAGGTGTAGAGATACTGGACAATAAAGCCAATGTCCTCCTCGTTTGCCAGATCCACCGGAACGATCACATTATGAATGTCCCGGCGGACAGGTGGAAGCTGGCCGGGATACGTAGGTTGAAGGAGCTATAAAAAATTAGCTGCTTGCAAGCATCTCTATAACAACGGTCACTCACAATTTGGAGATTCGACGAAAAGCTTCCGTATCGCTTATCCTTTTCGATATCATTCATCCAAATGAGCACTCCGCCTTCCTCAGCCTCATCACGCCAGTCGTAGCGCTGGACATCACTGCCGACTGTTACTTCCGCCAGCGCAGAATGAGACAGAAGATCGACTGCCTCGGAACCAGCCAGGCCAAGCTTCTTGAACTCGCCAATCAGTTTCCTCTCACGTCGCAGATGTTCCAATAAAGAGTACGAATCAACCTGGCGAGTATCAATCTGCTGTCCGTTGATCCACATGATGTTGCGAGCGCCGGGCAGTCCGGCCTGTCGATTCTTTGCATATTCTACCAAAAACTTGTCCGACGTGTTATAAGCCGCTACGGCGGCAGAATGTTTCGGGAAATCTTGAGACAGCTTGACCAGTGTAGTAATTGGATCCTGGCTGTCCAAAACGAACCCGGCGGCACTGGTGCCCAGCGTCAGGACTTGGGACGAGGCCAAAGGTGTCAGGTCTGCTGGAGACTCGTCTTCTAGGTTCTCAGTGCTTGGAGTCTTGGGCTTCTGGCCGGTAGTTTCCTTGCCATCTCCTCTCTCCTCATCTTGTCGGTCGTCAATGACAATATAATCCGTTCTTTTGAGTGTCAATTCAACTCCATAACCGTTCATGAAAAGAGGCCGAGCGGGGGTATCGTGGTTCTGAATATAGCGGTATCGCACTCGGTACGCAATCTCGCCATCCTTTGCAAGAGCTTGTAGCGTGCGGTGGTATTCACCAAAAATTGGCGAGGAGACATCTGCGTAAAGCACCGCCGGAGTTGCCAATGGGTCGCCAAAAGTCCGGTCAAAAGGTAGCTCTCGGGGGTCACTTGAATAATAAATCAGCACACCATTCTACAGAATATATAAAATTAAACAGGTAAAAAAAAACCAACCTATCCCCGTCGACAGGCTGTTGCGCCCGCTCTAGCGTCGGCGAGCAGTACTGCTTCCCATCCATATGAACCCATACCGGGCAGGCTGCGTCCTGGGCAGCAGCCAAAGTAGACTGCACCGAGGAATTGTAATACTGATAATGAGCCTGAATACGAGGCGCGGCAGAGCGAATCGAGAGCGCGAGCTTGAACGAATCCAGGCTCTCTGCGTCGGCGAGATGGCCGTCGTCGCGGAGGACGTGCAGGAACCGGCGATACAAGTCCTGCTCTGTGGTGGCGCTTTCAAAGGCACCTTCGGCAATTCGATCGAGGAGGGGGAAATACGCGGTTGAGTTTTCTTCGGCGGCTGTTTCTCTGTATAGTCATATGCATCAGAATATACTCTCTCGTTATCGGCTGAGGAGAGAGGAGGGGGGCGTACAGCAGCTCTACCAGGTATGGTCCCGCGTCAAACGAAGCTTGCAGGGCCACGTTGACAGAAGGGCCTGCAATGGCGCCATATGGAAGACGAAGCAGCAGCAACAAGCCTGTGGCCAGGCTAGATGCTGCGGTGGGCTTCATTTTATAAGATCATCCACGGCTGTGGTTGTTGTTGAAGGTCACTGATCTGAGGATGATCTGCTCTACTTCACATGCCTCAGGCAGGCAGACAGCTCATGTTGCTCCTCCAATAAACAAGATAAACAAACTTACGAGACAACGCCCCAAGGAGTGATTCCGTATGAAGAAGGAAAGAGGGAGCTGGAGGTCAAAAAGAAAGAAGGACTGGACACCTATCGATAACCTCCGCCGCACGCTCCGCTCCGATTGGCCGGAGCTACCTACGAAGCCAACAACGTTGTCTAGACTCTACACGATTATTTTTTGGATCAATTTTTGAATCAATTCAAATTAACAAATAGTATTGCGAGCTGGCACAACCAGCACTCTACCAGATCCTTCTCGTACATCCAGTAGCTATCTCAAATAAAAACAAAGAAAGAAAATATGCGCCAGATAAACCTTGGCGAACACCGTAAACACCGCTCAAGTGAACACCACTAAAGCTAAAGATAGAACTCGTATAACTCCTTTTCACCATGGTACCAGCCAATTTCCATTTCCAATGCAGTATGCTGCTTCGCACATACGTCGAACGCTAAGTCGATAGATTTTCATTTGTTCATCATTTCATCATCAAGTCAAACGCGGGGGAATAATAAAATCACTTTTCAAAGACGCTTTTCTCGGCGTCTGCTGCCTTGGCACGCTTTCTCTCGTTGGCTTCCCAGATCATGCGCTGGCGCTTGAACTCGTCCACATCAAAGGGGGTTTCGTCGCTGGAGCTGCTGGCAGAGCGTCCACCGATGATAGAAGAGAAGGACTTCTTCTTGGAAAGCTTCGGTCTGCCAAGGTCTTTGCCATCTGGGCGCGAACGAATTTTACGCAGCTGATGGTTGATCTTCTCCAAAGTGGATTTGCTGCTTTTGGAGTCGGGCGTGGGAGAACGAGACTTGTCACTGATGGTTGGAGCACGGCTGGCGGAAGAGAGCGAATCTTCGACGGAGGCAAAGCTCACGCCAGAATCAGCACTGCGCTTGTGGGTCTTGCTGCGCACGTCGGCTTCCAAGTAGTCGCGGTTCTCAATTGACGCGCAGTCGTAGATGGTGTCGTGGGCCACATCGAGGTACCTCTGCAAGAACTCGTGGACCAGCGGCCATGCGGTTTCCTCGCCTGGGCGGGCTCCCGACTTGAGCACGTTTTCAATGGCGGCTTTTCCATAGCGCTCGACACTCTTGATGTAGTTGAAAAAGCCCTGGCGCTGACGGCTCAAATCGTCGGGATTCAATTCCCCGTTTGGCACCTTGGAAGTGGCCGAGAGTGGTGTGACTGGAGGGAAGAGAGTGTTCAGCATAGCCAGGCAGTTGGCCTTGTTGAATGGCTCCAGCCAGATTTCGTTGATCAAGGTCTACCCATTTGTCAGCAATGAACGGGATTGAAAGTGTGCAATTTGAACTTACCCAGCGACGCAAGCTCACGCAGACATTTTTGTAGTAGTGATGGGCCTTGCGCTCCTTGTCTTCGATAGACTCGATCCAACGCACGACACCGGGGTATTTCTCCTGCAGCAGCTGCTTCTGGTGGGGGCTGCAGCGGAGGAAAGGCGAGGAGTCGTTGCTGACATCGATGGCGAGGGCCTTGAAGGCGGCCACGACATCCTTGTGGCGGCGTCTCTCGAGGTTCTTGAGGTAGTCGAGGGCGGTGAGAGCCTGTGGGAAGTCGACAATCTCCAAGTTTGCGGCAAACACACGGCGCACAAAGGTGACCATGAAGCCGACAGGTAGTGAGAGCTGGTGGGGAGACTTGGCGATGTGCGAGATCAGCTGGGCTTTGAATTGAGAGGCGGCGTCGGCGACCGGCTCGGACGAGTTCTGCATGGCGGGGCTGGCAAAGGCCGATTCCTTGAAGGCAGCGTTTGACGCCAGCGGGCGAATCTGGCAGTTGAGCGTGTACATGCTGCGCAGAGGAATCTCGTAGGAGGCGGGGTTGAGCATGTAGTGTTCGAGAACCAAGGGCAAGGCAGAGCCATCAGAGGTGTCGATGGCTGGTGATTGGGGGGGAGAGGCGGCCATTGTGTGGATAGTGATAGGAACCAGGTGACAAGGTCACAAAGCGAGAAAGTGGACAAGATAGATAAGAGTAGACACGAATTGGACAGAGGTCGACAGAGAGAGTGGCGGGGAGAGAAGGAGAAAAGATATTGTTGTGCGAAGTGTGAAGAGAGAGAGCGAGGTCGCCTGGAGGTTCTTTTCTTTCTTGCCGGTCTTTCCTAATCGGGCCCCGCAGTCAGTCGTTCAGTCTCTGCCACGAGCGAGTGATTGACAGCGACAGACGAGAGAAGGAAGATGAGAACAACGAGAGGAGAGAAGGAAGAGGAAGAGGAAGACAGACAGACAGAAGAGAAAAGAGGAGTAGGTTAACAGTGAGAACCAACAGCACCGTTTATTAAGAGTCGGATCTAGGCCCGGCGCAGCCATGGCGCGTTCCGACAGGCCGGGGAGCCGTGCCCGCCGCAGCCTAGCGTGATCCTCGAGGATGCTTACTGCAATTTTATTTCTTATTCTGTGGCAGCCTGCCGTTTGATTACTGCTAGGTTCTTCGTTTGTTCTGTCATCCTCCGTATTCCGTGGAATACCGTCGGAATGCCCCAAGACACGCAGTATAAACAGCATCTATATACATGTATACGAATGTAAACAAGCGTTCCGTGGTTCGCGGCGGGGGGCGCGCGCGGGTCTTGGCGCATTAGGCGGCCCGCAGTGTGGACGACTCGAGTCAAACTCTGCAAGCCGAGGAGTATTTATGCCGTTTGCGCTGTGACAGCTGCCATGGCTGTCTGTTGGTGCAATTTCGGAACGGGGCAATTGTCCATGGACGATCAATTAGTAATTACCGAGTACTGCAAATAGTTAGTATTGGATTTTAATATTAATAGCTGTTGGTGTTATTGCTTGATCCTGGGCTATAATTGATAAATACGGATATACATTACGCTGGTCGCCCTCCGTACTAGCAAATACCGCGGGACGCCTCTTGCTTGAGAGTCCCACGCGCAGATTACGTGTATCTGTGTATCAACCGCGTATGAGACAGCAAATCCCGCAGTCTACGCAGACAGGGCTGTGTCAGCCGTAGCGTAATTTACCGCTCCCCACGATCCGAGTCCAGTCCAGTCTGTCGGAACGCCGGAAAACTCTGCCCACCTCGCCCTTGCGTCCGCTCAGACCGTCTTTCTTTTTGTTGCTGTGCACTTGTTTGTCGCTCGTTTTCGTGGGATGGCCGATGGCGTCAGGCCCGCCGTGGGATCGAGCCGACGGACGAGCAGGCTGCATCGCGTCTGCGTGCCAGTTTGTTCCGATACGCTGGGTGCTGGGCTGATGGTGAATGCAAGATGTATCCACAGGATTATTATTCGGATTTCCGATTAATTGTCAGTCATGATTCTGCTGCCTCAGCGTGCACGGAATGCAAAAAGCAATTATCACTACGTAGTGCTACTACTGTACAATTACGGAGTGCAGAGATTGTTTTTTTGGGAATTATTTATCTGCCAGCAGACTCAGCACGTTGCCGCCGCCTCCTGTAGGACCTGTACAGACACACGTCGCGTGGCGATTTCATGCAGCAACTTGATACATCGAACGAAACCTTTGAATTAATATTTGGAATGCATCATATCCAGATGTCGGCTCGAGCCTCGGGGAAGACTTGCAAAAATTAGGCTTCGGAGCAACGCTGGAGCAACTTTGGATCTGGACCAGTCATTTGGTCTGCCAAAATTTGAGTCTGGTCTTTTGACTCTTTTCTGGTTGGTTACCTAGTCATGCAATGCAGCACGTATATGTATTCCGGCCGAGAAGCTTTGAGCGCCCGGCGAACTAGAATTGTAAGATATAGTTTTACGATCGTGACTCTTTGCAGATCGGATCACTGGGATCAGAGCGCGAGATGAAATGGTGAGGTTTGCCGAATGCAGCTATGACACCACGACATGGCTTGAAGGCACAAGTAACTAAGGTAAGTAATGAGAAACACCGAAAAAAAAAAAGTACCCTTTTTTTAAAATTATTAGAGACTCGGGGTTATAATATTATAGATTAAATGTGGGGTTACGCCCATGTAATTACATGGTCGAAACAGATTACAATAGAAATTATATAGTACTGTGGTGGTGAAAACCACCGCTTTGACGGAGCAAAGGTTATTCCGTTGCTCCGGTGCGGATGATATCTATATATCCTCCAACACCAGGATCCTTAGAAAAAGGGGATTAATTGTTTCTATGTGGTGATTTTCTGAAGAGCTTCTTTGCTAGTGTTTTATAGGGAGATTAAGCTCCTTCCTATATTGAATGAGACGACGATTTAGAACGTACAGCCCGGCAACTCATATTCGCCCACTTCGACGGGGTTCATCTTTTCCACTACAGTACTAAGTTATATATATCTAATAAGATCCTGGCTAAAGTAGCTCAGGATATTTATCTCTAAGCCTTAGTCATATAACAGCAGCTATCTATTTAGTTAATTATATTAATTATCTAATACTAGATCTCTTTTATAAATAAATTATAATTAATGTGGTGGTGAAAACCACCGCATTGACAGAGCAAAGGTTATTCTTCTATATTCCGGAGGGGCCATTGATATGAACGTAAGTAAATGTAGTTATCCACTCTCAATTTCTATCCTGGAGATATTTCTTAAGCTGCCACTTGTTTATACGGAATAATATTCACGGGGTAATGCGGCTCAATATTTCTAGGTCTTATTATAGTAGCCTATGGTGTGTTCAGGGCATCACCACGATCCTGCCAAGGCCTCTGGTATGAACGGTTTCGTACTCTTTGCGCACGTCTTCCAACGGCACGATTCCGCGTACACGTCCTCTCACTCCTTTGGAGAGCTGCTCCGTGATGCGCTCCATACTAACCCGCGAAGGCGCAACGATGAAGTATAGCGCTCGGACCCCTTCTTTTCCCTTGCTGATTCCATTTTGTTTGTGTTCTTCGATATAGCCCCAGCTGGAGGAGTCAAAGGATACGAGGGTGCCGTCTGGCTTAACAGCGTTCCAGCTGTCACTGAGAGCCTGAAACCCAGCAGAATCGACGACGAGGTCGCATTTGTCCAAAGTGGCGAAATCGCTATACTCGACCACCTCGTGGGCGCCAATGGAGCGTAGGAATGATTCATTCTGTTTCTTTGAGCTTGTCGCCGCCACAACGTGATGTCCGGCTGCGACGGCGAACTGCACAACGAACATGCCAATACCACCGCTTGCTCCGGTAACCAAAACCCGCTTTGGGTGCTGTGCTGTGGTCTCAATTCCAGCATGGACGAACAAGGCCTGGTCTGCCGTAAGAACGCTGGTGCCAAGAACCGCAGCGTCTTCCCATGACAGATAGTCTGGCTTCTTAACAGTTTCTTCTGTCGTGACTATGGCATACTCTGCCCACATACCTCCCCTTTTAGCATCCGACATACCCCAAACATTGTCACCGACTCTAAACTCCGTCTGGCTCTCGTGGACACCGACAACTATGCCGGCGAAATCATTTCCCAGACGACCATGGTGGGGGGGATATAGCTCATTCCAGTCCAGGTTGTCCTTGAACATACTAGTGGCTTTGACCTGAATGAGCAGTTCGTCGGGCTTCGTGACTTGTGGTATGGGGACGTCGTTGTGGATCTCAATAGCTGAGCCCGGAGCCATGTTAGTTGGGAAAGTATAGAGTATTCCCTCCGGAGAGGTGGGTCGAAGTAGTGCCGCTCTCATTGTGGTCTTCATTGTTTGTGGTTTGGATATATAATTGGGAACGTCGTTGCGAGACACGCAGAGCAGAAGGTCGACTTCGTCTGTGGAAACAGAGATTTCTGTATTATATATCTGTAACGTGGGCCAGAAATTCCCTTAATATTATCCTGACAGTAGCAATATCGGAGTTTTGCCAAATTGGGAGTACCCGCCTTCAAGTGTACAACAGCCTCGACCCGGGATAGCTTCGACTATCCCTTCCTAGCCCAGCTACTCGCAACTAGGACAGACATATTATCGTCATTATTATAATCTATTGAATTCCACTATCATGCAACCAGCAAGGAATGATTGGAATTTTCGGTTGATATCTCTATAACTCTATAACTATATATATGTGCAGCGCTAGGCCTGAACTATAGCCCAGTCAATTGTTCGAAGTACGGCTTTGATCTCGGTTTGTCGTTTCGGAACATCGTGAAATCCGCCATGTAAAACAGTCTTTACCATAGACTCATCGCATATGCTGCGGGCTACTTCGGCCATCTTGATCATATACTGGGAGTCGTTCTGACCCCACACATGAATAGTTGGAACTTGAATCTTCTGTGCCAGTAGCGATGGATACATGACGCGGGGAATATCTTTGAGCTCCCCGTATCGATATACATCCATGTTAATCCATGGGAGAAGTGAATTGTGAGTAGCGGCGTCAACAATGGTCTGCTGTAGTAGGTCTACAAACTCATGCTCCGCGATCGTCAGGTCTTTGCCGTTGTACTCTGCTCGATCCGTTATGTCGTATTCCAGAGCCAGCAACTTTGAGATTATAGCGTCTCCCATATTCACATCAGGGCTACACGGCATTGCGGTTGAGAAGAGACAGGCAAACTTGACTGGGGATGGGTTTGTGGCTGCTTGCTGCCGGTAGAAGTATGACAGGGTCAAAGCAGCTCCCTGGCTGAACCCGAAGATACCATCAAATGGGCCTTCATCTTCGAGAAGGTCTTCCAAGTAATCGATCGCTTGTGCTATATGCACGGGAGAATAACTTTGGGTATGAGAAAAGAACGGGCCGGGAGAGTCTCCTGGGACGCCTGTAAATGAAATTTAGCGTTAAGGTTAAAGCTATCCCAAGGCTACCTACCTACCTGGGCCGCGCTCGCACTCGAACGGCGCGTCTATAAAGACGAGCTCGAAGCTGGGATCTAATTCGCGCCGCAAATTCGCCATCTGCGCTTCGAGAATGGCGCCTGAGCTGCCAACACCATGGAGACACAGGATCTTCATTTTCGCGTGTGAAATAGCAAGCACAGAAACTGACACCAGCAACCCCAAGAGCGATGGAAATTACATACGTGTTGCTGTTCTGCCTATCTATCAATGCTTTGATACCAAGAGTCCGTCAGTGCCCTAATTTGGACCGGGCCGAGCATGTTTTACCTCCCGTTGCCTAATCCGGCGACGCCGTCCTTTCGTTTTTAGCAGCCGCGACCAAATCGATCACCGTGTATCTATTATTGTACTGACCGGTACAGCACAAGGAGTGTGATTATAGTGTACCAGTTTACCATAATGCTATTGCCCGTCCTCATTTTTCTGGCCTGGGGCTGGCCCACGATTGTGTCAAATTTAACATTATTTATGAGACACCGATTCTTAAGGGTGGCACTTGATTTTAAGGAATCTTCGAATTTTTTACAAACAATAGTTTTATTTAAAAGAGATAGTTAGAAGACCTGTTAATGTATTTATACAGTTAATTTTATACATAATTGTTGGTATAATATGAAATAACATTCTATGAACAGACTACTAGTATAATATAAGTAGCCTACTTCGGCTGGTAGTCAATAAGACCATTCTTTGGATCTACCGTTGACCCTGTAAAACATACCAGCTGTTTACCGTGATAAGCACTTGAGGGTTTGTACTAAAAACAAGTTATAACGGACGAAGCACAGAGTAGGATTCAATGAATGAGTTAAAAGCGTTATTAATGATTGTTATCCCAGTTAGACAGTGCATAGGAAGAGCCTCTAGATATTGGGTCACTCTTTCCGCTTCGTCAGCGCAGCGTAGAAGTTCAACGGCCGCACCACCAAGAACTCGGGGTCATACACGACTGCTTCCGGCGACGAATCTTCGAATTCGTATCGATACACCAATTCTACCAGAACCAGCTTGACCTGGGTCAGCGCCAGATTGAAGCCTACACAGCCCCGACCTCCTGCTGCAAAGGGGCTGTACGAACCCTGGCGGGTCATCTGCGCCGCGAGACCCTCTTTCCAACGGTCAGGATCAAATCGCAGAGGATTCTCCCAGTGGGCTGGGTTCTTTTGTATACTTGGAAAGCACGGAATGACGATGGAGCCCTTCGGAATCAAGTACCCCCCGGGCAGAATTACGTCTTGTTTGGCGTTGCGTGCAGTCTGGAAGCTGGGACTATGGAGACGAAGAACTTCTTTGACGAAGCAATCGAGAAATTTCATGCTGTGGATTTCGTCATATGTCCAACGCTTGTCGGTCTTGCCACGATTGCTGACTATCTCCTCAAGTAGACGTTCCTGATTTCCAGGATACCGGACAAGGGCATAGATGGCCCAGGAAAGTAGAGACGAACTCGTGGTAAATCCAGCACCTGCAGTCACCACCATGTTACCAAGCACCAGGTCGTACGGTAGTCCTTCTCCATTTTGGTCACGGGCACGGTACAGGAAATCGGCGATGCAATTGGCGCTCTGCAAGGCCGTTGGATCGGACAGAGATAGAGGGGGGCCATCCTTATCGATACTGGCGCTCATGGCGTTCTCGCACGTGTCAAACAACTGCTGACGTACAATCCTCAGTTTTGCAGGATTTCCGAACGGGAGGTGCTTGAACCATTGCGGTTGCAGTGATGATTTTTTCATCAACGAGAGATATTGGCCAAACAGTCGGATAGGCAACGATGGCGGCGTGTTGGGCGTCTCAAAGTGATTCAGGTCTTGATTTAGAACGACACGCCAAATGATTTGTGATGCGAGTTTGAACATATACTGGTACACATTGACTGCGAGATCAGATTCGGCCAACTCGTTGAATACTGTAAAGCTGGATTGTATGGCGTCTTGGATAAGTGGCATGAAGTGAGCTATAGCGCGTGGCGACATTGTTGGAGGCACAAATTTGTGGCTTGGTGCAAAGGCTGGAGATGCACTATCGCAGGTAAAGAGCGCGTCTTGCTCGGCCATATAATGCAGTGGGTGTGATGGTTCGGACGTGGTTTTGGTGAAAAGCTTGTCCTCGCGCAACACATGACGCGAAATCTCGGGGTCATTGGTGTGATAGATGGTTGTTCCCATGTTTACCGTCTTGATCACGGGCCCATAGAGCGAGAATAATCGGTCATAATTTCCGAGAACGTCTGGATATAACTCGTAACGGTTGCCGACGAAGGGGAGCGAGCGAGGCCCAGCTGGCTCGCGAATGCGTTCATACTGTGTTGCTCGCAATTCAATCTCGTCGTTTGTCTCCTGCACCTCTTTTAGAGTCGATAGATGGTTGCCTTGCTGGTCAAATAACCACGATGCTGTATATTTCGAGTTAGCCTAGGGTGTAGTGCGCATGTCATGCCGCGTTAAGTTGGAAGTAGAGTCAATAAATCGGCATGGATATTTTGCCAGGTCTTGACAGGGCAGCAGGAACGCACATTTCGGATCAGCAAATGCAAAGATCTCGGCCAGGGTTCTTGTCAGTTGCTCTAGGCTGGTGTAGGGCGCAACGTCCAGATTGTGAGAATGTCCACCGTCCTTGTGGCCGATATAAAATACTTTGTGCATTTTTCCCTTATTTTGGCGTGGCCTATAATAACGATTGCTACAAAGCTAGTGACCAAGATGTAACCTGTTTGCAAAAATCCAAGTTTCTAAATGGATTCCCGTGCAATTGACAGGTAGATGCACGTAGCGATTACTAACAGTACTAATACACTACAATCTGTTCTAGATTTTTAGCGTGAAGTTCTCGTATTTATTCGTTCCCCCCCCCCCCCCCCCCCTTTGGGGACTGCGGCGAAAGGTCGCTTTGGGAAGGCCGCTGATCTGCAGTTCCGGTCCGTCCTTGTTACGTACCCAGGCTTTCCCACAACGCATACAGAAAGACGCCTGACAGTTTACGCTAAGTTAGATAGATCAATTACGACCTTGCCGCTCAGGTGATGCAGACAGATCTTTTCCTCTACCCAAATGTCGATACTATCAGACTTTTTTTTTTATTCATAACAGAACGGCGATTGTATCCGCAATGTCCCGACCAAGCCAAACCATCACACTTGAGCAACTGGCCAGCCACAATACTCTGCAGTCGCTATGGATAGCGGTTTATGGCCACGGTAGGCCAAAACATGTGCAAGTTCTTTACGTTCTAGACGCATAACTGACTAGCTTCCTAGTGTACGATCTCACAAACTTCAGCGCGGACCATCCAGGAGGCATCGAAGCACTCGAGAGCTGTGCTGGGACCGATGGCACAGAGGCGTATGAATATGCCGGCCACAGCAAAGAGAATATGGCGAAGATGCAGCAATACTGCGTCGGTCGGCTTGCTGGAAGCCCCGAACAAGCTCCTCCTCACATTTCTCACAATCCCTTTCCTGTGGAGAGTGAGCGAGTACGGAGCGCCACATCCCAGTTCAAGCAGTTCAAATTCCCTCGCTGGACGAAGCTGGCTGTTACTGCATCCGCAAGCTCACTCGTTGCGGTTCTTTATTATCAGCGAAGGAATAGTTTTGTCCAATACATTTCGCTCATTCTGGATATCTCGCGATTCCAATTCGGAACCATTCCGCACCAGAACATTGGAAGTGCATTTTGGGTGAGCATATTAATCTTTTCGTTAGCAAGCTGTGTGGGTTATGGCTATCTCTATAAGTTGTTCTTGTCTAGTCTCGACTATGAGAACGAAGTATATAGCTTTCCAGCTACAATACCGAGAAAGACAAATAGATAATTCCATAGAAAAGGGTTTCAATCAAGACCAGTTGTGATACATTTGCATTTACATGAAGGGGATGGATCAGACATAGTAATGAATTAGCGAAAGCGCTCACGAAGATGTCTATATAAGACTGGGGCGGCCTAACAGCTTGCACTTTGCAGGCGCTGAGCTCATGAACGAGTCATCTATCTGATTTCGAGAAGGGGTTTTCACTATATCTGAAATGAACATATACTAACCTTTTTGCCACGACATATTAAGCGAATAGGAAACTGAATTTGTAGCTAATCTACTTGAATATCCAAGCCATCAAACATGTGCCATATTAAAACTACCTAACAGTTATAGAGGGCTCATCTTCCTGTCGTTCACTACTTTCTCTTCTCCAAGCGTAGATACAATGGACCAGGTTGGAGGGTGAAATGATCACTCATGTTGTCTTCGAAGTCAGCTATCGGATTGCTACGATCAGGGGCGAAACTGAAATCGTAGCGCATGACGATCCGTGCCAGCGTAACTCGAATATTCATCATTGCCAGCGGTTTTCCAATACAGTTATACGGCCCAATGGAAAATGGGGCTGTTGCCTTTTTGTGTTTGACTAGATGCGGAGAGCTGTACCAACGCTCTGGAATGAACTCCGTCGCTTGAGGATAGATGCTTTCGTCTGTGATGATACGTCAACAGGAAAGATAGCAGCTTCCGAAAAAAAAAAAAAAAAAAAACCACTTACCTCGCCCGATAACGTAGTGTGGTACCATTACTTGTGTTCTCCCCGCGACAAATTTGCCGGCGATTACAACACCTTCAGGGGGAGTCACCCGGGTTGGGTGGCTAGGGTTTGGTGGAAATAGACGAAGTGCCTCCCAGATGATACCATCCAGAAGCTCAATGGTTGAGATCTGGTCATGCAATATTTCTCCATCAGGCGATTTGGAAACATGGGGCTCTAGTGCTTCACGCAGCTTCTTCGCATACTCAGGGTGTATGGCCAATTCAAACAGAATGCAGGCAAGCGTGGTTCGCGTAGTATCGCTGGGACGAGTTTAGTGACTCTCTAGAGATTTCTGATGAATGCCTTACCTTCCTGCATTGATCAATACGTGCGATTCCCCACCCATGAGATTCATTGTATTATCATCCAAAAACTTTTGACTTTTGTATGGCGCAAAGAGGTGGCTCATAATGTCCGGCAGTTCAGGTTTCATCTGTTTGATGCCAGGTTCAGTATGAAGGAGACAAAATTGGAACCGAGTGAAGCACAAACATTCCATCTCTCAAGCATCTTCTGTTGGGTATATTTCAACATGATCTTAAAGTCTTTCTGACCACCGGGAATTTCGACCATCATACGAAATAGCCACATGGGAAGATGGAGACCAATAACACTCATCCCCTTGTTAAGAGTCTTGATTGCCCAGTGATACTCCTTGGTGTCCAGCATGCCAAATGACTCACCGAACGTCAAGTCGCCCATGACATCCCAGGCATACAAGGACAGCCAGTGATCAACGTCGACCGATTGGCCGTCATATTCATCGAGACCGGCAATGAGTTTGTTCCTGTATGGTTGGATTCGTTCTTCATAGCTTCGGACCGCTTTGATGGAGAAGGCGGGACTCCAAATCCGACGCAATTGGGCGTGGCCAGCATGGGTTCGACGAGTAAGTAAGGAGTCTTGCGGTCGACTGAGGTCATACCATGGACTTTTCACACATTTGGAATCGGCTCCGTAAATATCCTGGACTGCGCTCGGATGCGTAATCGATAGTTCTCCAGGGCCAATGTGAACGAAGTTGCCATGTTCACGGTGTAACTCTTGCAAAGCCTTGTACATTTGGCTTTTTCGGATGCGGAAAGGCAGGTCAAAGCTGGTGATGCGTGCCGTCCATGGTCCAGGGAAGACGTTGAGCGGGTTCAGGAATGCGCGATACACAAAAAGACTTGCAAATATCCCGGACAGAAAGAGACCGTCATACACGCACGCCTGGGAAACTGCCTCGCCGATGGGCAAGCCTAGTCGATATAGTAAAGTGATAGCCCCTAGAAATGCTCCAGTATGAGCTTGGAAGTAAGTTGCACCATGAAGGTGATGTTCGCCGCGATTGAAATGTCCGACGTAGCAGAGAGCACCGGCAACAAATGCAAATGGCTGCAAGGACGAATTCATTTTGGAGTGACCGCAGGAGGCGGCCTGAAAGTTCTGAATGCAAGATACTAGTGAACCACACGCGCACACATATAAATCACCTATCCTAGCGTAAAAGCAGGCAGTACAGCGACAATAGAGCTGGAAGTATTGTCGAGAAACCTTGCCCCGGTGGGGGAAAATGGTTAAAAGCCGTTGGTTTGACCTGGGATATTCTCGCACTTGGTCGTGAGTTGCTGCGTATCGAACGGTATGGTTCGGGGGAAGACCCGATTTGAACGAGGCCGAAGGAGCGCTCGATTGGGCGTGTTGCCGTGACCACTAACCCTACCCACCAGCGAACTAGAGAGACGCTGGGGAATTGCCACAAATAAACTCCATATCTGCACTTCGTTCACGAAGGATCACTGTTTGATAATAGCGATTTAACAAATTACCCAGCAAAATTGTCTACATAACCATCAAAAGCAACTATCGAGCCTTTGCCAAAGCCGTCAAGTTTATAATGACTACATCTGCAGCAGCGCCTGCCTGGCAACAGCAGGCTAGGGAAAAGCGAAGTGCTGTTCTCAATCTCATCCCTGAAGAATGGCGCATTCAAGTGCCAGATGTAGCGCACCAACGGGATGTCAGCGGCAAGTATCTGGACCAGTACCTCACCGCGAAAGAGATTGAAATCACAGAGACGGATCCAGAGGGCATCGTACAGAAGACCTCGACGGGATCGTGGACAGCAGAGGAAGTAACCAGGGCATTTGCCCACAGGGCTGCACTCGCGCATCAGCTGGTTCGTGGGACAGTGGCATGGTGGCGGTATGATGCCGAGCTGACGACTATAGGTGAACTGTTTGCACGAGATATTTTTTGATGCAGCTATCGAGGACGCGAAAAGACTCGACGCCTACTATGCAGAGCACAGGAAACCAATAGGACCAATGCATGGTCTTCCTGTAAGTCTAAAGGACCAGTTTCACGTCAGAGGGGTCGATACCCATAGTAAGTCTTTCTACGAGCCTCGCGTCTTGCATTGATATATTGGTTATTCGGCGACTAGGCTTCAATCGTTGAAGTCTATACTTGTCTTGATAAGCCTGCTAATCTCTCGAACAGTGGGTTACGTCGGTTGGATAGGAACGTTCCAGGGTAAGAAAGGAACTGGGAAGGAGAGAGTATTCGAGAGCGAAATTGTAAAAGAGCTACGCCATCTAGGCGCGATACTCTATGTCAAAACGAGCTGTCCACAATCATTGATGGTGGCCGAAACCATGAACCACATAATAGGATATACATGGAACCCAAAAAACAGGTATCTCTCGGCAGGAGGCAGTTCTGGTGGAGAAGGGGCATTGATGGGCTTGAAAGGAAGTCCTCTTGGATTTGGGTCAGACATCGGCGGCAGTGTACGCATACCTGCAGCATTCAACGGACAGTATGGAATGCGACCGTCTGGTCAAAGATTACCATACGAAGGCATGCCCAATTCCGTGGACGGTCAAAACACGTTGATCTCAGTTGTTGGACCTCTGTCGACATCCATTGGTGGTCTTCGATTAGCGATCAAGTCTCTACTCTCACAAGCACCGTGGTTACAGGACCCCACGGTGATCGAAATTCCGTGGCGAAGCGAGCTGGAACAATTACCAAAGCAACTAGTATTTGGTGTCATGAAGGATGATGGACTAGTCACCCCACATCCGCCCATCAGGAGAGCCATACAAGAGACCATTAGAGCACTCCAAGCCGCAGGGCACAAGGTCATCGAATGGAAGCCACCCTCACACCAAACTGGATGGGACGTCGGATCCCAAGTCTGGGGATTTGATGGTGGTGCCGATGTACACGCCTCACTGGCTTTATCAGGGGAGCAGATAATCGAACAAGTCGTGACGACCATGGGCACAGAGCCGTTTCCTCAGGCCAATGCAACAGACATAATGGCCGCCAACGTGGCAAAGCGCCAGTATCAGAAGGAATACTTGGATTATTGGAACTCGACAGTAAGCCTGACTGGTACTGGACAACCAGTGGACGCGTTCATCATGCCAATCGGCCCCTCAACTGCAGCCTTGCCCAATAAGTTCAAGTGGTATGGGTATTCTCTCAATGTCAGCGTTTGTGATTATACAGCTGTGGTAGTCCCCGTGACTACTGTCGATAAGACAGTGGATGTGGTTGATAAAGATTTCAAGCCGCTCGCGATGGTCGACCTTGACCTGAGTAATAAAGAAGACTGTGCGTGGAAAGGCCTTATAGAAGCTATCATACTGACGCCCGTATAGATGACCCTGAGTTATACGACGGATCCTACGTAGGATTGCAAGTGGTGGGAAGGAGGCTGCAGGAAGAGAGGACTCTGGCCTTGGCAGAGGTGGTTGACAACGCATTAAAGAGCGCAAAATAGATATTCTAGGTTGCTGCCATCTTGGCAAGTAGTGGGGGAATGGCTGGTACAAGCTGAAGCATTGGAGAGAGAAACAGCCCTATAGAGTTACGGTAATCCACAAGGCTTAAGGTCCTTACTGTCACAACCTACTCAGTGGGAGTATTCACTTAATAAGCTGCTGCGCCAAAAGACCAGAATATTGAGGATAGTACTCTGTAGATCCTCTCTACTACTCTCTCATATAGTAGGGTTGCCAAGGCCGTTATATTACCCCCTGCAATACGAGGCTTCGTCCTAAAGCCTAGCGCGGCTATACTACGGGAACCTTATTATGCAGCTAGAGTATGGATTGCCGCCCCCTCGGCCCCACTATATACCAGGCCCCCCTATACAGTATAGATCAAGCGGCACTATATAGGGTTAGCTCTAAAATCTGAAAACTGACATCAGAACATAAAAAGATTCTTAACCAGGTCACTATTTCCTAGTGTAATATTTGCGCATAGCCAGATTTAAATCTAAAACCAGGTTATCCTTAATATTATGTCACAACCTACTCAGTGAGAGTATTCACTTAATAAGCTGCTGCGCCAAAAGACCAGAATATTGAGGATGGTGGATCCTCTCTACTACTCTCTCATATAGTAGGGTTGCCAAGGCCGTCACACTTACATCGGATTAGTTTTTATAAAGGGGTATCTATTAAGAGTTAGTAGTAGCATATACATAGTAATTTACTATAAAAAATCAATACAAAGCTGCATGCTAATTGATCTGAACTACCACCACAAGCGGAACTGCGAGTATTGCCGTGGACAGCAGGCAAATATATGCAGAATCGAGGCATAGCTAGGGTGCGGTGCGAGCTCAAGCTGATCGCTGACCGCTGACCTTCGTACTGAGGGAGCCAAGGCGCGGGTCTAAAACGTGCCTCCGGCTTGGCATAGGGTTTGCCCACGAGTAGAGTTTCGTCAATTACCTGACAAGGACTATCATGGTCAAACCTGATATGAACAGCCTGACAATTTTGCGTGATTGAAATAGGCTTATGCGAAGACATTGAATATGGACAAATAAAAATCAAAAACTTCTACTTGTGGCAACTAGCACTAGTCTATCCGTAGGTTGTGCCACCGGGGGGCCGTACTCTATTTATCAAATTTGACGGAACACTGTCACGCTAGATCCCGCAGGAGCCGTACCGGGATCTGATACATATGAGCTAGGCCCAGGAAAACAAAGCTTAATACTACTACAATTAGGCAAGGTTTCTGGCCCCTGGTGTCCTTCGCCTTTGCTGTTATCAAATAAACTGCATCTCAGGCTGTTCCCAGCCCGATGCCCCACAGCCAATATCACAAGTCTACGAAGTATACGAACTTCTATACGAGCCTATCCCTTTTTGTTCCTCACCCTGGAATCTGCTAAATCACCGGACGTACGGAGTAACCCATAACAAGGTCGCAGGTTCCCCTGCCGTGGTGCTTAGATAACGAATAAAGTTTATCATCTAAACGTTTATTGGTTACCGCGCCAAATACAGAAAAATACATACCACTCTAAGTAAATGTAGCACTATATTCTACTTACAGTGGTTTACGATTTAGCTTATAACTTGATCTGTTACGCTGTATCAACGTAATACTGCCAAAAGCCTCAGTTAACCTTTATTTGTGGTAACTTAAAGGAATCGATTTAATCATAATACATAAAATACTCATGAATTATTCCTCAACCTAGCAGCTATCTCGGTTCCAAGTACTTCTTCATATTGGGAACCCGGACACGGACATCCAGCTTTCAGCCTTGCGGAAGAACCCCGTCATTAGTTTTTTTTTCTTTTTCTTTTTAAGTTTACTGGTTACTGCTTCTTCTTCTTCTTCTTCTTCTTCTTCTTCTTCTTCTTCTTCTTCTTCTTCTTCTTCTTCTTCTTCTTCTTCTTCTTCT